>OX422207.1:516506205-516998705 GCA_949130495.1 Sambucus nigra | reverse complement strand
AATACGACAATCATATAAATTAAATCGGGACGCGCATGTGTCGTGTCGGGACTAAATTAATGGAAAAAAAAGTAAATTAATTATAAGTCGCCCGTGTGGTCATTTTGAGTGCGCCAATGTGTCCAGAAGGGTTGAGATAGTCAGAAAAGTATACCCGGGGGTTTAGTTTGGGTCTCGGGACGTTTTTAGGCCTAACCGGTAATCCGGGAGGGCATTTTTGGTAATTTTCAATTTTAGGCCTTAATTCTGGACGAAAATTGAAGGGTTATATCTGATGGGAGTTAGATTCCTCGAGGATTAGAAACTTTGGAGTTGCAGAGAGGCTAAGGAAGAGAGAAGAGAGAAGGCTTCCAAGGAGGAGAGCCACCAACCCTACACCACTCTCACCAATTCCACCACCAACACATAGATCGGGGAACGAAGAGTGGGATCATACCCACCATTCTCTACGATTCAGACTTTGATTTCCAGGCAAGTATCTAACTTGCTGTTCTTTAGTTGATAACACATCCATGCTAGTGTAGGAGTTAATTAATTTATGTCTTCATGAAAATATAATGTTGTTGGGAGATTATTATTGTAATTTTGGAGTAGAAACCATGTTAGGATGAATACCTTGTTATATGTAGAATATTATCCACGAAATTTGATGCCAGTAGAGATAGAAATCTGGAAATTAAATGAATTCTTGAGAAAATTTGATGAACTAGGCTTAAATGACAATTTCTTGAATTAACCTACTTGATGACGAATCTTGAAGAATTAATGAATGTTTTACGTTAGAAATCATCCATTTTGGTTTATATAACGTTCATGATGTTTGGTTGGGAGTTTGGGACATGTTAATGGAGTTTTGATGATTTAAGTTGGAAGAAACCAGTAGGTTTAATATGCAGAATTCTGGGCAAGAACTGCTTGGTCGATCGATCGACTCAAGAATGTCGATCGATCGACTGGATCGATCGATCGGCCCCTTTTCTTCGATCGATCGACTCCTCCTGGAAATGGAAACTTTTTTGCCTGCTAAATGTTAATCCAATCCTAATGTGTAAGGACCTTTGGTCTTAATTTAAATATTATAATGGGACTTGAGGAGGACCAGTAGGGTATACGTAGGGTCCGGGGAAGATGAATTTGTATGGGATTTAACTATGGGATTTTGGGGGTATAAATTGAATGGGAAATCGTGCGTACATTAAATTAGGTCTTGTGAGAATTAAGAAGGACTTAGTCCAGTAGGGTAGTGAGTGTACACCTACTGATTTTATATTTATCAAGAGGATACACTTCGAGAGTCGAGAAGTACTTAAGGATTTGTGGTAATTGAGAAAATAAAAGAGAATGATTTAATTAAACGTAGAACTTTGGCGTTATTTGCCACACATCGTTCAAATATATTATGGGTCGTGGGTGTACCTAACCGGATAATGTGAATATATATATATGGGTACTTGTATATATATATATATAGGCCCTCTCCTATAAGGACTCCTTATAGTGTTGACTCCGGTACATACCATTTTTTTAAAATAGTAAAAAAATAAATTTTTTGATGAAACTTCATGGATATGATCTCCATAGTGGGAAGATCATCTCCAATTTTTTTCAACAAAAAATTCAATAAAAAAACCGTTGAGATGAAGTGATATGTAAAAAAATGGTATAAATATGCATTTTCGACTGTTGAAATGTTGGCGATCATCTCACCCACTTTTTGATTGAATTTTTTGATGAAACTTCATGGATATGATCTCGATAGTGAGAATATCATATCCATGGAGTTTCATAAAAAAATTCAATCAATAAAGCGGCTGGCGCCGACCCAACAATTCAACGGTTGAAAATGCATATTTATACCATTTTTTTACATATCACTTCATCTCAACGGTTTTTTTATTGAATTTTTTGACGAAAAAAATTGGAGATGATCTTCTCACCATGGATATCATATCCATGAAGTTTCATCAAATATATATATAATATTTTTTATTTGCGTGTAATCATACCCGCGCTACTTGCTATCACGGAGGTTCCGCACCGGGGCAATCTTATCTCGATTGGACCTTTGTGGGGGAAATTGACTTGTACCCTAGAACATAGAATCCTTGGTACAGGCTATTCGAGAATGATAGTCAGACGGTCCTAAGAGATGTGAGGGTATGTGCTGACCTCTTAGTGACTTGAAATTATGCTTCGCTTCCAATATGTGTGTTTTGTGTTAATACAGTTCGAGAGTGTTTTCAAACTAGTATATCCCTTTGGTACGAGTGATACAGGGACTTTGTAGCAGAGTATGCCAGCACCATAGACTTATGTGGGGTTCCCTATTAGTATATATATTATGAGTGATAATTATATGTACCTGTGATTAATCTAATGTGCTTGTAAGTAGATAGAATTGAGTAATTAATATTAAATGAGTTAAGTAATTGAGAACTTAAGTCTGAATTGAGATAAAAATAACTGGTTTGGCTAATTCATAATAAAAGGTTATTAGATATAAACTATAGTCATACGATCACTTGGATTAGGCTTGGTGAATGAAAATTGGGTTAGATTAGTTAACTGGCTAGGTTAATTCGTTAGTACGTTGGGTTAGATTTAACTAGGTTAATTCGTTAGTACGTTAGGCGTGCACACTAGTTGAGATGTGAGAATTCTCAAGTGAGTGTCGAGGTATTAACATGTATGTAATATCAACTGGTAAGCATTTTAAATACTTGCTAAACTATTTTTAAAGTTGTTTTACACTCGGGCTCTGACCCGTTTCCTGCTATCTTTTGTTTCTCTTGTATATATATATATATATTACAGGTGCCCAGCCACAGGGGCGTCAGCCCTAGATCTTTGGACCATTGGCGTGCTGCAGCTAGTGTGGAAGATGCAGGTCCTTGCAGTAGACGACTCCATTCTTGTCTTTCCAGTCGTCTATTTAGTTATACTCAGATAGGGCATGTGTCACCCATTTTCATATTTCATTTAGTTTTGAGAGAGACTTGTACTCTTTATTATTTCAGGATTTAGCTATTGTTGGGATTGTTTTATTTATTTCCTTGTCTTGCGTTTGGGATTTATTATTTGGATTGGTTAATCTTTCTTGGTTATTTCATATGGATGATTTGGTTTTAATATTATTATCTGTGTTTGTAAAAATGGTTTCGTACACTAAATCATAACAATAGGTCTTAATTTATAAAATTAAATGTTTTGACACTTAGCTTAATTATTTATTAGGTGATTAATAAAGAATTTTTTTCCCGACAGTAATGCTAAGAATGAACCAACCGGACACTTTGATTTAATTTAATAAATGACTGATTACCCGGTATTTAATTAGGCAGGGTGTCACAGGTGGTATCAGAGCATCAGGTTCTAGAGTCCTTTAGGATATATACAGCTTATTATGCTTTCAACTTAGCGTCCTTCGATATAGAGCCCTATCTTTAGGATTGTTGTACTCTTATTTATGCGATTACGTCTTCAGCTATTTGAGATTTGATAATAACTATGGACTAATAAAATTCCTTCTCGTTTCAGACGCCTCCAAGACAAACCCCGAGGGATAGAAATGCCCAGCCAACAGCTCAGGCTCAGGGAATGATGAACACAGCCGAAGTTGTCACCATAGTTGATCAGGCGGTAAATGCAGTTTTAGCGGTAGTGCAACAGGCCCCACCTCAGGTTCAGGCTGTGGCGCTAGTTCCAGCTCAATTTCCCTCTACATGGTAGAGAGTTAGGGATGCTTTTCAGAGGGCATATCCCCCAGAGTTCTTGGGCAGTTCTGACATTGCCATCGCGAGCCAATGGAAGAAAGACATCCAGAGGCATCTCCGCATGTACGAGTGCACAAACATTCAGAGATAGTTACTGGCTTCCTAAAAGCTAGTGGGGGCCGCCTTACAATGGTGGGTGTCCCCTACCACCTTGGAGGAGAGGGATAACATGACGATTCAGAACTTTTGGGTTCGGTTTGACCGCAAATACTTTCCTTCCTCCGTGCAAGCTAAGATGAGGCAGAAACTGTTGAATCTCAACCAGGAGAGTAAGACTGTCTCGGAGTATGAGGAGGAGTTCACGAGACTGATTACTATTGTGCCAGATGAGGGGCACCTACCGAAGAGAAGAAGATTTTGATGTTCATTGATGGTTTGATCTGGAGGATTCGCCAGCACCTTTTGGGTAATCTGTCATTGGGTACTTATACTTATGTACTCAACGTCGTCCTATTGCATTGTCAGGACAATCGTTTCCACCAGCACGGGAGCAAACGAGCCGGGGAGTCCAGCCAGCAGAGGCGGACAGGAGGTAGTAGTGCCAGTGGGGTACCAGTAGCTCAGGGGCAGGTCCGTTAGGGTGAGCAGAGTTTCTATCAGGGGACCCTGCTAAGCGATTTAGATCTGGCGACTCTAGGAAGGGACATGGAGGCTATAGATAGGGCCAGCATGGCCAGTCCAATCAGCAGGGCCATCAGGGCCAACAATGGTATCAGCAGGGCCAGCAGAGGGGTGGTGACAGCCATCAGGGTCGGGGACAGCAGGGACAGAGGGGAGGAAACCTCAGGGGCATATGCTTTGGTTCTGGCAAGAATGGACATAGACGTCAGGATTGTCTCGAGGGGACAGGGCCCTGCAGCAGCAGGGTGGCCGTAAGGAGCCACAAAGACCGATCTTCCCAGCCTCCCTCCTCGCACCACCTCAGATGCCAGCCGTACCAGCCATCCCAGTTCAGTAGGGACAATTAGAGTATGGACGTGTTTATAACGTCCACCAGGCGACAACACCGCAGGCGCCACCCACAGTTAAGGGTAAGTTTCCTATCCATGGTACTATAGGGCGCGTTTTATTTGACACTGGGGCATCACACTGCTTCATAGCCACTAGTTTTGCATGGGCCACAGGGTTGTTAGACTCGGCAGATAGTATAGTGCATGTGTAGACTCACAGTTGGGTAATGGGTCGTTGATTTTATTTATATGCCGGGGAGTAGGTATAGAGATTGGGAGTCTGATTTTTCCTGCAGACATGCATGAGCATGATGTCATTATTGGCATGGATTGGCTTGCTGCTTATAGAGCCATGATAGACTGTTTTAGTAGGAGTATTATTTTTGCTATTCCGAGCCAGGAGATGTTTCTGGTGGCGATGCCTCGTCATGAGGGAGGATCTTCCACTCATTTATATTATATAGAGGAGGATACCTCTAAGGAGGTAGTGATTCCCATTGATTCGATTCCCGTAGTTCGCGAGTTTTCTGATGTGTTTCAGGAGATATTGGGACTACCGCCTAGGCGAGAGATAGATTTTGTTATAGATTTGATGCTGGGCACTCAACCAATAGCCCGATCACCCTACTGTATGGCTCCAGCTGAGATGAGAGAGTTGCGTGATCAGATTGAGCAGCTGTTAGGACAGGGCTTCATCTGTAGGACTACCTCACCTTGGGGTGCTCCCGTATTATTCGTGAAGAAACGAGATGGGTCATTGAGGTTGTGTGTATATTATCGAGAGTTGAACAAAGTCACGATACAGAATAAGTATCTGTTGCCCCGAATCGATGACTTATTCGACCAGTTGAGAGGAGCTACCTTCTTCTCAAAGATATACTTGAGGTTGGGATACCATCAGTTACGGATTAGGGACCAGGATGTGTCGAAGACAGCTTTCTTGATGCGTTACGGATCCTACGAGTTCCGAGTTATGCCGTTTGGGCTAACCAATGCCCCAGTCGTGTTCATGGACTTAATGAACAGCATGTTCAGAGAGTTCCTGGATCAGTTTGTAATTGTCTTCATAGATGACATTCTGATTTATTCCCAGACTGAGGAGGAGCATGCTGAGCATTTGAGATGGGTTCTTTAGACTCTGCGAGAGCATCAGCTATATACTAAGTACGAGAAGTGCGGGTTTTGGGCTACGAGAAGTCCAGTTCTTGGGGCACATTGTTTCCTCCAAGGGTATATCCGTGAATCCAGGAAAGGTGTCTGCAGTGAGGAAGTGGGGGAAGCCCACAATACCATCAGAGATCCACAGTTTCTTGAGATTGGCAGGGTACTACAGACGATTCATTCGAGGATTCTCGAAGATAGCGGGTCTATTGACTAATCTGACTCGCAAAGGAGTACCGTACGTATGGAATGACACTTGTCAGTTGGCTTTCGATGAGCTAAAGGATAAGTTGACTTCGGCGCCAGTCCTTGCTTTACCCAGGCCAGGAGTAGAGTACCTAGTATATATTGACGCTTCCCTATAGGGACTTGGTGGAGTACTTCAGCAGGAGGAGCAGGCTATAGCTTATGCCTCCCGAAAGATTAAACCTCATGAGAGTAATTACCCCACCCACAACTTGGAGCTAGTAGCGGTCATATTTGCCTTCCAGATTTGGAGACACTACTTGTTGGGAGAGAATCTTCGCTTATTCACAGGCCACAAGTCACTGCAATACTTGTTCACTCAACGGGAGTTGAACATGCGTCAACACAGGTGGCTGGAGTTTGTGAAGGATTACCAGTTCGAGATACAGTACCACCTGGGGAAGGCTAAAGTAGTTGTTGATGCGTTGAGCCGTAGGCCAGTAAGTGAGGTGGCGGATGTGTGGAAGGCGATGTGGAAAGAGTTGGGACATCAGGAAGAAGTGGCCCGATCCTTTATGTCCGTCATGATTATCACACCAGAGATTGTTACGAGAGTGATACAGGCCCAAGAAAATGGTTCATTTTTCCAGGATCAGATTGTACGGCTTCTAGCTGAGGGCGCGGAGTCCTACTCAGTAAGTTCAGAAGGAGGATTGCGATTTAATGGGAGGTTAGTGGTCCCGGAGGGTGAGGACTTACGTCATGCCGTGATGACAGAGTCGCATGGATATTAATTTTCGGTACGTCCTGGAGGGTATTAGATGTACCAAGATGTGAGGCGACAGTACTGGTGGAGTGGGATGAAGAAGGACATTGTCGAGTTTGTGTCCAAGTGAGCCACCTTTCAGCTGGTAAAGGTGGACCATTAGAGACCACTAGGGTTACTTCAGCCACTAGAGATACCTATGTGGAAATGGGAGAGAATTTACATGGATTTCATCACCGGGTTTCCTATATTACAGTGGGGTCACGACTCTATATGGGTAGTAGTGGATCGATTGACAAAGGTAGCTCATTTTCTATCAATGCGGACAGACTAAACTACGGGACAGTATGCCCAGTTATTTATTGCTGAGATAGTGAGGTTGCATAGGGTGCCCCTGAATATCGTGTCTGATAGAGATAAGATTTGTGTGTCACGCTTCTGGGAGAGCTTTTAGGTGAAAAACGTTACTAATGCCGTTTAATACAATGATTAAACTGTATAAGCAACTCCGAGATGTTTGTTGAAGAAACCCTTTTCTTTTGAAAATAAAAATGATAAACAACAAGATGTGTTTACAAAAACTTATATACGAGAATAACTAAGACTTTGTAATCAGTTTTAAAACTAAGATAGTTTCAAAATATCAGCACACTATAGAATGAGATGAGGAGATGAAGATAATCAGAACACACTATTTTTAACGTGGTAAAACCTCGCCCAATAGAGGAAACATCCACGGTGACTTCTAAGTCATGAAAGTGAAAAATCCACTAAAAACAAATACCAGTTACAAACAATACAACATACATGCACACAACTCAGCCTATTCTAAGTTTAGGAATATACCCCACTTGGTGTCCTTTTAACTTCTTTGTAGATCTGATTTTTGATGATGTTCTTCCAGTTTGATAACTCCCACTTTGCTTTAGCTTTCTTTTCGTCAACTCAATAATCTTTGATCTTATACCCAACACTTTCAGTGTGGTAGTGTGTCAAGTGTTTGTGATGTGATTTCTATCCACATTCATGAACTCACACACACTTAGTTTATACACACAGTCCTAGAAAATTACATATAAAGACTATATGCTGTGATTTTCTTTTCTTTCTTTCTTACAAAACTTGAAACCTTTTTGACCTTTTAATCTATCCCAGATTCCACGGATATCTTGCTTCAAAATCGATCAAGATTTTAATCAATCTCAGTTTTTGAAAATATTTTCGAGATTGAAAATCTCCAAGTGAGAATCCAACTAGGTCAAGGTTTAGTTTCACAAGAACAGAAAACATAAAACATTTACAGATTTAAATCAACAAAGATTTTCTTAAAACGAGAAACAAATATGAAGATCTAGTGATATATGACATGCAATAGTGTAGATCTAAGATTTCTATGATAAAGAAATACAGATCTCACCAAAATGTCTAAGTTGGTAACAAGATCACAGATCAAGAGGTTACAGCTACAAACAATCAAACCAGTAACACCAATCTCTCTCAAACACTTAAGGTTGTGTTTGGATTTCTGAAAGTACGAAGGTTTGAATATAGTTTGAAGTTGTTTAGGGTTAGGGTTAGGGTTTCTAACTCAGTTTCCCTTTCTCTCTCTTCTCTCTTTTCTTTTCTCTCTTCTCTCTCACTTCTCTCTTCTCTTTTTTCTCTCAATATAGACGACTGCCAAAAGTCTTAAAATGCTGAGAATAAGAGGGTTTATATAGGAGCCAAGGAAGGTTCTGGATCGCTGATAGCAATCAACGGTTGAGATCCAGTCTTCCTATATTGACTTTGATCCAAGGGTGGTAAAATAGCGGTTGGTTAAAACGAAGGTGATTGGTCCACAGTGATAACACATGGATAGTCTTAAAACACATGCATGCCATAGATAACGTTTGATCTAACGATCCACAATACACCAGGCAGTTCTCTCACAAAACAAACACAAATGAGATAACAAGAGCATGATAAGTGTTGGCATTTCATTGGCTGGCAAACGCGCGTCCAAATTAATTACATGTAATACCCTAAAGTCTCTGGCGCATTGATATTCTACCCAATCAAACATTCTAATGAAAAACTAATTTTTCATAATAGCATTTTAACCACACAAAGTTTATAAACACACTTTTATTAAAGAAAACATTATTTTAAAAATGTTTAAAAATTCCCAAAAAATTATTAAAACAACATATTAAGGGGAATTTAACACACACTCAATATGAGCAATATATACACATGTATGCACTTCTAATGTGTGTAGTGTGATTCAATTTATACCTTGTTTGGATCATTGAAGAGGATTAGAGAGTGAACAAGTCTGAGGTTCTTTGGATTCTAGGTTAGACAACAAATTTTGTCACTATTTCCAAATTAGATGAACACTTATACAATATAGACTTAAGTAAGTCAAAGGTATAAGGTGCTTCATTAGGAGGCTATGGGTACCGAGCTGCGGTTGAGTACGGAATATCACCCGTAGACAGATGGGCAGACTGAGCGCACTAATAAGATGCTGGAGGATATGCTACGCATGTGTGTCCTTGATTTTGGAGGAGGATGGGAACAGTACCTTCCTCTGGTGGAGTTCGCTTATAATAACTCCTACCAATTTACGATTGGCATGGCCCCTTTCGAGGCGTTGTACGGTAGACCTTGTCGTTCTCCCACTTGTTGGCTAGAGGTGGGGGAAAACAAGCTACTTGGGCCAGAGGTGATTCAAGAGACATCAGCCAAGATTGATTTAATCTGGAGTCGCATTCGGGTAGCCCAGGAGAGGCAGAAAAGCTACGCCGATGCAAAGCGGTTCTTCAGGGAGTTTAGTGTGGGGGACCAGGTACTATTGCGAGTATCTCCTATGAAAGGAGTGATGAGGTTCGGGAAGAAAGGGAAATTGGCTCCGAGGTATGTAGGACCATTTTCCATTATCGAGAGGATTGGGCCGGTGGCATACAGACTTGGGTTTTCGAAGCATTTGCACCGTATTCATGATGTGTTCCACATTTTGCGTTAAGGCGGTATCTTCGAGATGATTTGGCCCACACTCATATTGCGATAGATGAGATTGATTTGCAGCCCGACAGTTCTTATGAGGAGAGACCAGTGGCTATCCTAGACCATAGTGAGAGGAGATTGAGGTTGAAGGTAGTCCCGCTTGTATGGGTCCAGTGAGAGCATCATAATGTAGAGAAGTCCACTTGGGACGCGAGGCCGATATGCGCGAAAAGCATCCAGAATTGCTTTTACCAGGTATGCCTTATTTTTTGAATTTCGGGATGAAATTCTGTTATTAGGGGGCAAGTATGTAATACCCCGTATTTTTATGGCCTTTAATTATGGGATTAATTAAATTTAATTGGGATAAATTAAGTTAATATTAATCCGAATTTTAAATTGAATATTTACTAGCGTGGCGAGAGTTAGTAATTATTGGTAAGAATTATGTTGAATATTACTAGATGAGTAAAGTAATATATGAGATTGAATTTATTAAAATTGTCGCGAGTGAATAATACGACAATCATAAAAATTAAGTCGGGATGCGCGTGTGTCGTGTCGGGACTAAATTAATAAAATAAAAAGTAAATTAACTATAAGTCACTCGTGTGGTCATTTCGAGTGCGCCAATGTATCCGAAAGGGTTGAGATAGTAAAAAAAGTGTACCCGGGCGTTTAGTTTGGATCTCGGGACATTTTTAGGCCTAACTGGTAACCCAGGAGGGCATTTTGTTAATTTCCAATTTTAGGCCTTAATTATGGACGAAAATTGAAGGGTTATATCTGATGGGAGTTAGAGTCCTCGAGGGTTAGAAACTTTGGAGTTGCAGAGAGGCCAAGGAAGAGAGAAGGCTTCCAAGGAGGAGAGCCACCAACCCTACACCACTCTCACCAATTCCACCACCAATGCGTAGATCGGGGAACGAGGAGCGGGATCATACCCACCATTCTCTACGATTCAGACTTGATTCCCAATCAAGTATCTAACTTGTTGTTCTTTAGTTGATAACACATACATGCTAGTGTAGGAGTTAATTAATTTATGTCTTCATGAAAATATAATGTTGTTGGGAGATTATTATTGCAATTTTGGAGTATAAACCATATTAGGATGAATACCTTGTTATATGTAGAATATTATCCACGAAATTTGATGCCAGTAGAGATAAAAATCTGGAAATTAAATGAATTCTTGAGAAAATTTGATGAACTAGGGTTAAATGACAATTTCTCGAATTAACCTTTGATGATGAATCTTGAAGAATTAATGAATGTTTTACGTTAGAAATCATCCATATTGGTTTATATACAATTCATGATGTTTGGTTGGGAGTTTGGGACATGTTAATGGAGTTTTGATGATTTAAGTTGGAAGAAACCCGTAGCTTTAATATGCAGTATTCTGGGCAAGAACAGCTTGGTCGATCGATCGACTCAAGAATGTTGATCGATCTACTGGATTGATCGATTGATCCCCTTTCATCGATCGATCGACTCCTCCTGGAAATGGAGACGTTTTCCCCTTTTAAGTGTTAATCCAATCCCAATGTCTGAGGAGCTTTGGGCTTAATTTAAATATTATAACGGGACTTGAGGAGGACCAGTAGGGTATACGTAGGGTCCCGAGAAGACGAATTTGTATGGGATTTTGGGGGTCTAAATTGAATGGGAAATCGCGCGTATGTTAAATTAGGTCTTGCGAGAATTAAGAAGGACTTAGAACAGTAGGGTAGTGAGTGTACACCTACCGATTTTATATTTATCAAGAGGATACACTTCGAGAGTCGAGAAGTACTTAAGGATTTGTGGTAATTGAGAAAATAAAAGAGAATGATTTAATTATACGTAGAACTCAGGCATTATGTGCCACACATGGTTAGAATGTATTATGGGTCGTGGGTGTACCTAACCGGATAATGTGAATATATATATATATATATATATATATATATAATATTGTATATTTGCGTGTAATCATACTCGCGCTACTTGCTATCACAGAGGTTTCGCGCCGGGACAGTCTTATCTCGATTGGACCTTTATGGGGGATATTGACTTGTACCCTAGAACATAGCATCCTTGGTACCGACTATTCAAGAATGATAGTCATACGCTCCTAAGAGACGTGAGGGTATGTGCTGACCTCTTAGTGACTTGGAACTATGCTTCGCCTCCAATATGTGTGTTTTGTGTTAATACAATTCGAGAGTGATTCCGAACTAGTATTTCCCTTTGGTACAAGTGATATGTGGACTTGGTAGCAGAGTATGCCAGCACCATAGACTTATGTGGGGTGCCCTATTAGTATGTATATTATAAGTGATAATTATATGTACCTGTGATTAATCTATTGTGCTTGTAAGTAGATAGAATTGAGTAATTAATATTAAACGAGTTAAGTGGTTGAGAACTTAAGTCTGAATTGAGATAAAAATAACTTAATTGGCTAATTCATAAGAAAAGATTATTAGATATAAACTACAGTCATGCGATCACTTGGATTAGGCTTGGTGAATGAAAATGGAGTTAGACTAGTTAACTGGGTTGGATTTAACTAGGTTAATTCGTTAGTACGTTGGGCGTGCACACTAGTTGAGAGGTGAGAATTCTCACGTGAGTGTCGAGGTACAAACATGTATGTAATATCAACTGGTAAGCATTTTAAATACTTGCTAAACTATTTTTAAAGTTGTTTTACACTCGGGCTCTGACCCGTTTCTTACTATCTTTTGTTCATCTTGTATATATATATATATATATATAGACGACTTCATTCTTGTCTTTCCCATCTTCTATTTAGTTATTATCAGATAGGGCATGTGTCGCCCATTTTCATATTTCATTTAGTTCAGAGAGAGACTTGTACTCTTTATTATTTCAGGATTTAACTATTGTTAGGATTGTTTTATTTATTTCCTCGTCCTGCGTTTGGGATTTATTATTTGGATTGGTTAATCTAGCTTGGTTATTTCATATGGATGATTTGGTTTTAATATTATTATTTGTGTTTGTAAAAATGGTTTCGTATATTAAATCATAACAATAGGTTTTAATTTATAAAATTAAATGTTTTGACACTTAGCTTAATTATTTATTAGGTGATTAAAATAAAGAAAAATTATTTTTCGACAGTGATACTAAGAATGAACAAACCAGACACTTTGATTTAATTTAATGAAAGGACTGATCACCCGGTATTTAATTAGGCAGGGTGTCACAGGTGGTATCAGAGCATTAGGTTCTAGAGTCCTTTAGGATCTGTATGGCTTATTATGCTTTCATCTTAGCGTCCTTCGATATATAGCCCTATATTTAGGATTGTTGTACTCTTATTTATGCGATTACGTCTTCAACTGTTTGAGATTTGATAATAACTGTGGACTAATAAAATTCCTTCTCGTTTCAGATGCCTCCAAGACGAGCCCCGAGGGATAGAATTGCCCAGTCATAGCAGCCAACAACTGAGGCTCAGGGAATGATGGACGCAACCGGAGTTGTCACCATAGTTGCTCAGGCGGTAAATGCAGCTTTATCGGTAGTGCAGCAGGCCCCACCTCAAGTTCAGGCTGTGGCGCTAGTTCCAACTCAGTTTTCCACTGCATGGGAGTGAGTTAGGGATATTTTTCAGAGGGCACATCCCCCAGAGTTCTCGGGCAGTTCTGACATTGCAATCATGAGCCAATGGAAGAAAGACATCTAGAGGTATCTCCGCATATACGAGTGCACAAACATTCAGAGACAATTACTGGATTCCTACAAGCTAGTGGGCGCTGCCTTACAATGGTGGGAGTGCACTACCACCTTGGAGAAGAGGGATAATATGACGATTCAGAACTTTTGGGTGCGGTTTGAACGCAAATACTTAACACCCATTTGACTTTTTAAAGGATATTTTGTATTTTAACACATTGGATAAAATCCAAAATATCTCACTCTCTTTTATTCTTTTTCTTTTAATTTTCGCTCTTTCTCTTTCCTCTCACAGCAGCCATGGACATCCATGGTTGCACCTCTCTCTCCCCTTCTTGTCTCTCGTCTCTCTTTCTTTCTCTCTCACACACACAAATACACACACAAGAAGGTGGGTTTTCGAAATGAATTTGTTGAAGAAGAAGGCGGGTTTTTTTAAATGGGTTTGTTAAAAAAGATGAGATTTGAAATTTTTTAAATGGTTTTGTTCAGTAAGATTGTGAGTTTTTAAAATAGCTTTATTAAAGAAGAAGGTGAGATTTGAAATTAGTTTTACGAAGATGATGAGTTATTGGAGATGTTTTCTTTCCTTCTTCATTACATTTTTTAAAGATTATTCAAACTTTTAAATTTTTTTTGTGTTAATTCTTGTATTTTTATTATAAAAAAAATCATTATTTTAAAACTTTTAAATGTTTTTTCAATTATTTCCAGATTTTTTAAAGTTTTTTTTTTAATTTTACTCAAAAATTTTAAATATTTTTTCTATTATTTTAATATTTTTATAAGTTTTTTTCAATATTATTCAAACTTTTTAGTTTTTTTTCTATTAATTTCAGACTTTTTATAAAAAAAATTCAATAATGTAAAACTTTTAAAATATTTTTTCTATTATATCGAATTATATTTTTCAATAACATGCAAACTTTAAAAATGTATTTTTGTAAATTTCGAAAAACCAAATTATTTCTTAGTTTGAAATATTTTTTTTTTCCCCGGGAAAACACTTTTTTCTGGAAATGTCTTTTCTATGTGTTTTTCAGGATTTTTGCGAACCTTAAAAAAAAAATTCTTATTTTTCAAATGTGTTTTTTCTACTGTTTCCAGTATTAAAAAAACAAATATTTCCAGATTTTTAGAAGATTTTTTTAATGTATTTTTTTGAAAAGTTTTAGTATAATCTTAAATATTGTTTTATTAATTCTTGATTTATTAGAGTTTTTTTCAATATTTTTCATTATTTGTAATTTTTTTCCTATTATTTTTAGATTTTGAAAAGTTCTTCTATTATTTTCAGTTTTTTAGAAGTTTTTTTCAATGTCATTAATATTTTTTTGTATGTTTTTTTGAAATATTTTTTTCTATTTTTTCTTGATTTCATTGAAAAAAATAATACCTTTCGGATTTTTATATATAATTTTTTGTAATTTATATTTATTTTCATGATTTCCATATTTTTAAAATATATTCTCTAATTTCCAATATTTTGAACTATTTTCCTATAATTTTCAGATATTTATACATTTTAAAAATGATTTGTTATGTAACTTTTATTTTTTAAACATGTATATTATTTTGGACAAATATTCACTGGTGTGAATAGCACATGACCCACTTTTCTGTCCAAAAATTAATATTGTTTACATTAGGGGATTACTTGTAGTCAGTTTGAAAGTTCAGGGGTTAAAGTCGGAAATGAAAGTTCGAGTGGTAAAGTAAAAAACGAGATAAAGTTTGGGGGGAAAGTTTAATTAAACCTAAAGAAAATAATAAGTGGGATTAGGCTTTTAATACGGTATAATATGGATAGTTTGGACTTTTGTTAAAAAAATAAAATGACTGACTAATCAACTAACTTTTTTCATTTAATTTTAAGGGTAAAGTATAAAAAAAATAGTTAATAAAATCTAATTACCAAAACTAAATGCGTGATAAAATCAAAATACCATTTTTTCTTTTTAAAAGTAGCATTGTAGGTTCTTTATGATGTAGCCTTTAACAACATTGAAGAGTGGTAGGTGTCATCTGAAATCACACACTAATTCCTATTAACTATTTTATAATTATAAAAAGAATAATGCTACCATTACAATTTGATTGCGAGATATCATTTTCCATGTAAAAAGGCAAAAATTATAAGATTTAGAGACTCTAGTAATTATTATTTTTAATTATACAATCTCTAATTAATGATCAAAATATATCTTAAAGCTTGTACATATTAGGATTAGTTACATAGTTAGTTATAGTCTGTTAGTTTGTTAGACTAGCTGCCATTACAACTTTGTTATCAATATATATGTATTTCCATTTCCATTTGATGTAACCAATGGGAGATTAATGAGAACTTCTATTCCCACACAATTGTTCTTCCTCTTTACTTCTCAATCTTCTTTTTTAACAGGTTTACTTGCTTAATTCAATATGGTATCTGAGCACTTTGCTTCAAATTGCTACAATTTTTTCTGATCCACCTAGTTTTCCAGTCGATTGAGTGTTGTTTCCTTCCTCTTCGATTGCGATGGGTGATTCTCCTCAATCTGTCAACAATGATGATGCTCGGTCTTCAACCAACAAGTTCACTATTGATGAACCTTCGAGTCCTTATTTCCTTCACCATTTAGACAGTTCCGGCCTTGTTCTTGTCTCGCAGCCTCTAACTGGAGAGAATTACCCCTCCTGAAGTTGTGCGATGTTAATTTCTCTCTCAATTAAGAAAAAAAATTCTTTTATTAATGGATCCTTAGCTAAATTTGATGGTAAGGATTATGATCTTCTCAACTCATGGATTCGTAACAATAACATTGTAATATCTTGAATTCTTAATTTTGTCTCTAAAGAAATATCTGCAAGTATCATATACGCTGAATCCACATATGAAATTTGGATCGATCTTAAAGATCGATATCAACAAAAGAATGGACCAAGAATTTTCCAATTACATCGTGAATTGATGAATCTTTATCAAGATCAAAACTCTATCAGTACTTATTTTACAAAACTGAAAATTATTTGGGAAGAATTGAGCAACTATAGGCCTATCTGCTCTCGTGATAAATGCACTTGTGGTGGCACAAAATAACTCTCTGCTCATCACCAGATGAAGTATATAATGTCTGTTAATATATGGGTCGGGTTTTTACCCGGATCCGATATCCGCCCACTTAATAATTGGATTATCCATTCAATATTGGATAAGTCCTTATCATATTAGATACGATAGAGTCCAACTTTTTGTTGTTTTAGGATTCTTATTATCTTATCTAATATATATATATCTATATATGAGATAAATCAAGATAACTAATTCAATATTGATCCAATAACATATCTCTCCACTTTCTCTCTCTTCAAATTTCGTGGGTCTCTCTCTTTCTCTTAATTCATCATCCAAGAACCTTGGATTTGTGATCGTGAAGATCAAAGGGGCAACTCTCGTAGCCAACCCAGACATTCACGAGTCGAAAAACGTACAAGGAGGAAGAACAAGAGTGCGTATCAGATTTCTCGGTGTTCGACAAAGGATTATATTCTGCAAATCAGGTAATCCTAAACCCGTATGTGCTACGTGTATGTGCTGTAAGTTTATAATGTCCTTCGTCGCGGGACTCAATGATTCATATGCTCAAGTCCGAGGATAATTTCTTCTAATGGATCCTCTTCTCCCTATCAACAAGGTGTTTGCTTTGATTTCTCAAAAAGAACATCAAAGAAAGATTAGTGTCCAATTTAGCACTGATGTTGCCAACACCATGGCTTTTATCGTAGAGTCTAACTCTAGCAAAATAAATCTTGATGGTTCTAACTCAACTGATCCCTTTTATTGTGGTTAGAAGGGTCAGAAGGAAGAAAGGCCTCATTGTACTCATTGCAAGTTTCACGGACACACTGTTGATAGGTGCTACAAGACACATGGATATCCTCCTCGGCTTAAGTCTCGTACCAATCAGAGTTATCCTAATGTTAATACTTCTGCCAAATAAGTCTCTAATCCAGATGGAAAATATGATCAACAAAATACTATTAGAGGTTTTATACAAAACTTAAATTCGACTCAATATCAACAACAGATGACTATGTTGTCTGGCTATTTGTTCTTTATCAACACTGGTTGTGATCAATAAGACACTCCTACCACATCATACACCACAGGTACCAACTTCTTAGTCTCACTAAATCCCTTAATTTCATCCACTCAGTATTGGATAGTAGATTCAGGCGCAACCAGACATATTTGTTCTTCAACAAATGCTTTTTTTTCCTACAACCTCTTCAGAATTCTAATCTCACCTTACCTAATCAAACTCGTATCCCTATTATTTTTAGTGGTGATGTTAAACTTAGTTCTAAGTTAATTCTCAGATATGTTCTTTATGTTCCCCGTTCAAATTTAACTTAATTTCTGTCAGTGCTCTCACTTCTACTTCTCAACTCACAGTGAACGTTTCCCATGATTGCTTCATGATTCAGGAAATCAAATTCAAGAGGATGATTGGCAAGGGTAACATGTATGAAGATCTATACCTACTGGATACTAATGTTCTAAATTCTATTTTCAGTACATTTATTAATAATGTTTCTGTCCATATTTGGCACAATAGACTTGGAAATTTATCTTTCAAAAGATTAGATTCATTGAAATTTCATTTACAATGTGATACTTCAAAGTTGAATAAAGTTATCCCTTGTTATGTATACCCTATTGCTAAACATATGATACTTTCTTTTTAAGCTCATTATAACATGTCTAAGTCGCCTTTTGATCTTGTTCATTGTGATATATGGGGTACTTATCATGTTCCCTCTCATTCTCATCATAGATTTTTTTCTCACTTTGGCTGATGATTGCTCAATGTTTACTTGGATATTTCTTCTAAAAAATAAGTCTGATGTAGCTTCTGATAAATTCCCAATTTTTTTACCATGGTGTTCACTTAGTTTGATGCTAATATCAAAGTGTTCAGATCTGATAATGCCTCAGAATTGGCATTCACAGACTTCTTCAATGCAAGAGAGTCCTTCATCAATTTTCTTATGTTGAGAGGCCTCAACAGAACTCAGTTGTGGAGAAAAGCACCAACATCCCCTTAATGTTGCTCGAGCTCTATTCTTCCAATCTAGGGTTCCAATTCATTTCTGGTCTGTCTCACTGTTGTCTTTTGAATTAATTGAACTCATTCCCCTTTGCTGAAGCATCAGACTCCATGTGATATGATCTATAAATCCAATTTTGATTACACCACATTTCGTGTGTTTGGTTGTCTTGCATTTTCCTCTACTTTGAGTGCTCACAGAACCAAGTTTCAACCAAGGTCAAAGCCTTGCATATTTCTTGGTTACCCTCCTGGCATAAGAGGATACAGATTATATGACATTACTTCTAAGAAGATTTTTGTATCCAGAGATGTTATTTTTCATGAAGAAATATTTCCTTTTCATACTATCATAACCTCAAAATTTGTGCTTTATCCATTTCCTAATCTAGTTCTTCCTTTCTCTATGCCTAAAGTGCCAAATGGTTCTAACTCTCTTGGAGATATTTCTACTCCTATCTCAGATGCCCTTGTTGATCATAACATCTCTAGTGCTACTCATTCTTCTCATATTCCCACTCCTCTGATTATTGATCCTCAAGAGACCATGAATGTTCAGTATTCTTTGAGAAGATCATGCAGGGTTAGCAAAACCCCTACTTATCTGAAAGATTTTCATTACAATATATGCTCACCAACACTGCCATGCCTCCTTCTCAAACTTCTTATCCTCTATTAAACTACATATCCTATAAATCACTATCTAATTCTCACAATCACCTAGTTTTATATATCTCTTCTCAGGTTACGACTTAGTTTTATCATCAAGCTGTCCTTCATGATCATTGGGGATATGCTATGAAAGATGAGTTGGAAGCCATGGAACGCAACCAAACTTGGTCAGTTGTTCCTTTACCTCAGGGCAAGCATTCTATATGCTGCAAGTGGATTTACATGGTTAAATACAAGTCTGATGGTGCTATTGAAATATATATAAAGATTGTTTGGTGGCCAAAAGTTATAACCAACAAGAAGAGCTAGATTTTATTGAAACTTTTTCCCCAGTTGATAAGCTTGTCATTGTCAAAGTTTTGTTAACTCTTGGTGCTAGTATGAAATGCCAGCTTTCTCAACTTGATATCAATAATGTTTTCCTTAATGGTGATCTCTTTGAGGAAATGTACATGGATTTACCTATGGGATATAATAAACATGGGAAAATTACTAGGCAGGGGGATAAATTTGTCTTCAAACTTCACAAATATATTTATGTCCTAAATCATGCCTCTATACAATGGTATTCCAAGTTATCTCAAGCCATCATTCAATTTAGACGTGTTTAATCTAAATCAGATTACTCTTTGTTCACAAAATTCTCTCATCCTGACTTTATTGCCATTCTAGTCTATATTGATTACATCATCATCACCTCTCCTAATTCTCTGCTATTTGACTCCTTAAAGGCATTTCTTCACACTGAGTTCAAAATGTAGGATTTGGTTAATCTAAAGTATTCCCTATGTCTTGAGATTCTTCACTCTACTGGAGGACTTGTTCTTTTCCAAAGGCATTATACTCTCCAACTTCTTGAAGACTCCGAATATCTTGGATGCAAGCCTGCTTCAGTTCCTATTGATCCTAAAGTCCATCTCAATGCTTCTGATGGTGATTATCTCCTTTATGCTTCCCATTACAGAAGACTTATTGGCAAGCTTTTGTACCTCACCCTATCTAGACCTGATATTATCTTTATTGTTCACAAACTTAGCCAGTTTTTAGCTCAACCATGACTTTCCTATTTGAAAGTTGTTCATCATCTCTTAAGATATCTCAAAGGACATCCTAGTTAATCTCTATTTTTCTCCTCCACTTATCTTGTTCAATTGTGTGCCTTGACTGATGCTTCTCCTCCTCCCAAGTTAAAGTCCTTTTCGAATGCAGACTGTGGTGCTTGTCTTGACACCAGGAAGCCTGTAACAGGCTTTTGTATATTCATTGGTGATCATCTTATTTCTTGGAAATCCAAGAAACAACAAGCCATTTCCTAAAGCTCTGCTTAGGTAGAGTATCGAGCTCTTGCTGCCACAACTAGTGAGCTGGTTTGGATAAGACATTTGCTTATAGATTTTCAAATTCTTATTAATAGACCTTCATTTTTATACCGTGATAACATGGTAGACATAAAAATTGCTTCAAATCCCACATTCCATGAAAGAACCAATCATATAGAGATCGAATGCCATTTTGTTCTAGATAAGATTCTTGAAGGCTCTTTGAAGCTCCTTCCTATTCGATCTCAACACCAGCTCGCATACATCTTCACTAAGGCTCTCCCTTTTAATATTGTTTTTCTATTATTATCCAAGATGGCTATTCGAGACATTCATAGTCCATCTTGAGGGGGAGTCTTATAGCTTGTACATATTGGTATTAGTTACATAGTTAGTTATAGTATGTTACATAGTTAGTTATAGTCAGTTTGTTTGTTTGACTAGCTATCATTATAACTTTGTTATATATATATATATCCGTGTGTGTGTGTGTGTGTATGTATGTATTTCCATTTACATTTGATGTAACCAATGGGAGATTAATGAGGACATCTCTTGCCACACAATTCTTCTTCCTCTTTACTTTTCAATATTCTTCTTCAACAAGTTTACTTGCTTAATTCAATAATATACTCCAAATCTATTTTTTTAACTGCCACAAGTGCGCTAACGCGAAGTTCCCAAAATTAAATTAAAATATCTAAGTACCAAAAATTATAAGAAAATTTCTAAGTCAATTTACGGGTCATTTATGAAAAAACTCCTTAATGAACGGTTTTTCTCTTTCCTCTAAAGCACGCAGTGTAAGGTCAAAGAATTTCCCAATCTTAATGTATACAGAGTAATCCTTTGGTTATTGTAATCTTGTTAAAATCATGAATTAGTAAATTAACGTACCGTAGACACCCCATCCTAGGACCCTCTAAGCACCTCTTTAGGTCCCTAGCACTCACTCATTCGCCGTAAACCCTAGGTCACATTCCAGTACCGATCTAGAGGCCATTGAGCTCTCCCAGGCCCCGTTTAACTACGATCAACTTTCTTGACTGAGAAAAATCTCAATGAATCTTCGATGGATATGAATCCCATTTCCAATGGTCCACCCCGTATGCAAATGTCCCTTACAGTTCAAATAAACGGTCCGTTTTACAGGCAAAAACTGATTTGGAGGCCACGGGGCTCTCCCAGGTCCCATTTGATTCCGGTCAACTTCCTCGCCTAAGCGAAGTCTCAATGAATCTTCGAAGGGATTTGAATCATCTTTCCAATGGTCCACCTCGTATGCGAATCAGAGTTGAAATAATCATGACCTCACATTGAAAAGCACCCCTGAACACCCCTCTCAGTAATTCAGAGAATATTCTCTCGAATTCAGAGTTGTTCCCCTCTTAAAAGGAACATTTCCCACATTCCTTCCATCGATATAGTAAATTCTCACACATCCCCTCATACCACCATCACCTCTTGATGAGATCAGTGAATCTACAATCAATATCCACTTCAAGTCTTCATAAGGAGTTCCAATTATCCACCCATGTCTTTAAATTCTCTTATCTTAGTATTAATTCCTTTATTTATACTTTAGCGCTTTATATCATTACATCACATACCTTATTCTCAAACCTTTATTATTAGTATTTACACATACTTTATTTTCATATAAAAACCCAAAAATAAGAAAAGGAGGGATTCTCACTACACATCCTCACACTTAAAGCACGTTTATCTCTACGCACGCATATAAGAGAAATCTCCCGATTGGATTTGTGGGTTAAACTCCACCCTATCTTATCTTCGAACTACGTGAACTTTGATGCCTCTTAGGCTACGTAGTCATCTTGGGTAAATCCCTAGATTCCAGTCCTCCCTTATACACATTTGATACCTTGTTTTTATTATATATATTTTTAATGAATTTTATATGCTTGCATGCTTGTGTCTTGTCCAATGTATACATTATAATGACTTGTGAATCTTCAAACACTTACATTATATTTTGGATTATTATTTTGGGAACACTCCTAAGGATGACCTCAATCTATCCTCTTCCATGACACGAGTTGAGCGATTCTATTCTCCATTTATGTTATACACATAAGCACACAGTTCACGGAGTTTAACAGAAGAAGAATAACACATGCCTATGAGAGACCGAAAGGGAGGGATGGGTGTCTAAAACCTTTCTATTTCATAAATTAGTTCACGTACCTTTGAACTACTTGGTTTTGCAAGAATTAGTATTATCCTTGATGCCGTTCTCTCGAAGCGATAATATTTCTTTTGCATGTTTTGTGCAAAATAGGTTGACGACTATCTCAACATATTACCCCACATCGACGATGACCGAGCGCCCTGAGAAAGGGCGCAATCCCGTGCACACGCCAAGAAAGGGGGAAGCCCTCCTCGATCCCCCCTCGGGATGGCCACAGTGTTAACTCTGTTGGGGACTGCATTTTAAGAGGACTAGACTCTATTTTCTATATGGGTGTTATTCTTTTCTTCATGTGTGCGTATGTACCTACCTGTATGTTCCTTTTTCTTCATGTATGGGTTTTTTGTATATATCTCTCATGTATATATCACTTTTCACTCACCTATACACTTCACAGACTTGTATATACTCTCTATGTACACTTCACACACTTTCACTTAGCTTCATTTCTACTAACACGCTTCATGTACCACTTAGAATATCTATGATTAGGCTTCACTAGCACACTACCACACTTGTATATATCTCTATGCTCACTTATACGTATCACACACCACTTGTAGTTGATCCATATATAGGCTCACTACCACACACTCACACTTGTATATACACCCATGTCACTTACTCACTCACATATATCCCTGCGTAGTATAGTCTCCATTCTATTTTTACTTTTCATAATACTTGTATATGATCAAAGAATTCATGAATTTTTTCACACTACATCACTAAGAGTGTAGCAATATTGAAAAAAATTTTGTTCCGTACTGGTGGGTCACTTTGTGATGGGTGCTGATCCTGGGGGTCGCAGTTAGCCTAAGAGATACGACTCTCACCTTCCATTGGCCTCGTTCCTTCGAAGTATATCAAGCGGTTCCCCCCGCATCGTACCACTTGACCGAACCTATGACGGAAGGTATATAACAGGGAATTCATTCACGTACGTTGAGTATACCAAATTCGCTCTCACATTTACTGTCCCCTCAAGGTATATAGTGAGGCAATTCACGTACACTCGGGTGTATCAAATGGCCTATCCACACGTACCGATAAATAATTTCCCTTATAGGAAAGAGGTATATCATGGAATCATGCCAAAGAGGGGAACCCCTCCACTAACCTAAGAAGTGCATAAACCTCATATAGGTGTCAAACCTAGGGCACTGATATTTAGTTTGCCCATTACCATGCGAAACTCTGTTGAAATTCCAGATCGATATGCTGCCCGAATTTTTGAGCCATTTCACCTTTTTTCAAGATAGGATCCCATCCGTGAGCCTAGAAACAAGTCTAATCTTGTCTTACATATTTTAAAACCCCATTTTCCTAGGCTCGAGTTCTGTCCGGAATTTTTTCTGCATTTAGGCAAACCTAATACAAGTGAGAACCTAATAATAACATTAGTAATAATCATGCTGAGATTCCTCTTCTTTTTACCTCCTTTTTCATGACCCAAAAATACCAAAAAAAAATTTCCTCCTCCTTCCAAAATACTAAAAAAAATTCCCTCCTTCTTTCAAAAATAAATTTGAACCGTTTTCCCTCTTAGGTCGATCGCATACCCATTTTTGGCATGGCTCCCTGTTGTCTTCGGTCTTCCGTCAAATCTCCTTAAAGCTATGTTGATTCTTCTTCTACTTCATCCAAGTTTGGGATTTACCTTCACGGACTCTTCATGGAAAATACTGACAAAGCACCGATGACCATCTTAGCCCAACTCAGTGCCAAGATTGACAACCTTCAAATTGAGGTCCATAAAATTGTGACACCCCACGTAAAATAATAATGGGTGGCCATCCCTATACTAAAATAAATTAGGAATCTCAAGTAGATCATTCTCAGCATCTACTGTCGATACTAAAAAACATAGCTAACTACCCAATACTACAATAAGCGGATGCCAGAAAAATTAAAATCATACAATGAATCAACATACCAATAACATAGTAACTACTAAAACTAATAATATATGCACACATACTACGATAAAAGGAAATGCTTCTAACATATATAAGTACAACAAAAGGAAATACCCGAATATGCTGTCGGGTCACAGACAATACAACATCCTGAGGAAGGAAATATAAGAGTGCTACATATAACCCTTGGGTATAAACCCGATATATAAACTGAATCCTTAACTAGATTTACAAAAGAAAGGAAACGACTATAACAAAAATCCCGCAACAGTCCGCATCTGCTATAGCTCCAAGGACACTGGATAGAAAAGCATCACTAGCATCCTTGCGGTGGGACACCTATAATATATTACGATATATGTATAGCAAGAGATAAATACAAACGGGTCAGATCCCGAGGTGTGAAAATATTTTAGAAAGTGCATTAAAATGCATAATAACTACAGATGCACAATTTCATAATTAAAGTGGTCACAACCAGAAATCTCCTCCTCATTTCTGTCTGAATTGCGAAAGGAAAATACTTTCGATCAAAGCATACCCAAAAATCTTCTATGGGCATTGCATCTCTCTGCTCCGATGTGGTGATTGATTCCCACTATTAGAGAGTTGCACCTGTTAGTTTAAAGGTGGCGAGTACTTGTTTCTGCACCTCACTGCATTTAACCATCCGAAGGTGCCTTTGTATATCCTTCTTCGACTGACTTGCAACTATTGCATCAGCTCCCCCTCGGAAATTCTGGAGGATGTACTTTCCTAAAGGATTCTCGTACTCTTTCCCACGCAGATGGACCTGGGTGGTATTGAGCTACTGGAGTTGCAGGTTGATGTGCCATCGCAGCAATGGCAACATCTAATGCTTGTACCACCATATTGGCAACTTCGGCTGCATTCACAGTCCCTTGAGGCATGTGGGGTTCTATGTTCTCAGCCCCTCTGTTTGGCCTGCCTGGACAACCTCTTCTCAGTGGCATCTGAAATAAGAGCAACTGTATCAGAACTCCGTTTAAGTAATTACGCATCGCAGAAGAAAATATAGGCATAGTGACCAGAACATTCCTATTAATAGGGCTCTACATCAAGAATGCTCACGGAAGAACGCAAAAAACCCGCACAGATCCTAAGAAACTAGAACCTGATGCTCTGATACCACCTATGACACCCCGCTTAAAATAATAACGGGTGGCCAGCCCTATACTAAAATAAATCAGGAATCTCAAGTGGATCATTCTCAGCATCTACTGTCGATACTAAAAAAACATAGCTATCTACCCAATACTACAATACGCGGATGCTAGAAAAATTAAAATCATACAATGAATCAACATACCAACAATATAGTAACTACTAAAACTCATAATATATGCACACGTACTACGATAAAAGGAAATGCTCCTAACATATATAAGTACAACAAAAGGAAATACCCGAATATGCTGTCGAGTCACAGACAATACAACATCCAGAGGAGGGAAATATAAAAGTGCTACATATAACCCTTGGGTATAAACCCGATATAAAAACTGAATTATTAACTAGATTTACAAAAGATAGGAAACGGCTATAACAAAAATCCCTTAACAGTTCGCATCTGCTACAGCTCCAAGGATACCAAATAGAAAAGCATCATTGGCGTCCTTGCGGTGGGACACCTATGATATATTATGATATATGTACAGAAAGAGAGAAATATAAACGGGTCAGAGTCTGAGGTGTGAAAACATTTTAGCAAGTGCATTAAAATGCATAATAACTATAGATGCACAATTTCATAATTAAAGTGGAGTCGCACTCTCGTGGAACTCAAACTCATCCCTCGACTAAAGCGCGCACCTAAGCGTATGCACATGAACCTCAATTGAGCTACCCGACACATTCTAGGGACAATTCAATCTTAATCTAAGCATAATTTACACTCGCGTAGCCCACTATCTAAAATATAACATTTATCTTCTTATTCTTACATATCCTAAGTTTACGCCCGAGCTTATACATTAATATATTGATAGAATTCATCAGTTTCAAATTATTAACTTAAATAAGTTATTAGCATCATAATAGTCACACATCATGTTTCTATTCTTATAAATCATTGTTTCGCTATAACACGTGAATCCGAGTACTGAGGACTAAACTTCTCCCCACTCCCAACATTGCGCTACGTTTCGTGCGTGGGACGTCTCGCAAAGAGAAATCCAAATAAGGACCCCCCAATGCACTAATCCTTGACAATGTTGATCATCGAGATCCATTATGCCCTCAGTACACAACACATATAACATCATCTACTTATTATGAACAACTATCTCTAAGTACATAAATGAGATAACGCACCGTACCTTTAGGTCTATATAACATTATTCTAGTTATAGAACACGATCATTCAACCCTAAAACACACGTACGCATAACACATATAACGCGCATTTAAAATACCCATAACACATTCACTTATAGGATCCATATATATACACTTCAGAATTCTATCATCTTCCAGGAATTACTCACTTGATCCCGGGTTACCAGCCACCGGATTATTATCACACCGCTCCGGTAAACAAACAAATCACAACGTATGGGAAGCGGTCATAGTTCCTCATCGAAAAACAAAATGAATCGTACCAAAGACATCTTACCCCTGATACAATGCCACATAATACAAGTAATGGACGCCTATGACCTGAGGAATATATGCACCCTGCTCCTCAAGTTAGAGGCCTCACCCACATCACGCAACTTCCCATGATAGCATGTTCTAGGTATGTCTACCTTACATATCATATACACAAGATATATATACCATCATCATAGACACATCATCTATATCCATAGGCACATAGATATACAATAATTATCCCGGCTATAAATACAAACACAAACTATTAGTCGGTGATACATTAAATTCTTCCAAATTCAGATTACGGTTCAGTTACTCATATGAACGTTTAACATTACAACGTTTATGATTAACTCCTTAAGTTTAATGTCACTAAGGGCACACGACCTCTCTCTCATGGGTCCCCAATCATATCTAAATAAAAATCCCGTCACTAGGAGGATTCAACACAAAAGTCAGCATAACAACTCCAAGTCATACCTTCACAACCAACCTCGATGAGCCCCCAACGTCACATCATATAATAACTTACGTCTAGTCTCCAAGTAGGATTTTCGTCCCATCCTGGATCAACCGTGCACTTAGAATCGTCATCCGAAATACTTTATAACATCCTTAATTTTTTTTACCTCAATTGCCAAATTTAAAATTCTCCAATTTAAATAAATTTTATTTCTCCCAAAATAATTAAATTCTAAGTCCTCAAAATTGCAGGGTGTTACAAAAATGCAGCGTCACTAGGCCCAGATTCTCGAACAACCCGAGGTTTCATTTCTTGTGCCATGGGTCCACCCATTGCCAACCTTGTTTGTATCCTAGAGGAGTATCAGCATGCTTTGCGTACCCTACCAGCCAATGGGCCGCTGCCAGATCAACTCCCCATTTTGAACCTTTCCCAACTAGGGGCTAATCTTCCAGTACCCATGGATCCCAAAGAGGACGAACTGAATAAGGTTAAGGAAGACCTCAAAGTACTGTCGAAGAAGTTTGACAAAGTCAAGATATTTGGTAACTACATGGACTACGCCCATATGTCTCCCTATCCCAAATCTAGATTGTGAGAAAAGTTCAAGCTGCTAGACATCGAGAAATTTGGGAAAACGGGCCCCCAATATTTCACCTTTAATGCTATCACCAAGCAATGACCCTCCTTGATGCGTTTGAAGAGATAATGGACCAGATGTTCCAGTATACCTTAAAAGAAAGTGCCCTCCAATTGTTTCTATCACTCGAAGGATCTAGGATCCGTAGTTGGGAGGATGTCACTCGAGAATTCATGTCTTAGTATAAATGCAATGAGGATCTAGTGTTTACACACCGAGATCTAGAGTTTCTTAAGTAAAACCCTGGGAAACAATTAATAACTTCATAGGAAGGTGGAGAGAGAAAGCTTCTACCATGACCAACAGACCCTCCGAGGAGGAACAAGTTGGTATTATAAAAAATAACTTCTTACCTCATATCTGAGCGTCCATGGGAGGACAGTATTACCCACACTTTTGAGCCCTTTGAGAGGCTGGTGTGGAAATTGAGGAAGACATTACCAAAGTTGAATCTAAGCCAAAGAAAGTGACGGACAGTTTACTCCCCGAAAGTGTGAGAAGTTTTCTAGTGCCACTACCTCTTGGGCACCGAAAAGTTGCCCTAATTGTACCAAGAAAGAATACATCGAGCTCTATGCTCCCCTGTCCAAAGTCTACCAGGCCCTGTTAAGCCGAAATCTCATCAAACCCTTGGACACCCATTCATTACCAAATCCATTCCTTAAAAACTTCAAGCCCGATGCCCGTTGTGATTTTCACCAAACCACAGGTCATACCAATCGATGAATGCTTCCACTTTAGGAATGTGATCCAAGGCCTAATTGATCGTGGAATTATCGCCTCATTGGATAATCCTAATAATACCACTCATAAACCCCTTCCAATCCATACAAATGCCATCATTTTAGAAAGTGACCCAAAATTTGACCCATCTACTCAAATTGTGCCCAACAAAGCAGCTATCGTCCCTATAATCTCAGCCAAATTTCTTAAGGTTTGACCATATTTTCTCCTACACCCTACATGCTTCGTTGATAAAGCTTTATCACTCCTTATAAGGGCCTGCATTGCCATCTGCACCCGATCTGAGGTGAGAGACATGGATGTACCAGCTGTGTTAAATCAACTCTTAGAGTTTGGGTTGAAATTATGCTTCGAGATGACTGCTAATTATCGAACATTTAGTTGCTTGTTCATGGAAGCCCAAAAATGGGCTTGGGAATCAGATGAATAGGTAGTAATGATTGAAGAAGTCAACCTCGATGATGTGGTTCAGACCATGGTCGATACGTTCCAATAAACAAGTGAAATTTTGTAGCATTTCTGAGTTAGTCATCGCTTTGAAGATTTGGGGATGGTTGGTCCTTTCACTCCTGCACCTCCTTGCTGAGTGGAAAGATTTGTACGATGAGGCCATTGAGGTTATTGAATTTATTGATTACTATTGGCAAGAGGACATAGTCACCACCGGATGGGGGGATGATTTTGATAGATCAAATAGTGAACCAAGTTAGGAAGAAGTCACTCCAGTATCCAGCCTATGTGGAATGATATCCTTCGAAGATCTATTAGAAGAAATCATAAAGTATCTATTCATCCCGTGGTAGATGAAGCCACGGGGTTTCTTATTCTTCCCCACCTCAAAAAATCACATGACCAGGTCTAGGAGACACTATAAATATCCGATTCCTCATTCAACTGAAACAAATAAAGGCAAGGGTATTGTTGAAGAACTTCCCATGCCATAAATAACCATTGAAGAGAGAAAAGTCCTTAACCAGCTCAAGAAGACCCAAGCCATTATCACCCTATGGGTCCTTTTCATGTCCTCTCAATTGCACCGGAATGCCTTGATAAATATCCTCACCTGACCCACAGTCCCGCCTTCCACTACTCTAAAAAAAGTTATAAATATAGTTGGTTCCCCGAACTGTTTTAAACTCCTCTCCTTTTCTGAAGAAGAGATACCAAAGTTCATCCCTGATCACAATTATTCCCTCAACATCTCCGTTGAAGTCTTGGGAAAGACAGTCTCACTTTCATTTGTTGACAATGGATTTTCCCTTAACGTTTGTCCTCTCAAAACCTTAAAAATTTTGGGACTGAAAGCCAATGATCTCACTCCTACTTCCACCACCGTGCGTGCTTATGACAATACCCATCAAGAAGTAATGGGGTCCATAAAATTTAAACTAGGGGATGGCCCTATCAATCCTGTCATCGAGTTCCAAGTCGTCGACATACCTGCATGATTTAATCTAATCCTTATTCATCTATAGATCCACAACATCTGAGGATTCTCTTTATCAGAAATTAAAGTTCTTCGCCAAAGGTCAGGTTATCACCATTTTGGGGGATGACGATAGTACAGAATATGCTAGGAGTAGCAATCCAGTATTGGAAATATAGCTTGGGATAAATGACATGCTCATCTTTGGTTTTAGAATTGATCCACTTCCCCTCCCAGCAAAAGACAACTTCAAAGATCGAGTCTATTCAGAACACAACCCTTACAACAATGTCAATGTGATTCAAATGTTTAAGAATATGCACTTCATGCTCGAACTGGGGCTAGGGAGAAGCCAACCAGGGATCCTTGAGCCCATAGTACTGTAGGAGGCCTTTCCCCCATATGGCCTGGGTTATCAGCCTTCACCAGATAAACTCAAAGTGCTCCACCGACCATGACATAAAAGAATCATGAAAGATGAAAAGATTGTTTTAAAAGACTCTTTGAATGGAAGAATTTTCAAGGAGGGTTAAGACTTCCCCTTCTATAGATTCCCTAAACTGTGGTATGTCCATGTTGATAAGAAGATAAAACCTGAGCTAGAAATCCTTTTTCTAGACAGTAACTCTTGGGCTGAAGACTGCAGATATGAAGTGCAACCTCTCACCGAGAAAACCTTGACAGTTACCAAGGACTCGGAGAAAAGTGATTTCAAATACTCATTCGACCTGCAAATACTGGGGCTGAGTCTCTGCATGATCCACTCAGATGCCGCACCGTTAAACCCATCTGCTCAAATCAAAGCTACTAACATGCCTCTCATTAACTGGAATGCCATACAAGTCCAACATGCTTAGATTTAACCTGACCCTATTGTTTACCCTATCCAAGTCTCTTCACTTTATGTTGTTTTTCCTTTTCTCGATATCAATGTAAATTAGACCTCTTTTGATGAGGTTCTCGATGCCGTGTTTTCCCAAAAATGAAATAAATAAGGATTTTGAGTATCTTATTGTGCCATGTATTAATTGTCTTGATTTTAATCACACTATTGATGATGATGATTTTGCAAATGAATAATTCTTAACTAATCTTAATAAGGAGAATAACAAACGACATAACCGCATTTAAATTAATGATGATGAGACTGTTGTTATTAATCTCGATTCTAGTACCATTAGCGTGAAATTAGGATAAGGTCCACCATTAACGAGCATGAGTGTACACAAATTGAAGATCTACTAAAAGAATTTATGGACATCTTCACATGGTCCTATGATAACACGCCCTACATTGATCCCAAAATAGCTCAGCATAAGATCCCGACATTCCCAGAATGTTAGTTAGTCAAATAGAAGCTAAGGAAACTCCGCATCGAATGGTCGCTCAAAGTCAAAGAGGAAGTGGTCAAGCAATTGAATGTGGGTTTCATTCGCGTAGTTGAATATCCTATATGGCTTGCCAGTATCATCCTTGCACCGAAGTTGAGAGGGAAAGTACGCGTGTGCGTCGACTATCAGTATTTGAATAAAGCATCCCCAAAAGACGATTACCCATTGCCCAACATCGACGTGATCCTGGACAACACAGCTAGCCATGCCCTCAAATCATTTCTTGATGGATTCATCGGATATAACCAAATCAAAATGCATCATGATCATTAAGAAAAAATTGCCTTCATCACCCGATGGGGAACCTTCTGTTATACTGTCATGCCATTCGAACTCAAGAATGTCGGGGCTACCTACCAAAGGGTTACTACAACCATCATTCATGACGTTATTCACAAGGAGGTCAAAGTCTACATAGAAGATATGATCATTGAGTCTAAGACTCGAAAAGGTCATATTGCCTCCCTCCGAAAGTTTTTCGAGCGATTGCAATAATAACAGATGTGGATAAATCCACATAAATGTATTTTTAGCGTCACAAAAGGAAAACTCTTAAGATTTGTGGACAGTGAGAAGGTAATCGAAGCAGACCCTGCCAAGCTAAAATCCATACCTGATATGCCACCCCCATAGACAGAGAAGGAAGTCCAAGGATTTCTGGGTATACTACAGTACATCAGTCGGTTCATCAACCAACAGACTTCTATCTGCGAATCCATTTTCAAACTCCTCTGAAAGGATTTAACTAAAGTTTGGAATGAGGCTTATCAAGAATACTTTGATCGAATCAAGAAATACCTCACTCGACCTCCGATGCTCATGCCTCTGTAACTAAGTCTCCCCCTCCTCTTATACTTGACCATCACAGATACTGCAGCGGGGGATTTTCTAGCCCAATACATTGAAATATCCCAAAAGGAAAGAGCCATTTATTATGCCAGTAAAAAACTAGTCAGGTACGAAGTCAACTACACTACTTTGGAGAAGCACGTGTCACCTTGGTCTGGGTCACACAGAAGTTACGACACTACATGCTTGCCTTCCCCATCACAATAATATCCAGAATGGATCCCCTCAAATAGTTGCTAGAAAAAATTTCCTTGTCCAACTGAATGTCCCATTAGTTAATGTTGTTAGAGGAGTTCGATATTGTGTACGTCACGAAGAAAGATATGAAAGGGAGAGACATCTAGGAATACCTTGTTGATTACCCGATGGAAGGGACCGATCTTTATGTCTCTGAATTCCAAGATGAGGATATTCTCTGCACCTCTCAAGGGGACCTTAGATGGAAAATGTTATTTGATGGAACTACTAACAAGAAAGGATACGACATTGGGATACTCCTGACCGCCCCTGACGACTCTCACACCCCAATTACCATCAAACTAGACTTCATTTGCACCAACAACATGACTGAGTACAAGGAATGCATTGTAGCCCTCAAAATTGTTCTCGAGAAAGGAATTCAGCACCTATACATCTAAGGAGACTCTTCCCTTATCGTCGGCCAAATCCTCAGAAAATGGAAAGTTGAAGACGAGAAGCTCCTACCCTTTTATGCAAACCTAGAACAGCTGGCCTCCCAGCTTGTGCAAAGAATATCCCATCTGATGTCCTCACTACCCTGGCATCCATGGTCGACATGCCTGAGGGAATAATAATGTAATACCCCGTACTTTTAGGGATATTTAAATTACATAAGTGGGCGTAATTTGGTAATTTGAGGAATTTCCGTTACTAGTAATTTTAGGATTAATGAGTGTTAGATTATTACCGGTGTGTGTTACATTTACTTTTGAGACTAAGTAAATGAGTTAGATTATTTTAATTATATGTTGTAGTTCTGTAAAGCGACAAAGGATAATATTTTATTTGGAAAACCCGTATTAAGATGTGTTGGGTTTAATTAGTGAATTGCAGTTAAGTGACTCGGATGGAGATTTCGAGTGCGCGGTTGGTTTCATAATGGCCGAGATAGTCAAAATAGAGTATCCGGGGGTACTGTTTAGGTTCCGGGGATTTTTAGACTAGTAGGGACTCGCAATTGAGTAAACGGGTCATTTTTCGATTTATAAGGGATAAACCCTTATTTCTCTCTATATAAGGCACGAGAGAGTGGGAGAAAGAAAGAAAGGATAGAAAATAAAGAGGAGAAGAATGGAAGGAAGAGAGGAAGAAGAAAAGGAGATTCGGGCTAAACTCTGCGGGATTCGACTCGAGGTCATCGGATTTTATCCACGAGGCAAGTGTTTACTTGCTTTATTCTTTTAGGCATAAATATCATATTATAGTTGGTAATAACAAACTATAAATATTTTTGTGTTGGGTTTCGTGAATCAAAACGAGTTTTTTGGAAGTTGAACGAGTAAACCCCGAATAATATTTGATTTAAGAAACTTAGAAATTAATTGAAATTAGTTGTTGGTTATTGGTTCTAAGATGATTATAACCCTTTTTATGTGTGTATATATCATTGGTTGAGGTCGGATGGTGATAGGAGAGGAGATAAAAGCTTGAGGTGCTTTAATGGCCGAAATAGAGTCTCGGAGAAGAAGTTGCCCTGATCGATCGATCGATCGACGGCCAAGGGTCAATCGATCGACCCTTCAGGATCTTTGACATTTTCGGCTTGTTTAGTTTAAATGGGATCAATTCCAAATTTAATTGTTTCTAGCTTATTTATTTGAGAAAATAAATATCCAACTAGGGGAAATTCATACCTAGCCATTTAAGGGAATTAATTGGGACTAGGAGGGTGCAAAATTGTGTGGCACTTAATGTGTAGTTTTGAGGAAAATAATTTGTGGAGTTAGACATTGGGGTTCCTAAAAATAGTGCGGGGACTCCTAAACTATTAATTGAGTGAAGTGTATACCTTGGGTTGGTTGAAAGTAAAATCCAAGACTTACTAAAATAGGGGTGTTTGGGAGGAGTAACACTTGGGGTGATATTTCGGCGAGCGATTTTATATATAATTGTGCACGTAGAAAATGTACTTATATGCCGATTTTGGTTGAGTAAATCCTAGGATGTGAGTAGGATGGAATTATTACGAATTGGTATATTCGAGATTTTATAAGTAAATCCTTATAAAGTGATTAAGGTGCGAGTTATATACTAAGTACGAGAGTGCTTATAGGTTTAGTATTTTAAGTGGGTAAATACTTATATACTATTACGAATGGGAACATTTGGGGTTATTGGCTATTGCTATAAGAGTTTGGCAATTATAGCCATAATATATTGAGAAGCGATATAGATTATATATACGATGTTGTTAAAGTATATATAATATCATATAAATAAATATATTTGTGTGTGATTTGTATATTTTTACTTTAGAGGCTGGTTCCATAGCGTTCCCCGGGCATAGGGATGGACAGCCAGATTATATATTTTCTCTAGTGCGATCCAGGGAGGTTGCGCGATGTGGGTGAATCCCCTAGCTTGAGGAGCCGGGAGAGTATATCCCCAGGTCATATCGTCCCATATATGAGTGAGATATCTTTATTCCACTCTCATGAGGGAATATGGCCGCCTCCACCGTTGTGTATTCTTACCATGACCATGAGTGAGTCTGGCTTGGTACCGTGATTGATTGAGTAAACTCGGATGCGGATAGGCACTATGAGACTGCATCCTCGAGCTATAGCTCGGTGGGATGGTTATTATACTTATGATTGTAATACGTATAATTATACTTGCTGTGTATAGTATATCGCTTGTATATGACAATGAGATATCATATAAAGTAAACTTGTATAAAGTGGAAAGAATGAATAAGAGTTATTCCCCTTCCGGTAGATTTATGTTCGAAATTATATGAATATGGATCATAGGTCCTAGTGAGAACTATATATAGATATATGAGCTTTTATATATGCGTTATGTACTGAGGGCCTAATGGATATCGACGATCAACATTGTCATGTAGTAGTGTATCGGGGGAGTTCCTTGTTTGGATTTCGCTTCGCGAGACACCCCACGCACGAACATAGCACAATGTTGAGAATGGGGAGAAGTTTAGTCCTTAGTACTCGAGTTTATGAGTATTTTTAGAAGATGGGTGAAATAGATTAGTTAGGTCGGGTAGCTTAACTAGGTTATTTAAAACGTATGCGATAGGTGTGCACTATGAGAAGAGGGGTGAGGTGTATCTCGTGAGAGTGCGATACCAATTTAAATATGAGAGATTTCATATTTTTAAATATGGCATTTGTGCACTTGCAAAATATTTTCAAAACTCGGGCTCTGACCCGTTTCTCTATTTTCCCCTCTCTTGATATATATATATATATATATATATATATAGGTGTCCAGACATAGGGACGCCTGGATGATGATCCCTTCGAGTCAGATGTTTATTGCAGCAGCTATGGAAGCATGCAAATTTACTGTAGACGCTTCTACCATTGTAATCTAGATAGGATGTATTATAGTATTACTCGGGCCGATAGCCCAACTGTATTCATTTATTCTTTTACCGCCTTTTAGTGTGGCATTCGATTTGGTTGTATTATGTTAAACCGAGTGTTCGGTTATTTTATTTCATTTCTGTTTCGTGCATATAAACAGTTGTGATTGATTTATTTGAATGGTTTGGTTAAAAAGATTAGTTAATATAACATTTTGACGCCAGCCTAATAGGTTATTAGTAATTAATTTGGTTTTCGACAGTGATGCTGAGAATGAACCATATGAGACTCCTGTTTTAATTTGGTATAGGATTGATCACCCGGTATTGTATTAGGCGGGGTGTCACAAATAATGTCCCCCTTCCTTGTTAAAAAATAAGCGATACCCACCCACTGCTACGACATTTAGCTCGTCATAGAGGAAGATTATAATATGGTCGGGTTATAGTACTATGGCATTTGGTGCCTCCTTAAACATGGTAGGTATCCCAAAAATGCATATAAGAAAGACCGTGACCATTCATAAATTAGTTGTCCAGTACATAATTTTTGATAAAGCATTTTTCAAAAGAAACTTCAATAAAACCCATTTGCACTGCATAGCAGGGGCTGATATTGAAGAAATGATGCGAAAGATCCATAGTGGGAAATGTGGGCCCCACATGAACGGTCATATGCTTGTTAAGAAGATCATCCGTCAATGGTACTATTTGACCACCATGGTTTAAGACTGCAATGCCTACGTTCTAAGAGGCCTCAAATGCCAGCAGTTTGTCAATCTCCAACACTCGTCTCCTCAAGAGCTATACAATATGACCTCTCCCTGGCCCTTCTCAGCATGGGGCATTGACATCATAAGAAAAGTTACTCCCAATGCTTTAAAAGGTCACGAATTCATCCTGGTCGCCATTGATTACTTCTCTAAATGGGACAAAGACGAGTCATATGCAATGCTGAATGCCAAGAAAGTGACCAAGTTTATCAGAATGAACATTATTTATCGATAAGGGGTCCCCATGAGTTAGTATCAGATAATGGACTCTATATCGAAGCTAAGGTCACAAAACTAGTTGACGAGTACGAGATTCAGTGACACAAGTCTTCTCCCTATCGACCCCAAACCAATGGTACTATCTAAGCCGCCAATAAAAGCCTCAAAACCATAATCAACAGGACGATCGAGAGTTTCAGTGATTAGGCCAATCGAATCCTTTATGCCCTCTGGGGCTATCGCACTTCATTCAGAATGCCTACTGGGTCTACCCCTTATTCTCTAGTCTATAACATGGCAGTAATCCTGCCCCTTATTCTCTAGTCTACAACATGGCAGTAATCCCAAAAGAAAAGTTAGCGAAGAATGCTGGCATCAAAGCTTCTTTGACAAACTATGCATCATGCTCAAAAGCAAAGTTAGCGAAGAAGACTAACATTAGAGCCGTTGCGACTAACTATCACTCCTGTATGAAAAGAGAGTTAAGGCTTTATACCATATATAGGGGTACCATTGTCTGATAGCACGATAATTCAATCGAAAAGTCAAGGACCGTGGTGTCTAGGAAAAAAACCTTGCCCTCAAGGAGATCATAGATTCCATCTGGCATCCCAAAGGTAAATTCAAATCAAACTGGAGAGGCCCCTACATTGTGACCAAAATTCTCTCAGGAAGCACCGCTATGCCCACAGACCTCGATGGAGAAGAGATGGCACGTCCGGTCAACCTGGATTGTTTTAAGAAATCTTAACCTTAGTTCGAAATATCGACGGGCTACGACTCTTCTCATCCCCCTTCTATTCTAAAAAAAATCTTCATTTCCCCTACCCAGAACTATGTGGGACCTGATCCTCTCAAAAATATTTTCTTTTCAAAATGAAGCTCGTGAAAATTTTCAAAACCCTCAGAGTGCACTATACATGGGACCCATACACCATACATGGGCTCGGTCCCCTTCTTTGTCATAAAATGTTGTTCTTTTCTAACCTCGAATAACAGCGGTTCATTTTATCATTTACATGAACAAAAGGATTATGTATGCCTTAGCAATTAGTTTAGATAATTCAAATGAAAAACTCATCAGAAGGTATAATAAAATATGATCAAAATAATTTTTTATTTCAAATTAAGGAATACATCGTTGTTACATGAAGTATCATTGAAGGGAGTTAAATAAGACTACCCCCTTCCACTGGAGAAACTATCTATAAAAAAACCTAACCCTTACTAGGCTACACAAAAATTATTCCAAACCTAAAAAATACAAATCACCAAAAATTACCCTAGCTTCACTAAAAATCACCCAAGCTTCATAAATATTTTCGTCAACTGCCCGATGGCCCCACTTCATCATCATTATCGGCCCCCAAAGGTACCCAAGTCTGACATTCCTGGTTAACACTCTGTATGCGCTCCATTGGGCGGTACGCTATGATAATCCTGGATAGAATCACAACACCTTCCTCCATGGTGTCGAAGGCAACGAACCACCTTTGATCGATCTTTTACTCTATGATTTTCTCCACTACCCGCTTCCATAACCACTTAAAGTAGTCCTCAGACACATGCCAGGCCCCTCCCATAAACTGTTACGGATAGGTAGAGGGCTGGGGGCGATGCCACAAGGAGCCGAACATCATCCGCAATGATTTAGTCAGGTTCTCCACCGAAAAGAAGTTCGTTATGCGAGGGGACATAATTTGTTCCCATCTAACTTGGTTCAGAAGCCTCAAGGAGAAATATAAATAAGTCTAGCGAAGGTCTGACAACAGCACATACCGTATTCTCCAAGATTCAAAATAGGCCGCGAGTCTCCCCACCATGGCATTGACCAACGAAGATACCATGCTCTGTGCTCCACAAACAAGTTGACCCAGTTCTCTACAGATAGGTAGAAACTTAAGAATGGTTGGATGAAGAAATTAGGCACGCCTATCAAGGGATCCTTAGGAGGGGCCGCTAGACGAAACCTCTTTGCAAGTCACATGAACAATATTACCGGGATCCCTCTCAGAAAGTCTAAACGGACCTCCTTCCAAGCATCCAGATAATTCAGGGTCTCATCCAGCACCATCGTCACAGAATTATGGCGATAAAACATCCATGCCATTATTGTAGCCACTTGGGGATCCACCATCAAGCCCCCTGTCACCAATAAAGCCTCTCAGTAAGGCCCAAGTAAATAGCTCAGGTAAAGCCAGCATCCTCAAAACCCCTCAGGCATATAAAATAAAGAACCACTTGAAGAGAAATAATCCCTCTAGTAACCATCGGACGATCCGTCGAAGGAGAAATAGGAGCAACTCCGCCAGAAATGCCCTACGAGAAAGTGAAAAATCGGGCATAGCCAACGCCACACTGGGGTTGACTCCCAACAGTGCTGAAAATTCCTCCTAGGGAGGGCAGATCTTGTCCAGGACAAAATGAAAGATTTGGTCCTCAGGGTACTAGAATTATACCACCACTGCTAGAAAGTTCCAATCTATGGATCTATTATGCCATAGAGAAACCCGACACAGGTTAAAAACATAATAGTCCACATTGTATAAGCACATGGCCTCCAGAACAACAAGGTAAGAGGAGAATTTTTCATACATGGGAAGACCCAGTTGGGAATAAGAAATGAGAAGCAAGAAGAGAAATGTGGGTATTGGTGGAGAAAGCACATCCCATTCCCCTCCTTTTATACTCAAAATCCTTGGAAAAAAATAAAAACTCTGGAAACCCGATTAATTATAATACCTACATGAGTACACCATGTGCGAGAAAGTGCAATCAAAGCCTAGGGATGATTTGACTTGACCCCTATGTTTATAGGCAGGTCAAGGGGTATGCCGATCGGACCCCCCCCTTATTTTGGAAAATTCCATCTTGCTTCTCTTATCAAAATCAATTTCCAAGAAAATCCTTATTTTGAAAAATTACCTTGGGCCAATCCTTTTGAATTACTCATTTTTGCTATTTTATTCTCCTCAGAAAGACATTTTCATTCTCAAAATAAAAATTCTTGCCTAACAATCTGTTCCCGGAGTTAATTATTTTTACTCACCTTTTCTAAAATAATAATAATAAACATTTTGCCTTTTATTATCATTTCCATACTTATCTCTACCTTTGCATAAAATAAACAATCTCAGCAGAAAATTAAAAGCGCATATATGATAAGTCACTAAATCAAGAAAAATGCCAAAAAAATGCATATTTTTCATATATATTTTGCTTCACTTGGTTACATTTTGCAGATAGAAAAATAAACAAGATTACAAATGGGACTCCACCCGAATCCTCAACTCTCCCTCTCAAGCCCTCAACCTCCGCGGTGGACGCTTTTTTCCTAACGACGAATGCTGGATCCTCCACTCCCATAACCCAAACTCTCATATGAGGTTACAGGCGACACAAAGCAAGAAGGAGTAGACTTCTTAATATAATCAAACATGGAGGCCATCCAGTCCTTGATATCCCTCAGCCAGTTGTTCGGAACTCGAACATACTACAAGCAAAGAAACAACAGCCAAGGACAAATCGGTCACTACTGGGGTATTTAATCCTATTCGCTCCCCTAGATTTTATATCTCAGTGACAGAGTCGGCCCAAGAGAGTGCTTTCGCCATTGATGTTCTTTCTGATCCCTACGCATTTCACCGTTCCATCGGGAATTTCCTCTGCCCCTACCGTACTCTAGCTTGGTAGTTTCCACCGCTTCCCCAGGGTTAATCCCTGGGATTTGATGGCGGACTTAAAAAATCCACCTACAGACGCTTTACAACCAATAATTCTGGATAACGCTTGCATCCTCTGTATTACCGCAGATGCTGGCACAGAGTTAGTCTATGCTTATTCCCCGAATACTGTCATTGCTTGTTCTCTAGGAAAAGAAGTTCATGACTCAAATCTTATAGGAAGGGGGGGTAATCTGAATAATCGAAGCATCCTCTTCCGCAGTCGACGTGCCACGACCTGTGTTGTGGGTCAATCCCACTGATGCGCTAATACCCCTACCCGAAGTCGTGGAGGGCGGAGGCATGTTTCCCTTGTAATAGATATATGAGGGCATCAACCATTTCGTCACACAATCCAGATAATCATAACTCTCCACTATATCCGTGTAGAGTATATAGGGTTTGTTGATCATCGTTGTTGCCCAGGAATCATCTGACATCTCTGTCACTCGCCTCATATACATAGGGGCGCCAACGGTGGGAACACCACCTCCTCCTCTATAATCTTCCTCACCACCCTCTCCCCTCGGTACCAGACGTACCCAAACTCATGCACAATCAACTGCCGTATCTGTGCATGTAGGCTCATCACCCCCGTATCCCACGGAGTCACCCCTTAGGGATAGACGGTCACTTGTAATCCCCAATAGAGAATCAGTATCTACTCAAGAAATGAAGAAGATGCCAAGAAAGAACTCAGAAAAGATGAAAAATAACCTGGTCGCTCATCAGGGCATTTAGAACGTGTCGCACATCCGCCAAAGATAAAGATTGATTCGACCGCCAGTTGGATTTCCACCACCGAAAAATTCGAAAGATTTCCACCAAGTTCTTATCCTTCAGGGATATTAACCCCATATTGTGCCTAATCATCTCGTAGAACCACACCTACAAAAGGAAGGATTCCGTAAAAGGGACAAAAGAAGAATGCAAGGAAATTCATAAAAGGAAAAATAAATCCAAAATTACATCCAGAAGGTACGTGGACCCCATAAAAGGCTGTCAATAGCACTGGCTAAAAGCATGTAAAGAAGAATAAAGGGAAGCTAAAGTCAGGCTCCCCCAATCATAGAATTGGACGTCAGAAATTATCCTCAAATACGAAAAGAGCCAAAGAGGGACAACTTCGCCGCTCGTTGCCACCAAGAATCCTCACAGCAAAAGCAAAATAAACAGACATACCGTCTATCTCACCTACATACCGTCTGTCACATCCACCCTCCTCCTAAAAATAGTCTCCCTCAAATAAGAAATACGAATAGAATCCCCAGATATGTTCTTACCCATGTCCCCCAATGCCACCTACATCACCTATGGTGTCACCCTCAATGTGCGGTCCACCACTATCTGGAAATCCTCGCAATCCACCACCGTCAGCTGCTGAACGTGTATAGGAGTAACAGTTATCTCCCAGAAGCTAAGATGAAATGTGTGGGTAGTATCCTATCACATCTCCTCCAGAGCACACAACACCGAAGTAGAACGCGGTGTCTCATCCAAAGCCTGTGCTAAATGGCCAAAATTAGCATATGAAATCATTTCGTGCACAACGACCAGGAGATTCTCCTCAACCTACTTTAGCCCCATCATCCCCCTAAATCGAATGCTCGAAGGAGCTATGTCATTCTGCAAAAGAAGAAGAGGAAAAACCCTTCATTAATACAAAGAACAGAGAGAAAAATAAATTTGAATACCAAAAGTCACCACACTTACGTAGCCACTAGGGTTCTTCACCCTAGACGAATGGTGGTATGCAGTCTTGCATAGCAGGATACACTCATCAGCTACAGGCTCAAACAAATCAAAGGCATTTTCATTGCCCAATGCAAGGGGCAGCCTAGACCGCCACTCCAGGCCAACCCAGTAATCCACGGCCAGCCACTCATTATTGTACACCTCACTTGAAGAACCATCCATTTGAAGTCTTGAAGCATAAAGGACATCGAAACGATTTTTAAAGGTGTGAAAAATGGGGAGGGATCGCCCCTTTTTATAAAAGGTTAATGGACCTGTCGATCGGCAGCCCCCAACCCATACCGATTGGAAGTTTCCTTTTCCTCTTCCAAAAAAATACTAGGAGTCCGTGCCATTGTCGATTGGCACCCCTTCAAGCCTGCCTATCGGCAGCCCCTTTCAAATTTTGTAAAAAGAATTTCAAAAAATTCTAAAAATTGAGAAAATTCCCAAAAAACCTCGAAAAAAATATAGGACATTATTTTCCTTCAAGAAAATATTTTTGACGCACTAAACTATGACAACCCGCTCACCAAAATACTCGGTGGCCAGCCCTATACTCCAATATAACAAGAGTCAAGGAGGGAATCATTCTCAGCATCACAACAAATATATGAAGTATACGGGATAACCACCCAATATTTCAGAAAATGGGTTGTCAATTTTTTTTTAAGTTAAAGAAAGAAATTTAAACAACCCAATTTAAAAGAAAGTGGAAATCCAGCAGAGATTATATTACATACACATCAAATATACAATAAGGGACCGAATATGCTGTCGGTCACAGGTACATACCACGAGATACAACATTTTTAATGTAAACTACATAATACATTACATTAGACAAGTACAAAAGCTTGGGCCTCACGCCCGAGTAAAAGACCCGATCGTAACTAGAATACAAGAACAAAAACGTCTATACAATGTATCCCGTAATATCCGCAAAGTATCACGGCTCCCCAAAGACACCGGAATAGGAAAGTCAAAACAGGCGTCCTTTGCGGTGGAGCACCTGAGCAAAAACAAGATGTATGCACAACAAGAAATAGGAACGGATCAGGGCCCAGTTCTATATGATTACCAGATGAATAAAAAGTATGACAGTTATGCAGTTAAGAACAGTAGATCATGACTAAAAGAAATAAGAATCTACCTACACAATTTAAAGCATAAGCTAATACATTTTAATTAATCATGATCTAATTTAATTAAACCAGAGAATAAGAATGATTAACATAAATTTAAAATCTTTCATCACAAACATTAACCCATTTCATAGTTCCGTTCCTTATTAGGAAACATAATCACAATTTTAAGCTCTTTATGGCTATTATCTCAATTTTTATGCTCTTTCTAGCATTTCCATTCCTTATCAGGAATATAATCATCATCAAATGATCTTTATGGCACTTCATCATGCTCTTTATGGCACTTCATCATGCTCTTTATGGCATATCTCAATACATCAAGTCCCACTTGATTATGAATTGTTATATTTATATACATATAACGATTCTAAGACCACCCCTCCGAGTTTCTCCACTGGGCGCACCCCTAAATAACCATCATCTTCCAGGGCCTATCAAACAAGGAAACCTGGGCACCTATCGCAACGTCGGGAAGCGGCCATATGACTGCGGGAGAGTTAAGACCACACCCGTAATCTCCTCACCAGCGCAGAAAACATAACATATCGCTCATATGGCCTAGGACTATATCCACCTTGCATTCACTAGCCAGGGGGCTTCACCTCGCGCGCGAACTTCCCTTATGATGGCATTTAGAGAGGTGTGTTTAAGTAAATTATCATTTACCAAATTCATTATGAAGTAAAATTAGCATTTACCATAATCCTTACCATTTCCATTTCATTTTCATTTACCCTTTTTCACATGTATGTTATGTTTCATTTTATTCGAAACCCTAATCGTTTACTTTGTAATTACATCATATTTTATCCGGAGCCATACGAAATTCGTATCGTTATTACAACCTCAAAGATGGGAATAAACTCTCAATTTATTCTCCCAACAATACTTTGGGGTGTTACACTATGAGCCATCAAGACTAGCATAGCTCAATTGAGCTTCTAAAGTCTCCCAAACCTAACACTACGACTCCTAGTTCCATAATAATTTACTAGAAGAAAAGAATACCCTAACATCAATTGGCATATTCCCCGGAAAACCCCCCACACAACGCATTCCTAATGTAGGGTAGTTACCCCACTCATCTAGGACTCTAGAACTCTAAATTTACTTCATTCAAGAAGATTCCTAGTCCCTATTGAAGAGAATAAATCTAGGAAACAAAATAAGGTTTAAAGGTGCAAAACAGGGGACCGGTCGACCGGTCCTGAGACCGCGGTCGACCGCGTCTCAAAATTTTACTTAAGAAGAAAAGCAGAAATCTCGGTTTAGATGGGCCGGTCGATCGGTCAGGGGACCGCACACCAATTTTTATGCCTTTGTGGGAAAGCAGTATGCCCTCCCCAGAAGGCCCGGTCGACCGGTCCTGGGACCGCGGTCGACCGGTCATAGCAGACCTAGGACCCTTTCTTCTTCCAAAACTAAAACCGAAGGTATACATCTAAACCCCAATCTCATTTCCCAAATCACCATTCATATACCTATAACCCCAACAATATTAAGCTTCAACTACTCTCTAAATCACATTAACCCTACAAATCCAAGGTTTAATCACTTGTATATCAACATACACAAATATATATATACAAACCCAATAATTTCCTCAAATCAACCAAACACCCAACTATCATACAATTTATACATCTTAGATCATATATTAGCAAGTAGAAAACTTTCCTTAAGCTTGCAATTTCAGATTTCTTGGTGGTAGGATCCATCCCAATCTTCAATCTCCAAATCTCTCTTCTTCTCCCCAATGTCTCCACTTTTCCCTCTCTCTCTCTCTCTCTCTCTCTCTCTCTCTCTCTCTCACTCTCTCTAGGGCTTGTGGTGTGTAATGGAAGGAATGGAAAAGGTTGGGAGACTTAAATTGTGGCTTAAGTCTAATTCCCAACTTAAATGGTAAATACCACATTAAAATGACTCCCAATACGCGTTTAAGTTAAAACCAGTCAAAAGTGCCCGAAATCTAAAAATACAATTATGGCACTTATTTTGACTGTCTTACACATTCCAGGACTAACCACGCCCTCTAAACTGGCATCCGATAATTTTATAATTTATTTCGAGTTCTGATTTCATTTAAACCAAAATGTCATTTAAAACACATGACACTATAAAATACAACCTGGTGATATTTACTCACACATAAAGTAAATATGGAACACTCCAGTAAATATTAACTTTCAACTCATTAAATTAATATTTACTCCAGTTCCAACATTTTATCTAATTACCTTATGCGGTAAATGAATATAAAATTAGCCTCCTAAAAGCGAGGGTTGTTACATAAACCCCTTAAAACTCTAAAAATCCCCTGCAAGATTAATCTTACACTCTCATCCTCAGCATACTACACAACAGAACCAATGATGCGCCCGAATCAGACTCTAATACAAATTTCCCAAACGAAATCCTAAAACTAAAAATCCCCCAGTGGAGTCTCAAGAGAAAACAATCCCCAACGAAACCACAAGCACATTTGCACCTGTAAGCTAATTTAAATTTGTGCATGAGAGCTATTCCCGACGCTACAACTTTAGGTCCTCAGAACTAACCTTGTCCCTCATAATTGGTCATCATGATGTTAAGTCCTCAGAATTGACCCCGTCCTGCAGAATTGGTCATCACAAGTTAAGGTCCTCATAATTTCTCTCGACCCTCAGAATTGGTTGTCAAAACTGAAGGTCCTTAGAATTGACCTCGGCCCGCAGAATTGGTCATCATAACTTTAGTCCTGAGAATTGACCTCGACCCTCAGAATTGGTCGTTACATATTTAGTTCCTCATAATTGACCTTGGCCCTCAGAATTGATCGTCGCAACTTTAGGTCCTCAAAATTTACCTTGGGGGTCTTCATAATTGACCTCGGCTTGCAGAATTATTCATGATAACTTAAGTTCCTCAAAATTGATCTCGGCTGACAGTATTGCTCGTCATATCTTTAGGTCCTTAGAATTGACCTCGACTCGCAGAATTGGTCGTCATAACTTAAGGTCCTCAGAATTTACCTCAACCCATAGAATTGGTCGTCACAACTTCAGGTCCTTATAATTAATTTAGGCCCTCATAATTGGTCATTATCGATCCTCAGAATTGATGTTAACCCGCTAAATTGGTCATCCCCAACATCATTTTAGGTCCATAGAATTGACCTCGACCAGCTGAATCGGTATCCACAGCCACTTTGAACAAATTTTTAACACATCTTCGACCCGCTGAGTCGTTCATCTTCATCCCTTGGGTCCTCAGATCTGACTTTGACCTGTAAAATCAATCATCTTCATCTCCTTATGTACTCAAAACTAACCTCGAGCCTCTAAATCGATCACCCTCATCCTCTAGGTCCACAGAATTGACATAAAATCCCCTTTCTTAATATCGATGTGATGTCTATCATTCGATGGTCTTCACTTGTTCTAAGATCTTACGTCGAGGGGCTCTCTATAGACACCCCATCTTAGGACCCCCTAAGCACCTCCTTAGGTCCATAGCACTCACTAATTTACCACAAACCTTAGGTCATACTCTGAGTAGAATTGACTCCGATCAACTTCATATCCAAAAAAAACTCTCAATGAATCTTCAAAGGGATCTGAATACCCTTTCCAATGGTCTATTCCATGCATGAATTGGCCTTACAGTTCGAACGAATGATCTATTTTTCTGTTAAAAATCAATTTAGAGGCCACCGGCGCTCCCAAGCCCCGTTTGGCTCCGATCAACTTCCTCGCCTGAGAGAAATCTCAGTGAATCTTTGAAGGTCTCTGAATAAACTTTATAATAATCTGCCTCATGCATAAATTGGCGTTACAATTCATACGAACGGTTCATTTTACTATCAAAAACTGATTTGGAGGCCACTGGCGCTCCCAGGCCCCGTTTAACTCCAAATAAATTTCTCGCATGAGAAAAATCTCAATGGATATTCAAACGGCTCTAAATAACCTTTCCAAGGCTCTGCCCCATGTATGAATCGACCTTATGTTACGGACAAACGATCCGTTTTACCCCAAAAAGTGATCTAGAGGCCACCGGGTGCTCCCGGTCCCCGTTTGACTTCGGTCAACTCTCAAAATTAAGCGAATCTCAATAAATCTTTGAATGGATATGAATACCATTTTCAACAGTCTACCCCATGCACAAATCAGTCTTATGGTACGGATGAATGACCCATTATACTCTGGAGGGTCACCGGCTTTCGGGCCCTGTTTGACGTTGGTCAACTCTTCGAAAAGAATGAAACTTAACGAAGTCTCTAAGGTCATTGAATACACTTTCCAACGGTCCATCTCATGAGTGAATTGGTCTTATAATTTGGCAAACGATCTGTTTTCCTCTAAAAAATTCCCGTCTAGCGACCAATGGGCACTTTCGGGCCCCTTTTAACTTTGTTCAACTCCCAAATTCGGGAGTAGCTCAATGGATTCTAAAATGGGCTTGAATACCATTTCCATTAGTCCCTCCCGTGTGCAATTGTGACTTACAGTTCGCATTTTATGACCATTTTGTTAAAAATTCTATCTCAGACTGTTGAATGGCACCCCAGGTCCCTGTCTATCGGCAGTGTGTCTGGGGTTCTATAACAATAGGCAGGTCCAAGACCCTGCCAATCATCACCCCCCCTTCGCCCTATAAATGTAGGCTATGACCTCACTTTGAAAAGAACCACTGAACATCCCTTTCAGCAATTTAGAGAACATTCTCTCGAATTCAGAGTTGTTCCCCTCTTAAATAACCCATTTCCCACATTCCTTCCATCCTTTTCATACTCCATCTAGTAAATTCTCACCCATCTCCTCATACCACCATCACCTCATGGTGAGATTAGAGCATCTACAATCAAGATCTACTTCAAGTCTTCATAAGGAGGTCCAATTCTCAACCATTGTCTTTAAAATCTCTTTTTAGCACTAGTTGTTTTATTTCATTACCTCACATACCTTAATCTCAAACCTTTATTATTAGTATTTCCACATAATTTATTTTCATGAAAAAATAAGAAAAAAAGGGTTTACCTATATATTCCAAAGGAGGGATTCTCACTACACATCCTCACACTTGAATCACGTTTATCTCTACGCAGCCATATAAGATAAATCCCCCCTTTGTATTTATGGGTGAAGCTTCACCCTATGTTATCTTTGAACTACATGGACTTTGATGCCCCTTGGGCTACGTAGGCATCTTGGGTAAATCCCTAAACTCGAGTCCTCCCTTATACACATTTGTTAACTTATTTTTATTATATATATTCTTAATGGATTTTATATGCTTGTGTCTTGTCGGATGTATACATTCGTTCTTCTATAACAAGTTGTGAATTAGCAAACACTTACATTATATTTTGAATTATTATTTTAGGAACACTCCTAAGGATGACCGCACTTCAACCTTTTGCATGACGCGAGTTGAGCGATTCCATTCTCCATTTATTTTATACACATAATCACACACTTTATGGAGTTTAACAAGAAAGGATTAACACATGACCATGAGAGACCAAAAGGGTGGGATGGGTGCCTAACACCTTCCCATTCCGTAACTTAGTCCCCGGACCTTTGAACTACTTGGTTTCGCAAGCATCAGTATTGTCCTTGATGTCGTTCTCTCGAGTCGGCAATATTTCTTTTGCCTGTTTTATACAAAATAGGTTGGCGACTCTATCTCTACATATTACCCCACACCGACGATGATCGAGCGCCGTGAGAAAGGTCACAATCCTACGCGCACGCTAGGAAAAAGGGGGTAAGCCCTCCTCAGACCCCCTCGGGATGGCCACACGTACAAAAAGTTACTCTCATCGTTTATGGTTCAAATTAATTACTATAAACAATAAAAAACTTGAATATGAATTTTGCAAGTAAAAAATCTAAACAATCATAAATACTTCAACTAAACAAGTAATAAAATAAGATTCTCTCTACCTTTAGAGCCTCTCTCTATATATATATAGTTTTTCTCTCCTTCCTTTAGGAGTATTTCTTTTCTCTTTTGGATTGATCCAACCCCTAAATCCCCCATTATATATGTCTTTCCTAAGTGAGTGATCCTATTGTGCGTTTGTGTGTGCACTTCCTACTAAATCAGTTGCCTCTTCTGTTAGAGATCCTATACAATCACCTTTTCTTTATTCCCCCTTCTATCGTCGTGTCTCCTTTTTTCCTTCATTTTGTCATGAGCACATCCAGCAGCCCTGCATAGGATTCCTTGTCCTTAACAAAACTCACACATGAAGGGTTCACCAGTAATACTTTGATTGGTAAAGTCCTTTCAAATAAAAACACAAATTTGACTACAGTGGATGGATAGGTAAATAAAAATAAAGAGTTAAAGACAGTATAACATTTTTTAAGACTAAACTCAACACCTTTGTTTTGACTTCTCAAAAGAAGAGGAGGTAGTAAGAATACAATAACTATCACCTTAGTCACTACCAAACGGACTTTTAGTACTAAAAAGGTGGAATGAGAACCTACTACTAATGAGGTCAACTTTGAGACTCTGGATGTTTAGGTTAGGGTCCATGGCCTACCTAAAAACAAATTCAACAAAGCCAGTGTCCTTCTCATTGTTCAAATTCCGGGCTCAAATGGGATTGTGGACATTAGATCGGGTCTCTACTCCTACATGAGACTCAAGCTAAGTCTTCCCATTACTGCTCCATTTTCAAGAGGTTTTAAGTATGCTCGTTAAGGTAAAGACAAGTTTATTTGTTTCACTGATGAAAAAATAAACATATTTTGTTTTAAATGTGGGAGAATTGATCAGATTAAAGTTAACTGCACCTAAGAACCTTCTATGAGTGAAAATGGGGGAAAATTAATTGATTTTGGTTCTTAGATGATAGTTATTACATCTTTAAAAAAATCCCTGGATAGTTTTTAGAAAAAAAATTCCTTATTTTAATCCAAATTAATCTAGTGCATCTCTATCTCATACTACCAAATAACCAATCCCCACCCAAGCTCACATTATAAATCCATTAAGTTCATAACGAAACTCTCCCATCTTAAATTCAATACAACTAGAGAATTCTAGTCACATCAATCCAGCCTCATCCAGCACATACCTTTACCCGCCAAATTCCATATTTAACACACACCAATCAAAGCTTTCAACCCAACCAACCCTTTTAAGTACTAAACCTCTGCAAAGCTGCCATTATAGGGTCCAGCGTCCAATCATAGTCTCGAACAAATTCATACTTGAGGGATTCCAATCCCCCCACATCCTATCCTCAATCATTAGCCATAATTAACCATTAACCTACATCCAACCACTGGAACCACCACAAGATAAGTTTATTACCACAAAACCTCTCCCCATCAATCACACAAGATTCAAAATCAAGGCCATATCCAACCCTAAATCCAATCCCTAAAGACAACTAATCCCTCACTAAACCAAACTTCCTAGAACAACCAAAGAAACCCCACCAACCAATGGCATAATACATAATTTCTATGTTAATACAAACCACGGAATCAACCCCATAAACAAACCCAACACCCTCAACTCAAATCACCCGAAAGCCCTAACCCCCAATAAAAACCAACCTCCCATAACCCAACCCTACCCCTAAATACCAAAGTCTCCATCATAATGCCCCTCCTTTTTCCCCATTAAGTCTGCTAGATAAAGAAAAATGAAAACTTCACATAGAAGATTATGACCCACCATCGCCAGTAGCAACCTTCACAAACCCCCAATACACATTGAAACAACCCCTGCAAATGAGGAGTCTGAAAGTAATCTCCCACTGGCCTCAAAGTTTAATAACCTTGTCATACATAATAGAAAATTATCAACCTCCTTTGGCAGTCCAACTAACAACCAAGCTCACTCTAGTGGAAAAAAGGTCAAGAATTACCCGTGCCCAATATTTTATTATTTTTCCCCGCATAAATTGTAAACATATGAAACCTTAGGATTTGGATCAATATAAGCGGGTTTATATCTCTATTTTTCTGATTTTGGAGTCATGATGGTAATTATTGGAAGAATGTGAATGAAAATTGGAAAGTTTAAAGAAATTCAGGAAGTGGTCGTTCGAATGAGAAGACAAGGTCATTCGAAGTGGGGATCAAATGAGGATCGAACGAGACCCAACTGTATAACTGAACAGACTCATTAGAAGGTCATTAGAAGGCTATTTCGAATGAGAACCCACTTATAGCACCCCGTATTTTTGGATAATTATGAATTTAATTATTTCGAGTATTTTAAATTACACGTGTGCAGTAATTTAATTAAAATGAAATAGTACATATTTAATAAATATTAATTGGGTGAGATTAAGATTAATATTTATGTGGTAAATTTACTTAGTCTGTAGTAAATAACATGTGATAATTATTACAAGTTGTAATGAGTAATAACGACGGGACTATGTCATATCTCAACTCGGGGTCATGTGTAGGTTATATTAAAGTCGAGATGGGAAGTTTATAAAGAGTGAATCAGATGGCTATTTCGAGATCACGGTTGTTTTCGAATGGGCCGAAATAGGCATAATAGTGTATCCGGGTGTATTTTTTGGGTTTCGGGGGAGTTTTAGACTATACCGGGCTCTTATGGGGTATATAGATCAAGTGGGCCTGGCCCATTAGGCTAATTTCGGTATAACAAAGTTTATAACCTAATATTAGAAGTGTTGGCAACCATTATTATTAGAGACAAACCCTAAGAGAGAGAAAAAGAGGCAAAGGCTAGGAGAAAGCTAAAAGGGTCAAATTGGGAGAGAATTCAAGGGGGGATTCTAGCATTCAACCGTAGATTCATCATCTACAATCAATTTTCAGACTCTATGAACCATTTAAGGCAAGTAATGGACTTGCAATAATCGCATATGTAGGGATTTTTTATTCATATCATAGTAGGTGTAGAACACGTAAGTACTCTCTTGTTATTTTACGTTAGATACTCTATGTGTTTGGATTTCGGGGACGATTCCCATGGGTCCCTCACGTAGCTTGAATTTAAATGGAAATCGCATGCTAAACAAGTGAAATTGTAATTAAATAACGCTGGACTAACAACATTGTGTAGGATATTTCATTGCACTTAACACATAACGCTCGGGTTAGGCCGGGTTAACCATGGGTGACCCATAAATCCAGGTCGAGGCGTTACAAATGGTATCAGATCTCTAGGTTTGAGCTTCCTTTCAGGAGTGACGTGGTGAGGTCAGTAGTGGATCTTTTGACGTTCATGTTGGTTTTGGGTCGGTCAAGTTAGATTGGTGACAATTTTAGTTTATGTCCTCGATGGTAAAGTCAAGAAGAGGTGCACGACGGATAATGTATTACCAAGTGGCATGCGACCAAATTGGTTGTCGTCAATCGCTTTCGCACTTCAAATAAAGACATGTTAGTAAGTTTTGAGTGTCCGTGCAAACTAATAGTGGAGACACCGCAGTTTTTAGTGTAAGCGAAAAATTAAGATGTTGAAAATGGTGAATGTCGTCTATTAAATTAGAAACACAAATCGTTCAAAGTCAACCATGGAGATTAGGTGACTAGTGAGTAAAACCTAAGCAGTATTAATTTGTGTTAGGAACAAGTTAAGTTCTTTGATTAGGTACTTTTGGGTAGTTAGTACCGATGATATGATTAGGCAAATTCTATTCTTGGGGTAGTATCACGTCTAAAGGTAATTGATGATTCGGTAAACATGAGGAACCGTGTTGGTCAACACTTAGAAATGCGTACTCGATCAGAGTTGGTAAGATACTATGGTTGTAAGTAAGTGTCTTAATTGAAAGTTGTACTTCATATGGTATGATGAGAGTTACGAGTAAATGGAGATAAGTATGTTACGTGTGCAACGATGATGGTTAAAGGGATTTAGAAGTGAACTCTTGATAGTCTTCTATGTCGGGGTTTCAGAAAATATGATGTAACTTTGAGGAATAGGATCTTTAGTGAGGTCAGTGATGCAGACCTAGAGGTTTATAGGTTGTAGGTGATGTCATGTATCCAGTCGGAATCCGTGGTGGTATTAGTTTGTTATTTAGTATGTGGCTTAGGGTCACAGCCATTTGGAAGGGTAATTAGGTTATTATCTAAGTGTCAAGGCCATTTTAGTGACGCAATTAATGACTAGATGCGAGGTAATCCTATTGTGAATGCGGTTTAAGGGCACCTTGGAGTGTCCATAGGATAAATTGTGTGTGTGGTGTCGTTGGGAATGGAATACGACTTGTGGTGACGTCTCAAGGTACTCAATGGTCAAGGTGCACCATGTGTAGAGGCTCGTAGACTAGTGTCTTTGAGATCACCTAGTAATCGCTCGCGATGTGGTTATTGAGAAGTTTTTGGAGCGTACCTAAAATGAGAGTGTCATGGATGGTGAAATCTTATCGGGTCTTGAGGACTTTTATGTGGAGTATGTTTGGTGACCTTTGGGGAACCAGTTAGGTCCGGAATGAAGAAGTGTAAAAGTTTTAGTAATGATTGTGTTGAGGGTCAAGTGATAATCTTAGGTTGATGATCAAGGTTTTAAAGAAGTCTAATAGTGTACGTATCGGGTGCTGTCATCCGAATTGGCACAGATGGGTGGTGTAACCTTCTACGAGAAATTAAAGGCTCATGTCGTATATGGGCATGATGCTTGAGTGTCATAAAAAGACAGTGGGGGAGGTGTGACACTTGATTTCGAGTACTAGTAAATGTATTCAGGACTTAGATTGATAATGCCATGTCGAGACTTGATAGTGGCACCCCTAGGGGGCATATCGAATCATGATTAGAATGTTAATGCGTATAACCAATGTAAATTAGGATAGCCCTAGCAAGGTAGGGAAGAGTTCTTGGCATGTCTTGACAAGAAAGTAAGGAGTAGAAGATGTAACCCTGTGTGGTACTTACTACCCTTAAAATGCCAATTGCGATCCGTGTGGCCATTACGTGAGTTTAATTTGGGTAGAACTTGGGAATTATCTTAGTGATAACTTCGCATAGTTGGAGGTTATAATAAGGTGAATGTCTCTCATGAACGGGGTATTGTCTAAGGATACTTTGGGGTTGTGATCATGATATGATAAGGCAGACAGCAACCCAGGTGTAGTAGGTTGGTGACATCATCACCGGTAAGATGGACAAGGTTAGTGTAGATAAGTAATTAGGCATTCTCCAACCAGAGTTTTTCATGTATGTCAAGGATGTAAGGGGGATGGCCTTACCCCTGAGGAGGGAAGTCTGGAATTTGACTTTCCAGATGACAACAGGCCTATATGTTGCTTTCGTCTGATAGAAATGAATGGTTATGATGCGATTCGTCACTATGGGTGACTCGAGACAGGGTGTGTTGCTAAGTTAGTACACAGTGAGAATGTCTTGGAAAAGTTATGAGACTACAAGCATGTAGCGTAGGTTCTCTTTCATAAATCGTAGACTAACGCGTACGGATGGAATTTTTTCGGATCGATTATTTGATCCTTTGATTCTCGGGTGTGTATCCATTTTGATTCCGATAATTAAAGATTGACATTCCCATGACGGCGGTATCTCGGATTTATACCATGTCATGGTACGGAGCGGTTGGGCCTAGTAGAGTGTTGGTGTACCTGGCATGGTCAATGCAGCTCGGTAACTGGGTGCGCCCCTATCTGAGGTGTTATTGTTGTTGCATAAGTTAGGTGTACGAGTGGTTGCGCTTTCGATCACACGATTTGCTCATAATAACTGATTTTCTTAGGATTAACGACTGGACGACATCGCAGTCAATGGCTCTAGTTGTAAAGAGTGAGATGGTTACTTGATAATATCGTAAAGTGGTAGAACTCGAGGAAACTTATCTCATATTATTACTTTACCACAGTGAGTGGATTGGTACGATACTCAAGTGATCTCTCCAAGTGAGACGCCGAGAGTAATACTAGGGTCATTAGAGTGACGCAACGAAAGGTGTCAACCAAGTGTGCGATGATGATTTGGTCGGTGTGTAGCTCCATGGAGTGAGTGACTTACAATATGATTTTATGTGGTCATGATGGACCGAGGATTTGAGGAAACTTAGAATGTGCAGTTCTTAAAGTTGAGATGGTCCTTGATAATGAATTGTAAGATCGGTTGTATTATGGTTCACTCTTGGGTGAGTATCGATCACTAGAGGGAGTTTCTCGATGGGAGCACCGATATGCTTGGGTATTATCAAGTTAGTCTTGGGACATGATTTAATATGAACCTCAAGCGAGTGGAGACTCGGGAATGGTTATGTGACATTGATGATTAGCGTGATGGTGAGCGTTGGAGAATGTCTCATGTTGAGCTTTTAGTGACAACCCCTATGTAAGTGCATGTGATGTGATCTTAGCTATTAAGGACTTTGATGATTTTGTCTTGAAGGAATTCTATGATTTAGAATAAGAGTTGGTAAGTCCCATGAACTGAACAATTGGCGGACCGATAATTTCGGGGACGAAATTTTCTAAGTAGGGAAGAATGTAATACCCATGACAAATATTTTATTATTTTTCCCCACATAAATTGTAAACATATGAAACCTTGGAATTTGGATCAATACAAGTGGCTTTATATCTGTACTTCTCTGATTTTGGAGTCGTGATGGTAATTGTTAGAAAAATCTGGATGAAAATTGGAAAGTTTGAAGAATTCAGGTCATTCGAATGAGAAGCCCGGGTCATTTGAAATGGGGATCAAATGATACCCGACTGCATAACTTAATAGACTCGTTAGAAGGTCGTTCGAAGGCAAGTTCGAACGAAAGGCCATTCCCATTCAAACGAGCGCAATAGAAATTTTTTAATCGGGTTGACCTTGTATGATGTCGCATTTTGGGTCATTGGATAAATGAGGTGTCGAGCCTTGGTAAGCCCAGATTGGGAAAAAACTGGATTTTAATGTTTGGGGTGATTTTATAAGGATTTTTTGTGGTTCAATTTGTGGATTTAGAATTGGAAAAAGAGAGAGAGTGGGGGGTGGGTCTCCCCCACCATTTTTAGCATTTTTAACTCCCTTTCTACCATAAGCAGCCATGCCACCACCATTCCTCCACCTTGTGTCACCATGTTCAACTATTATTCCACAATATCCAAGCCCTATACACCCATTTCCACCATTGTTAGGCAAAGCTACGAATTTGGAGGTATTGTTGGGTTTTTTGGAGAAGATGAAGACGGAAGATTCATAGAACTTGAAGAGGGTTTTGGATGGAGTATAAACGGAGCAAGCTTGGTGAATCTAGGCAACCTCTGTAAGGACACCTTAAGAGGTGGAAGGTTTCCATCTTCTTAGACATTTCAACCTAAAATTATTAGAGCTCCATTTGAGGTAGGATAACTTTACTCTTAGTATTAAGGCTATATTTGCATATTAGTAGTCTTATTGTTAGATTATAAGAGTAGTATGCATTTGAATAAAATAATGATGAGTTTCAAGTAATTGGGTGCTTAATATTTTTATGGTATAAAAATATTCAAAAATGCAATATTGATGAGGGTAAAATATGAATGAATATTTTAAAGTATCTTGAAAATAAAGTTTGGGATTTTATGTTAATAGTGCATTTCTAGAAGTTTGATGCTAAACATTTTTTGAAATGAAATGTTTTAAAAATGATAATTATCTTGCAAAAAGGAAGATTTTATAAAAGTCGGACATTTGTGGATTTTGAAGAAATAAAAATGTCTTTACTCTTGAGAAGTATATTTTGCCAGTGTTATGAATTTCTAGAATAAATTGTATGTTTAACCCATTTAATAGGATTTTTTGAGTTAAATCCATCTTCTCATGTGTATCAACTGTAGTGATTTGATGATGAACATATAAGCAAGTTTAATGAAGTTTTTGTTGGGTTTAAAGATGAAATAAAGATAAAAAAAAATCAGCCTTTAATGTGTGTTAAAAGGTGTTGAAAATGTAAGGGTTTAAGACTACATGTAGTAATAAATAAAATGGTGATTTTCTTATAAAGTGGTCTTGGATATTAATGAAAGGTAAAGTAATGAGATGAAAAGACTTCCAACTTGAGAAGCATAACACTCTAAATGTTAAGAAAGTGTTAATGTGTTATAAGCACTAAATAAGTTAGTGTGGGTAACTTAATAGTGTTTGAAAAATTAACACTTGTGAAAATGGAGGAAAAGATGAGTTTGGAAACAAATGAGTAAAATGATAATTTTACTTAAAGTGAAATTTTTTTATGAAATAAAAATATTGGAAAGGGGAGTTGCACTATATGGTCCTAAATGAATATGATTTTGGAATAAAATCAATGCTAATGTGTAAAGGACAAGAAAAGATTATTTTAAAGTGTAATCCAAGTTGCAGTGGAACCCAAGTTGGGTTTTGGCTTCGATCGGATAAAAGGAAAAGTGAAATAATGTGGAGATTTGCAAAATGTTAAAACACATTAATAAGGACTCCGATGACACTAGGATAATTAAGGAGGGCCCAGAGCCCTTGGGTGAAAGACCCAAAATCACTGGCCAGGGAAATGGTGGCCTCGTTGGCTGGCAGTGTGTATCCCATTAAAGTACAAGATTATTTGAAGATTTCGAGAAGAAAGATAATGAAAATGGAATATGTCAAGAAATGGGTTATGTGGTGAACATGTGAAAATACAACCTAACTTGAATGAAATAAATAATTATTCCGGTAAAAAGTGAAGTGGACAAGTAATGTGAAAATTAAGTAATATTCATATGGCAAGGAATGGTAAAGTATGGTGATTAAATGGGTCGTTAAGAAAGCTAACACGGTGATCGCGTGTGTTGAAAGGATGATTTTTAATGAAAATATTAACATGGATTGGTTTAAATAAGAGGGGTAATTTCGGTAAAGAAATGGTTTTTGGTGAGACAAAGTATAGTTATTTTAAGTATTTAACTGGGTGTGTTAAATAAAGGGGTAAATGTCAAGTTAGGGAAGAAGAAATTCTTTTATGCGATTAAAGGTTAATTAATCGGGATAAATCACGTTTTTGAAATGAAAACGGTTTCATGCATATATATGACAGTTTCATGTACACGTAGATATAACATGTTAGAGTCTTCTTTATGCCATTAGTTTCTATACTGCAATATGCATATTTTTCACTGAGTATTCGGCTCACACCCTCCACTACAAGAAAACTGCTTTTTTGCGGCACTTTTTGTGGCATTAATAAGAAAGCAGAGAAAAAACTTTTTCCGACATTTACTTTTAAATGCAGAAAATTTACGGAATTTGTATACAAATATCATAAATTTACTATACTTTTTAACAAATGCGAAAAAATATACCGTATTTTACTACAAATACTAGGAAATTTATAAAAAAAATTATTTTTACAATTTTTTGTTTCACGGGATGTTTAGCTGGTGCTTTTTTCACTTTTTTTAGACACTTTTGTCACCATAGTCTCATCAATGGGCTTAATTTCACCCGAATATCTCTCCCTTTCTCTCAACCAGTCCCTCAAAATGCCTTAGCCCCAAGCAGCCACCGTCGACCATTAACTGTCGATGTTTGTTGTGACTCCAAATCGCAAGGTATTACCTCTCTCTCTATCTTCATACATATATATATTTGTGAGAAACCAACCTGCTTTTTTTAGTTCCAAATTAGTTACTGCTAGAAAAACCAAATATAAATTGAGGTCTTCGTATAAGCAATGAGCTAATTTTGTCGTCATTCCCGTGTCTTCTGAGGACATACTGAAGTTTTAGTTTTGTTCTTCACCTCCGTTAATTTCTCAATTCATGTATGAGATCTAATGTTTATTGAGTGTACCCAGGGGTTTAGTTTGGGTCTCGGGGAATTTTTAGGCCTAATTGACATCCCGGGAGGGTATTTTAGACATTTTATATTTTTGGGCAATTAAACCCACGAATTTCCTAAGGATATATCAGCCTTTAGGAGTTGTCTTCTAGGGTTAACAAACACAAAATCAAAGGATGGCCATTAGAGAAGAAGTTGGCAAGCTTTTCAAGAAATTCAAGGCCAAAGAGTCAATCGTTCTCACCGCCCCCACCACCAAAACGTAGACCGCGCGATGAGGAACGCAACCATACCATTTCATCCACGAAATCAGAACCGTGAATTTCAGGCAAGTATTTATCTTGCTTTATTTTTAGTTAATGTCTCAATCATGTTAGTCTAGGGTTGTTTAGGACTTGTCCCATGAAAGAAATTGTTAATTAAGAGACTTTACATCGTATGATTAGAGAGATTCAATATATTCTGGATATACCCATCACATGTAGAGGATTACCCACGAATAATTATGAGTTTAGAAATAAGAAATCTGGGAAATAATTAGAGGAATGGATATTTCTTCCAAAATTAGGGTTCTTAAAGATTATGTCAATTTACCCCATTAATTCGATATTGTTGAGGAAATTATACATGTTTCATGTAGGAAACCTTGTATATATGTATATAGAACTTGTAGTACTGTTATTTGAGAATGCTGGAGTTGTTAATGACATTTTTGGAGAAATTGGAAGATGAAACCCGTAGGTTTAAATTGCAGTTTCTGGGCAAGAACTGCTTGATCGATCGATCGAGCCAAGAGCATCGATCGATCGACTAATCAATCGATCGACCCTTTTTCTTCGATCGATCGACCCCTCCTGGAAAACTGCATATTTCTCATTCGTTAGTTTAATCTGATTAAGATGTATGGGAACCCTTGATTGTTGTTGTTGGAGTATAATGGGATATAGAGATTACCAGTAGGGCCTAGGTAGACCCCGATGAGTGACACTTTAGTGTAGGATGAGATTTTGGGTTAACGAGGAACGATTCATGTGTATAAGAAATCATGCGTATATTGAATAAAAGATCGGGACTCGTAAGGGAGTTGGACCGGAACGTAAGTGAGTGAATGCCTACTGAAATTATACATAGAATACTTCGAGAGAGGAGAAGTGAGTGTGAAGTGAATAATAAATGAACATACAAATAACGAGTCTGTTATACGAAATAATCGAGTAAAATGTGTAATAACGGATAATTATAATTATGGGTCGTGAGCGCACCTAATTTAGCAATGTGAATGTGTATGTGTGTGTATATATATATATATATATATATATATATATATATATATATATATATATATATATATATATATATATATATATATATATATATATGACTGTGTGATTGTGCATATATTATATCTGTATAAAAATCATACTCGGGCTACTTGCTATCACGGGGGTTTCCGTGCCTGGACGGTCTTATCTCGATGGGACCTTTATGGGGGATATTGACTCGTACCCTAGAACATAGGATTCCTTGATTACAGTCTATCTGAGTGATAGTCAGATGGTCCTAAGAGACGTGAGGGTATGTACTGACCTCTTAGGACAGGGAACTATGCTTCGCCTCCATTTGTATGTGTTTTGTGTTAATACAGTTCGAGAGTGATTCCGAACTAGTATTTCCCTTAGTATGAGCGATACGGGGACTTGATAGCAGAGTATGCCAGCACCATAGATTGTATGTGGGGTGCAGATAGTATATATATATATATATATTATATGAGTGATTGTTATATATACCTACTTATATATGGAAACTTTGCACTATAGATTTTATGTGGGGTGCCGTTAGTATATATATTATATGTGTAACCAATATATATACATATATCTATATGAGAACTTTCTACTATTCGTATAAGTAGTTAAGTAATGTATAAATATTGCAACTCTCTTAAGGTGTTCGGGAACTTCATAACAGTACTAAGTTGTTCTAAAACAACGTAAGAAATCTTGTAGAGTTTAATCTTTCTAAACTAAATATTATCCCCTGTTAATTCTCAAGATGAAAATTTATGGAGAATAAGTGAGATAGGATTTTGAGGTTTAGTAGTACGGTAGACGTGCACACTATATGAGAGGTGAGAATTCTCAAGAGAGTGTCGCATACTAGCATGTTTGTTGCATTAGCAGGTAAGCACTTTAAATACTTGCTAAACTATTTTTAAAATTGTTTTACAATCGGGCTCTGACCCATTTTCTGTTATCTCTTCTCTCTTGTATATATATATATATATATATGTATATATTACAGGTGCCCAGCCACAGGGGCGTCATGCGTAGGTTCTTTCGATTGGACGCGATGTAGCTTATGTGGGAGTTGCAGGTCTTTGTTGTAGACGACCTCTTCATTGATTCGGTTCTTGTTATTGTTCTTCATAGTTAGGGCATGTGTCGCCCATTTCTCCTTCAGTATAGATTTGTCAGAGATGTATGTCATTTATTTTCAGTATTCGGTACTCTTGAGTATTAACTCTTGTTAGGATGATTTCATTGGTAGTTTAAATTGTGGAATGGTTAATCTAGATGGATTAATTCTTGTGTGTTGATTGCTATCCGTAGCGCTTTTGTGATTATTAAACTGTTGGTTATTTAAAAGGTTTTCAAGTTGGAATTTAATAAAAATGGAAATAAAGTTATAAATTATTTTGACATAGCTTAATTATTTAGGGTGTTCAAATTGGGAAATTTTATTTTTCGACGGTGATGCTAAGAATGAACCAACTGTTCACCTTGATTTTAATTTAATAAAGGATTGATCGCCCGGTATTTAATTAGGCGGGGTGTCACAATCTAGAATGTTTTGATAGTTTTGGTTCCCCTCTACACTAAGTTTTTTATGATTTGTGTAACAGTGTAGGCATATGTAGATCATATAGGTAAAATGAGTTGACTTAATTATAGACAATACATTGAAAGAAAAAAGTTAAGATAATTAGCATGGAATAATATTATTAAGATTCTCCAGTTTTAATTCACCTATGGGATGGATGCATATGTTTTTATGTAAGCGCGTTGTGTTATCTAATGCCAAATATGTATATTGGATGCTTGTTGAATATTCATTTGAAAGGCCCTAATATATTTGCTATTAGATTTTAGGCATTATAAATTTACTATATCTTTTTATTTTTCCTACTAAAAAAACAAAAGAAGGACTAATATTGAAATACGAAATCCATGCACTGGTTGTTAATATCTAAATTGATTGTTATGTTTCTCTGTTAGTTGTTTTATAAATTATTTTTATTGGTTTAGCATCTGCGTTTGGTAAAAGCTTGTTTAGCGATCATCAAATTGCCAGAGGAAAAATCAGATGCTTGGTTGTACAATCCATTTATTGAAGTTATACCATTTCTAAAACTTTTGTTTATGCTTTAGTATTTTATTGGAGTTCTAGTTGTGGTCAACCTTGTTTGTATGTGATATGTTGTGAACAGGCTTGGTGGTGACTAAAAAAAAATCAATCCCTTGGTAAATCATTCTCCTTTCAATTTGGATTTCATTTTAATGTGTAATTGGATATCACATATCAAGGAAATTATTATTTACCAATGACCGTCCTTCTTTTTTAACTTTTTAAACTAGGTATTAGTGTACCTAGATTGCCATATATATTTGGTATTTTGCTATACTATAATTCTAGTCTTTATGCTAGAATGGCAAAGCGACATTATGCCCTTCAATGCTATGGGTTTCCTTATATTTCTTATCACGTGTTATAAGATCTTAAATTTGTGTAGGTGTCAGTAGACCTTGTTATTGATCATTCAGTCCAGGTCGACATAGCAAGAACTGAGAATGCAATGCAGGCCAACATGAACCTTGAATTCCAGAGGAATAATGGGAGGTTTTCTTTTCTTAAATTGGGATCAACTGCCTTCCTCAATATGCTCGTGGTTCCTCCTGTTTCTGGTATTGTCCACCAAGTAAAAATTTGTATCTTTGTTTGCATTGAGGATGGTTTTATATGTGAAGTTTTAAAAGTTACCCTTAAAATATTAATTGTAAACGTTTGCAGTTTCTTTGTCATTTTGTGAGCCTGCCTGAGGCATCATAATATTTACCTTTTAAGTCTCAATTCATGGTCATATAATATATCAAATTTAGGATATATCCTCCCCATCCCTAAATAAATAAATAAAAGGAAAAGGAAAGATTCATACACATGTATAATCTGTTTATTCTACCATCTCTCTGCTTTGGTCTTCAGTTCTACATCATCTTCGTCATTTTAATCTTGGCTTCTTAATTTAATGACATTTTATTTGCTTATTTGGTACTCAACAAGTCTCTTTGATAACTTGTTAGGTCAATTTAGAATACCTAGGACATGTTTTCGACACTGATGGAATTATTTACCCTAATAGTGTGGTTAGAATAGATTCCCACACAACCATGTGATTAATGGGTTAGGAGTTACTAGCTGGGAATTGGAGGTATTGAAGTGAAAGAAACAATGCTTGTCCAGGTATATTTTTCATGATAGTGACCTTCCTTTACGTTCTTCAGTTGTGTATCTCATCCTTTTTAATTTGTTGAACGTAATGTAGTGGTCAGATTGGTCATGCATGTTTCTACACTCGAATACGATCTTTCTTGTATGGATTGTAGCTAATATTAAGATTTTAAACTACATTACACTATTTTCTTAAGGTAGAATGTATTAATAGTGTAATACCTAAGAACTATAGGTTGTACGAGTGTATCTCTCTACTTTTAGTGTGATTAATGAGACCCGATATTATTCAATTTCCCTCCTACCCTAATGAAGTCGTTCATTCTCTATATACTGTAACGTAATGTTATTTTATTTTAATACTCCTTTGCTTTGGTCTTATATACGTGTTCAAAATAAACCTTGTCCTCTTCTTATTGTGTTTTGGTTTTTTTAGTTACCCCATCCTCATGTGATAATGGGAAGGGCTATCTTAAGTATTGGCCCCATCACTAGGGGAATATTAAATTAAATGCCTCAATGATAATTGGACTGACCTACTCTTTTGTGGGTTGTTAGGGGTTGGGGAATTTTAAGTTTAATTATAATGAAAACAAGGAGGTATATCAGCATTGAGTGTTGAGTTGTATATGTATCCATGCCACATGAATTTTGTGAGACTATTCCATGTTAATTCTGTTATTGGGTTTGTCATTTTTATTATACTACTTCGATTGAAGATCTATACTTTAAGGAGTTATGGAAAAATTATCTAACATTTATTTTTCAAACTCTTTTGAGTTGAGTAGTTTTCTGCATAGAATAAATGTTGGGTTCTTATATAACGATGTTGGAAATTAAAGTTATTGAATAATACTTATTCATGGACCTTGTTATAATTCTAGAGAATTAGATGTTCAATATGATTAATGTTGGGGTCCGTTATGGGGAAATTTTGATTAAATCTAATCTAAAATCTTCCAACTTTCATTATAATTTGTATATGTGGAGAATTGTTGTCAATGGGAAGTTGTTGCCTATTGATTCAACGGTGTTTGCAACTTCAAGCGGTCAATATATGCAGTTAAAAGCTTGCGCAACGATTAGGGTGCAGTAAACCGGTGAAATTTTTATCTACCAGACTATTATTTTCGTACCTAAGAGTGGTTTTGTTTGTGATCCGTGTTGAGGTTTGCTTCGAGAGTTTTTCTTCTTATGAATGTGAGTAAAGTACCCCAACTTATTTCATCTTTTTAGCAAATTTGTAGATCTCTAAATGTTATTTAACATATGTAAAATAGTTACAAAAATACATAGCTTTTATTTACATGGAAATAGGTTTTTTGAGGAACATAGTAACATGTTCAGGGGGTTTCTCTATATTTATTTTAATATCATCTTAAATCTGGAATTTTAAAATTATATGGCCCTTTAGAGAATTTATTCTTTTGATGCAAAATTGGAATTGGGACTACCTAAGTTGTGGAATACTGAAACTGGCAAACCCTTGTTTTCAAGCATGCTTTTGGGATGATTAATAGAATTATTATATTTTGGAAATTTGGTTATTAGATGTTAATTGGATACCTTAAACAAGTTATGTTAGTTATACTAGTTTAATTGTGAACCGCGTTGTCCATAAGTATGTTTATGAACCGTTGGGTTTAGGCGTGGTTGTTTATGTGTAATGGCTCACTCGGTTGGATGTTGTCCATTAGTATGAATCGTCGGGTTGGGCATTGGTCGCATTGTTAATGCCCAAGTCTAGGATTGACTTTTTGGTGATCGAGGAGTTCTCTTTTTGTCAACATTATGTTATGTCATAGTGGGATTAGATACTTATCCTCTTTTGTCTAAACTCGTGTAATATTAAAGTATCCCCTCTTTTTATCTTCAAACAAATTATAAAACCACTACCAAGGCACATCATCTAGCAACGTGTCAACCCCTAAAACCACAATAACCCATGTGTACTGTATTTAGTCAAAATCAACCTGATCAATAAACTAAAATCAACCACAATTAAACTAGGGATGTGCGTGTAGTTAATGGATATATAGTTGGACACTATGTATTGACTCCACGTGGACTGATGTTGTGTCTGTTTGTGTTCGCCGGTGTACTCCAAGACTCTTAAATAATATACATATATTCCCCATGATATAGCACATATTTTGAAATTTGAATTGTCTAACCCATTATCCAGTATTGTATTTATTTGATCAAGTTGTGTTACGATATCAGATTAAAATTTCAACTAAGAAGAGATGGATACATGGGTAGATTTGATAAAAGCCAGCACTATAGTATTGTATTTATTTGATCAAGTTATGTTATGATATCATATTGCAATTTCAACTAATGAAATATAAAAATAACTATTTCATCTATTTGATCATATTGTAATGAATTGTGTCGATTACTCTAGTTAACTCGGTGGTTAATTTTTATTATTGCAAGTTTCTATAACATCGCAATAGTAGAGTAAATATCTCTCACAGGCACATTCTCGTTCACAGTCTCTCTTGCACTCACAATCCAATCTCCAACCACCATTTCGGCTGCAATCTAAGACCAATTCTCATTCCCTCTCGAATTCTAGCTTAACCGAATGATCTAACTCAAGTGACAGTGAACGCGATAGTAGCTCGGCGGAGTGTGAGCCTTTACATATTAACCATTTTTTTCAATTTGAAAATAAGTTGGATTAGACATTAAATGAACCATTTTTAAGGACTAAATATTAGCCCTTTTTTTATTCATTGTTGATTCAGAAAATCGAAAGGGAAAAAATCAGAACTTGTGTTTCAAAAGTTGAATATATTTTCCTTAATTTTGAGAAGGAACAAAGTGAATTTCAAATATTTTAAAAATTATTATTTGAATTTTGGGATTAGCCTAAAAAAATTATTGGGTCATCACATATGTATTTTGCAAGATCATAAACATGGTCATTAAAAAAGAAATCATATTTAATTGTGGTAGTGGATATCACATTAGTAAGACTCAAACACAACACGAAGTAGGTTTAGCCTTAATGGGTGCATCGCGAAAAGGTCCGTTAGATACATTTTTGATACATGGATGACACGAGTTATACAATGCAATGCATTACCCGCAAATCAAACTTATACACAACATGACTTCGAGAAAACACCAAAATAATTATATAAAAGTTAAAATTCATGGTCAATCTCGGTACAACATGTCCGTAAACCACTCTAAGGAATATTCTATTCTACCATTGGTGAATGTCACCTAAAATTTAATCTCCATACGGAGCTTAGATAGAAATGAATGAAACAAAGATGTTTTAAATATGGACAACACGAGTACACGACACAATAACATGAAAGTTATTCTCTCTATGGGTGTATAGTATTGTGCATATACACAAATGTGAGGACAAGTAATGAACCCCCATTGACCGTTTATTTTATATCAACTAAACAATGAATATTGTAACGGTCACTATCTTTTTTTAATCTCTTCCACCTTTGTCTGTCCCCCCTCCAGCCATTTCTCTCTCCTAAAAGATTACCCAAAATTCAGTAAACAATCCCAAATAATTTCCTTTCCTCCCTATGCTTTCCTTTTATGTGATTTTATTGCAATTCGATATTTTCCACTAATGTGTAACAATGGAACACGGAAGGGCATTGACGATGAATTGGGATGATTTGGAAAATGGTGATGATAATGACCATTTCTTTGAGTCCCACAACAGAATCTCGTCCTCTCTCTCGCCTAACTTGGTCTCTTCCGGCTTTGATGACGATGACAATGAAGAAACGATAGCCATATCTCTTTTGCATCCGCCATGTCAACGGCCCCTACCGAAGAATTTTGCAATTTTACGTCCTCGACTAACCCTTCATCCATATTAGAAGATTATGACATGTGGATTTCCGAGCCGGGATCCATTAAGTATCGCCGTCAATGACTCCTTCATGGCAGCAACAAGGATCTTTTAAAATTCCCCAGCTCAAAATTCAAAATTTAACAGAGTTTTTTCTAATGAACTCTTTGATCCAAATACGATCAATATTGAATCTTCTTCTCCCATAAAAGAATTAAATCAATCTCCCTTGCTATTTCTATCACCATCGCCCTCACCGACTATCATGCTCATCTGATCAAGATCCGATGGTGACATAGAATCATTTTCGGCCAACGCCAAAAGAAGGAAAAAAGAACTAATCAGTGCTATATAAAAATAGTGTCTAACTAGAATGTCATCGTCGTCAACCTTATTAAGACCGTGTATCGGTATATGTCAATTTGGAAACTCCATTAGGTTTTTGCCAAAAAGAGAAAAAAACAAATATTTTGCACCAAAAAGTGGGGTCCTCTCATCTATGTTATCAAAAGTTCAATTCGGTTCATTCTTCTTAATAAAGAATTTGGACACTGGAAATTAGTTTATAGTGAAAGAGTTCTATGAAGAGGGAATGTGGAACAAGCTGAGCGATCTTAAGACCGGTAAGCAACTGACAATGAATGAGTTTGAAAAATCCATGAGCTATTCACCAATCATCAAAGCGTTAATGCGTCGGCAAAATGTATCGAAAAAATCACCGAAAATTCTTATCTAAGTAAGAGTTTTAGATATAGAAAGAGAAGAGGGCTATCCTTATTAAAAAAACATAAAAGGTGTTGCTAACACAATGAGTGGATTAATTGCAAAAAAAGAAAAAAAGAATGCTTCGACCGGGGATCGCGGGTCCCAATGGGTTAAAGATCGTCAACACGGGAAGTCATGTAAGGAGTTTTTCGGCTATGCATTTGTGCCAAGAGATTCAAGCCCACGAGGGCTCAATTTGGATGACAAGGTTCAGTTTGGATACGCATTGTCTCGCGAGGGCGGGTGAGGATAAGGTCATCCATGTGTGGGAAGTGTCGGAATCACTACACCAAAAATAGCAATTTGGCACACCTTGATATTAAAAATCTGGCGCAGTTTTTAACTGTGCCAAATTCTTGCACGGTTTAATGACAATTTGGAACACTTTAAAACGGTGCCAAAATTTTCCACTGTTTTTAAGGGTGCCAAAATTGAGTACACTTGGTTAAAATATAAAATGCCCTAAAAATATTACACTTACTCAATTTTGTACTCTTCCGCTCATTCATCCCTCTCATTTCTAACCTTCCCGCTCGGCTATTTACCTCTCACGTTTTGGTCACAGTTGCTCCGTCGTTCGTCTCTCATTCTCCACTGCCAATAACATGTATTGCTCTACCGCTCGGCTCTTTCTCTCTCTATGTATTTGTCTGTATAAACTATTTGGAATTAATGTAGAGAAATCAATATTTGTGGTACTACTTTTTGGATGAGAATATATTGTGATAACTAATTATTTAGATTTTGCCATCATTCAAGAGGAAGACGATTAATGATGATGTCTTGCTGTGGGAAATGGCAACGCTAGGTTTTGAAGATTATCTCTATCCACTCAAGGTGCACTTGGCTGAAGAGGTATTTTTTTCAATATTTTGGTGCATTTCATATGTTATTATTGTTTAGGATTACTTGTAAAAAAATAGATTATTGGTTATAATCTAAGATGGGTAATGGTACAAGTTTTAATTAATGTTTTTGTTGTTTTTGGAACCTGTATAGTAAATGTATTGTAAATTCTCTCCAGAGATTTTGAATGGTCGATTAATGAGCATCGGGGGTTTATATTCAATCGGTAAGTTTGAACCCTATTTGTTTATCACATTTATTTGAACTAGAAATAAATTAGGGCTTTTGAATATAGTACTATGGAAATTATTTTTGTATTTTTTTATTGGAGCATCTATCCCCCCCCCCCCCCCCCCCTCCTCTTGTCATTTTTCGCTGAAGCTAGGATCTAGAAAAGAGTTACATACACCTCATCAATTCTATAATTCTATATTGCTTATGAGAAATTGTCTAATCTTATATCTTAGGGTGAAATTAATTGTTGTAGTGGGTTCAGTAAAAGTCTGGAATAACTTATGAATGATAGGGTTTTCTAGAATTTGATTAATTTTTTTATATGTCTTATTTTGTTTTAATTTGTTGTTGAAGTTAGGTATTTATCATCATGTAAATGTCTTCACTCAAAGCGAAAAGACTCTATTTATTCGGAAATTGTTTCCATGAAGAGAAAACTTATAGGAATAGAATATCATTTGGATTGCATTCATTTCAAATATTTTTTACCTTGCAATATCCATATTTGTACTCATAACAGATCAATGTGTTGTGGAAGAGTCACATGAAGAATACTGTAAGTCATTATTTTAAATATATCCATTTGGGCTTGTTTGTTGTTGAATCTTATTGGATTTTGGTTCCTACAAAAGAGATATTACAACAATTGCCAAATTTTTGTTGTGTTCTCTAAGTGTTCGATGGAATTCCAAAATGAATACATTCATTACTTTTTTCTTATCTCGCTCACAAAATATTCGCAATGCATTGACCCTTTACCCCTTTGAAATATTCCCAATTGATACTAATCTACTCATATGAACTATTTGGAGATCATTATTTGTATGCATCAACATATAATTTGATTAATTCTACTTTTGTTTGCTTAGCTCACTACGTTTCATAATGTGAAATTATTACAGAGATATCATATAAATGATGCAACGTAATTGATGTATCCATACGCTTCATCACATTTATGGGGTCAATATTAATGACACATTCACATTGATCCTAAGTCGAAGGAATACTAGGTCACAAATGATTCTTGTAGGATTGGTTTAGTGTGGAATCCAAGACTTTCTATTATTTAGTTTGTTGTCTTGTTATATAATCATTGATGTGTGATAATACGATTGTAAGTATGGGCCTTATATTTACCAAATTGCGTGATAATGTAATTGCGTGTAATTGTATTAATAATTGTTATATTCAATTGGGTGGGACAAAAATGTCTTGATCACATGCTAGACTTTTCAAGTGTTAGGGACTAACTGCTAGAGTTCCTTCCTTATTTGTTTGAAGGATGAAACATTGGGAGTCGGAATGTTGAGACAGAAAAGAGTTGCCAATTTGATTGGGTATTGTTGTGACGGTGATGAGAGGTTGCTTGTTTCTTAGTATATGCCTAATGATACACTTGCAAAACATATTTTCCACTGTAAGTATTTACATTTGCTTCTGGTTTTTGGTTTTTGGTTTTTGGTTTTTGGTTTTTGGTTTTTGGTTTTTGGTTTTTGGTTTTTGATTTAGTTGTGAAAAACTTAAGGATCAAACAACTTTATCATTCTTTTACTACCTCCACCTAAAACCTGACAAACTGCATAATATCTTAAATAGATATGTTAATGCTTGAGCTTAAGATTTCTAATGGAACCCCTGAGTAAGCTGTTGAATAGATATATTAAAATTGTGATACGACAGTGGGACTCACATGGACAACACACGATTTATTATTGGAACTTTAATATCCAGAATTTGATTTGGCAGATTTCACTCGATTGAAGAAACTTTGGTCACCATCGTAGAAAACACTCTCTAATGGTTGCCCCGGGAATGTTTAGGTACACAAAGTCAACTTATGATAAATCATGTTCAATTTACTTATCGTTGGATTTTTTATCACTTGCACTTCTCTGTTTTCTTCCTGTCTAGTATTGATCACTGCTAGTTTGACTGTAAATAGCTTATGTGGGGGAGTTAAGGAATTTCAAAGGGTGAAAACCCAAACTAACCCTCAAACGGCCCTGTAAGAGGTACTAACACCTCGAACAGGACCAATGTAACTCCTAGAAATTGATCGCGTAGTCACGGGTCTCTCGGTTTAAGAATATGACGATGATTTGAAAATATCTAGATTAGGCTTAAAAACAAGTCGTTAAAGGGTGAGAACCCAAGCCATCCCCCAAACGGTCCCGTAAGAGGCATGAACACCTCACATAGGACCAATGTAACTTATAGAAAATAACCGCGTAGCCACAGGTCTCCCGATTTGAGAATATGACGATAATTTGAAAATATTAGATTATTCTTAAAAACATGTCGTTTGAGGGTGATAACTCAAACCAGTCCGCAAACAGTTATGTAAGAGGCACTAACACCTCGCATGGGACTAATGTAACTCGTAGGAGCAGACCACGTAGTCACAAGACTTCCGGTTTGAGAATACAATAATAATTGTAACTCGTATATGCAATTTTTCAGCTTGAATTATATATTTTTTTTAAATTACTTGGTTACTAATATCATCTCTTTTTTATATCCTATTTTTTTGCAGGATAACATTTTATCGTTAGCTTTTATCCACATGGAACAGACGAAGAAGTCAATGGTTTACAACAATGGGGTTATTTATTTGATGTCATTAATATTCGGGATTCTATTTTTTTTTGTTATGGTCGTGCAGGCTTTTGTAGTTTTATTGTTAACTTTTATGGTCGTACAAGCTTTTGTAATTTTATTGTTACATTTTATGGCCGTGCGGGCTTTACATTATTCAAGTTTTATATTAGCAGGTTTTAGAATGTCAAGAAAATAGAGTAAACTCTGTCCAATTTTTTTTGGTCTGTGAACTATAAAAACTTGTAATATTTTGAAGTTTGTATGTACATTAGATTATAAACAACGTGCGAGATTCGCAATTTGTGAATTTTCTTGTTTTCAAATAATTAAATTTTTTCTTTGATCCAAAAATTTGACAGAGTTCAAAATCGTGCCAAAAGTGTACCAAATTATGGCACGGTTTTGCATTGTGCCAAAAGTATACCAAAATGTACTTAATATGGCACGGTTATAAAGTGTGCCAAAAGTGGCACAGTTTTAAAGTGTGTCAGAAGTGTTATTGTTTGGTCAAATCTGGCACACTTTTAAACCATGCCAGAAAAAAATGGTCATTTTGGAACACCTGATTCTGGCACAGTTCAAAACCGTGCCAGATTTGATCTGGCACAGTTTTAAACTGCGTCAGATTGTTGTTTTTGGTGTAGTGAATGCAAAGCTATGTCAACGAAACCACTAGATGATTTGAATTTTGTTTCTTCAACACCCCTTCACCCTATGGCTCACAGTGTTTCGTATCCACCTCTTATATCTGAGTGTTTCGTATCCGCCTCTTATATCTGAGGTTACACCTATGCTATCAGAAGGAGGGAAGGGGATAAAATTATATCCAAAAGAAAGGACGATTCCTGATTATGAACAAGTGCCAAAAACTGTGTTTGGGCTTTCCAAAAAACCAGTGTGCTCTTTTAAAGGTCACTTGGATGATGTTTTGAACCTGTCTTGGCCAAGATCTCAAGTCAGCCACCCCCCCACCCCCACCCCCACACACACACCAACTCTAGTTTTTGTTAATAGATAAGCCTAAGAAATTGTAAATAATCAGTAGGATGTGCAGGCCGGACTACCTTCCAAGAATTTTGACATATTCTTTAAGCCAAAAACAGAAATTTGCATCAACTTTGATTCTTCACTAGATCAAAATGCAAGTTATCATTATCCTACTAAGAGGTATCCATCTCGTGGCACTTATTTCATGTTAAGACCTCGTTATTACAATTTTTTTGTAATTATTAGTCAACCCCACCCTCAACCCCACCCGTAATATCCATTCAACAATTGATATCTTGTTCGAGTTGACATAAATAACCTCCGAATAAATAAAAAAATATTGTGACACGTTTCTTTCTCGACGAAACATACAACCCATAGGCCCCGCCATAAAATAAAAAATCTACTAATTCCAAATATTATAAACAAAAGTGAGAAATTCTCTAAATGTAGAAATTTTGATACACATCATATGAAGAAATGAAAACAAATATATAAACCGCTCATTTATGTGTGTGTTTTTCTCTCTTAACATGAGGTTCATTAAGCATTACGAATTAATATTATGTGTTCATTATTTACCTCGAACTAGACTTCGCCTTTGGTTTTAAGTCCAATTGTTGAATGCTAAACATTGAGGAAATATATTCCAAATTTTTTTATTGTATTATATTTGTTCAAAGAATGTAAAGTAAATAGTTTAGATAATAAGTAATAATGGTAAAATAGTCCAAATAACATATATGGAGTATTCATAGCCATAAAATTTCAAGCAAACAACATTCAACAAGAGCTTCACTCAGACCACAAAATAAAAACGAAAAAAGAATAATTACCATTTTTGTATACAAAAATGAGAATTCATCATTCAGCATGCTAAAAAACAACAACATCATACTCCATCTAATACCATTAATCGGGTTTTTTCATGTCAAAACATATATATAAACAATAGTCAATCCTAATATTCTAATTTAAATTGGGTTAAAATCTTGACAAAATTGCCACCCTTACAAAATGCCCAAATCCCCGTATGAACCCATTAATAAACTGACTATTATAGAGGCCTTCGTCTTCCAAGGATATTGAATGATGGAAATATTGAAGGAAGCTTTTTCTAATCATTTCTTCTAGAGAAAACTGGTTCCCACTATTTTTTATATGCATAATTAACAAAACATGATGCAATTTTTATGGACATGCAGCAACTGCTTTCATCTTCAATGGACAAAATAGTTATACTATGGGACATGGAAACTAAGAGCTGTTTAAAGTTGTTTGCACACAATGACTACGGTGAGATGACAATAAATTTTACAATGTCAAATAAATTAATAGGCCTTCGTGTGATAAATTTTCATAATAATCTTATTAAACCTACTTTTCGTATGAGGTGTGTATGTTTTGGCACTAACTTGCATACAGTTCAATCCAGTTGACGATGATTACTTCATTAGTGGATCACTCGATGAAAAAGTTAGAATTTGGAGCATACCTAATCGGCAGGTAGTGGATTGGAACGATTTTCATGAACTGATTGCAGCTGCTTGTTATACTCCTGATGGCTAGGTACCAGCTGCAACTTCTTGTCCAATTTCTACTTTAAAAAGTCAGTTAACTGCTTCCTCTTGTTAGGTTTGAGTTTAATGGCAAAAAAATTATGTTCATAATCTAGATCAGCCAAAGAATGGTCGAGTGCCAAAAACTAAAAAATGAATTATGAACTTTCTGAAAGATACTCTCCTAGGCCTTGATTTTATTGAGAAACCCCCTGTCATTGAAAAATCTGCTACAAAGTCCCTAGAAGGGTCTTTGAACAAAATGCATATAGTTCAGGGAGATTTTCACATTATAACTAGTTTAGTTGGATTATGTGCAAAAACTTTATAGTTCGTGTGCTTTTCAATTCCCTTGCTGAATATTGAAAGATTTTAAATATACTTAGGACTACAACCTGATACGAAATTTCAAGTACTTTTGGAACTTTTTGAAATTACATGTTCCAAAGTTAAAATTTTGAGTATCCCATTATGTTTCAACCTATAATACATGTTACAAAATCAACATTTAGGCAAAGAAAATATCAATCATAATCATAATCATATAATCAAGTTCTTGAGTACAATAAATGTAATGTAATATAGTTTCATATATTTAACAATTTCTTTTTTTTTATCGTTACAGGGTGCTGTAGTTAGTTCACATAACGGGAATTGTCAGGTCTATAATACAACTGGTATTGGATGTTCCCCTAGATTCTTCTCTCCTCGATTTGGTTTCTTTCCTCCTTTCTTTAATTTCCTTATCATAAGAAGTTGCCAATCTTTGTTTATAGCTTTTGAATTCCAGTTTCTGATCTAATCACTCAATTCATAAATACATTAGTTAATTATCATATTATTTGGGTGTGACGTAGATTTAAAGCTAGAACAAAAATATCATATTGAAATACGAATAGAGAAAAATTCCCCAGGAAAAAGATTACTTGTTTTCATGTAAGTTTATTTCTTCTCCTTTTTGTTCTATCTCAACATAAACTGAGATTATTTTCCCTAAACATGCAAAGCAAACTGACTAATTGTGTGTTTGTTCATAATTGTCCCCATGGAATCCATCTAAAGTGTACGTTGCATCTGTCGACTCTCGGATTAGAATTTATGACGGATCGGATATGATCCATAAGTTCAGAGGTATCTCCTCCTTATGTATTTTTCAATAAATCGAAGGGTAATCTTGTGTTCAGCAAATAGTGGACAATTCTCATAGTTAGTTTCAACATATCTTATTTTCATCATAAATACAAAATCTATCAATCTACCACCTGTGCAATGCCAAATGTTTAGTGAATGTTACTTCGGTTCATGAATACCTAATATTTTTACATAATAAGCAAGGGCGGGTCTCCAAAATAATCAGTCAAATTTTGGCAAATGCAACATATTTATGATATGGTTCCTGTATGATCTCATCCGGGGGATAAAATCTATTGACGCGAGACCCATATTGCACCCATGTCACATTTTCATTGCATGGTATGTGATACTTAATATTTTCTCATTAATGATTGGTTACAGGTCTCCGTAATACTAGCAACCAAATTTTGGCTTCATTCAGTCCAGATGGAAAATATGGCGTAAGTACAAGTGAAGATTCTCATGTGTACATTTGGAAATGTGAAGAACCCCGAAACATGGTAACTTCAAAAGGCAAAAGTGGGGTCACTACTCATAGCATGAGAATTTTCCATGTAAAGATGTTTCGGTTGCAATCTCATGGCCTGGTTTACCCCTCTCTCGCTCTCAACATTCATATTATGAGTACATAAAATATCACAATATAGAAATCCACGAAAATAATCACAAAGGCAGAAAGTAAAGATCACAACACAACGATATATGTAGTTCGACAACTTGTCTACATCCACGGAGAAGGTATTGTTCTTATTAAATGTCTCTTAAAGTCTCAAGTTACAATCCATTTGCCCCGGGTCGGGGTGTATCAATACAATTGATAGGTGTTTATTCATAGAATTTAAGTTGTACAAGGAACCCAAGAAAACACGTGGATATGCGAAGTAATACCTGAATATCTCCTAAGAGATTGTTAGTATGTTATTTGACCATATCCATAAGTGTTTTAATGTATCTCGAATACTCAAAGTTTAACAAATTCGAGATTTAGGTCGAGCAGTATGTTGATCCTTTTGGGTTAGTCGGATACTCTCATAAATTATATTAAATAGGCTCCCACAATTGCCCCTAAAATCTTTAGGATAGTAATTCTTGGCCAATAGATTTTAAACAGGCCCAAGGCCTAAAGCCTAAGGCGATATTCAAAATCGGCAAGGCATACTTGTGTTTTTATGGGAGCTGAAGGGTACGCCGGTCATCTTGGATAAATCATAGTGCTAAAATCGTCCTAGGGAAGTGTGGCTCATCATTTGAGATTTTTAAAACTAGTTTAAGTGCAAACTCAATTGTCAGTTCATTGATCCTAGTCATCCTTGCACATACTTCATCTCTAAGCTTCTTCCCTTGCTTTCTGCTTCAAAATCAGAGTTGTTCTTCTTCTCTAAAGCTTCGTTAATTCTTGTAAGCTTAGATTTTCCTTCTCTTAAGTTTTTTCCTTAAAACGTATTTTGTAGTTATAGTTAGGGTAGTTCTTCTTTATTCAATCATGGCGATGTTGGATGATAAATCAGTAGAAGAATTTATATGCCAATACCATATTCCTGACTGGATAGTTATCGACTATGTCCCTCTTCCACGAGATGGCCGTGATATTGAGGATGGGCACTGGATTCAGACCCTTTTGATAACTCAGGGGGGTTTAACATTTCCCCCAAACAAATTATTTCTTAGGTTCTTTAGATACTTTGAAATTATTTCGGCTCAGTGTGCCTCAAATGGTTGAAAGATAGTCAATGGAGTCCATAGAATAAACGCTATCTATGGAACAAAATTAGGTCTTGCAGAACTATGATATTGCTACGTGTGGTCGCGAACCAAAGAAGGTTTGTTGTATTTAAAGACCAGAAAGGCAGAGCGAGTATTAGTAGTAAATCTTTCGAATTCCCATAAGGATTATTGGGAACATGGTTTTATTACTAGGAACTGGCAGCGCCCTCCTGCTTCTACAAGCAAAAGACAACGGGGCCCTATGATTTCTTATTATGGAGAGATCAAAATAGGTCGCTTCTTCTTTTCTTTTCGTTCTTTCATGTTGACTTCTTGTTCTTTTGTCCATGTTCTTTTGGTTGATATTCTTCCTCCCTTATTTTTATAGCTCATGTCAAAAATCAGGAACATGATATCAGTGAAATTGATATTGATGAAATTGTAAAGGCTTGGAGCATCCATGGTCGGTAGCCGACGAGCATCCATGGTCGGCATCCTTTCTATTGGAGTACAAAAATACAGGTTCTAGCTGTATTGCTTGCATGATTGATAGAGTCCTAATTTTAAAAGCTCCTAAGGTAGGCCTTTCTGATCCTATAGTGATAAAAGATGAGGAAGAAGAAGAAGAAGAAGAAGAAGAAGAAGAAGAAGAAGAAGAAGAAGTGGCCCCTCTTGAAGAGGACGAAGTTGAAGGTTCCTGATGATGACGATGATCAGGTCATCCTATCCTATCGGCTGAAGTTATTGAATGCATCTGATACTAAATCCCCGAGATCTAGTAATTTTGACCTGCTAGATAAGGGGAAAGACTTGTAGAAAAGAAGTCTTTACAAGTTTTTACTTTTTGTTTTTACTTTTGACAAACTGTAACTTTCCCTTGGTAAATGTTGTGTTGGCCTAGGCCACCACCACCTTTTTTTAAGTGAATGAAAAAACATTCTTAGTTTATATCCACCGGTGTCTTTATTTGTACTTGCTGACTTTTACTCATTTTGATGATTGTAGACCGTTGATCTAGATGAATATATCCCGATTGATTCCCATATAGTGCAGATCATAGGTCCGAACATCAGTTTGAAAGCTCGTAAAGCTTTTGTAAAGATCTGTAAGGGCAAGAAATCAGTAATGCAAGGACCAATCTAAACTAGTCGCCAAATTAAAAGACGATCTCCAAGAGATGAAGGAGATTGGGGCCTCTGTTCAAGAGGAAGTTAATGATTTGAAGACCAAACTCCTAGATGCCAGTGAGGTGAATCAGGTGAGAGAGATGATCTAGAAGGAAAATGACAATCTGAAGAAAGAGGTTGCTCGACTGAAGGAGAACACCCTATAAGGGTCTTCCTTTATACTGTGAGGATCCTCTTCGTTGTTCATGGGGGTAGTTCGAGCTAAGACTCAAGCTTTGCAAAGGGAGGTCGCTGAGATCAAAGGAGATGTTCGGTGGGTATACGTAATTACTGTCGGGCTTCATAGAGATATGACAAGGCTGAGGCACTTATTTCGAAAGGATCCTTGATAAATTTGGGCAGGTGGTTATGACCAAGGTTGTACTGATGCCCCAGTAAGGTTGAAGGAAGTAGAGGGCCTTGCCTTTGATCGGGGGTGGCTTAGTTCCCTTATGGAATTGAAGACGCCTAAGGAGTCTAACGTGTGGTATAAATACCAGATTGATTGTCTGGCTTACCGCTATAATCGCTTTTCGAGGGATGACTGGTGGATTCCAATAGATACTATTCTTGCTCAGCTTTTGGAACATCACTTAGAAGATGCGAAAGAAGAATTTGTGCCTCACCCAGATGATGCTTAGAGAGTGCGTGTTACAGACTACCTTACTCTCTATCCTAGGCCTTCGTAGATCTTGTGTGTATATCTTGGTTTTGATGTAAATGAAATTTTTATTTAAGTTAATGAAAAAGTGTTATTTAGTAAATTTCGATATTTTGATCTCATGCTGACTAAACATGCATACTTTAAAGACCCAAAAATAGTGATTCGTTGTGCGATATTTGGTCAACCACTTTATGTCCTTTGTTATTTTTGGTTTTATCAATTTGAGCTTTCCAACTGACTAAATGGTATTTAAAAGATAATGTTAGCCACAGGTTGCTTTGTGCTTGAACATTCTCCTAGTCCAACATGCCTTAGCAATGTCATTCTATTTACTTTACCTTTTAGGTTATGTCATCACACTTCCTTAGGCTCTTAAGTAAGATGATGGTGAGAATGCACCTGGAAATTGGGCCATCCACCCGAGTAGATTTTTTCGACCAACGAAGTTGGCGACCAATCTAAGTTAGCTTTTTTACCTAAGGATCCCTGTAGCCTGTAGGGCTTTTTCTATTGTCGGGGTAACCCATGAGGTCCCTTGTGTTTGTAACAAGGACCTGAGGGATGTAATAATTGAAACTCGTCTACTGACTTGTTATAATTGCTACGAACCTTGCCCAGCATGTTAAGTTTCTTGATTGAACATAAGTTGAATAACTTATCGTAATCTTAGGAGTTTAGACATGCACGAAAAAGATATTGTTTGGAAAAGGTGCATATTTATGTAACCAAGAAGAATTAAATAGCCAATGTAAAATTTAGAAGTGAAGAGACCAACCGGCCTTTATTAAGTATCGTCTGACAAGCAACATAAGTTTGAAACTTTTCTTAAACTAAATGTGCTAATAAGAGATTGAAAAGACTTAAAAATAGAACTTCTTAAGATTGGTTGCATTCCACGCTCTTAGTATCACGATGCCCTTCAACGTTTCCAAGTGATATGCTCCTTGAAGGTCGTCGCTGATTACCCTAACGGGTCCTTCCAAGTTTGGTCCCAGTTTTCCATCTGATGGTTTCATGGCACCGTCGAGGACTTTCCTTAGTACGTAGTCCCCTATCAGAAACTTCATCGAGCTCAGATTGACCCTCTTATTGTATTGCTTGGCTAGTTATTATTGGTAGGAGCCTAACTTGATTAAGGCTAGATCTCTTTGTTTGTCTGCTAGGTCAGGTTCGGTGCGTAGTGCATCGTCGTTTAGGCCTTGGTCGACCAAGGTGGTTTTCATGGTAGGGAGGCCTGCTTCCAGAAGGATGATCGCTTCCATTTCGTAGGCGAGTGCAAAGGATGTTTCCCCGGTTGGTCTCTTGGGGGTGGTTCGATAGGCCTATAGAACATGGGGGAGCTCGTCAACCCAAACACCTTTGGCTCTTTCGAATCATTTTCTCAGTCCATCGAGCATAGTTTTGTTGGAAGCTTTTGCATGCCCATTGCTTTGGGGATACGCCACAGAACTTAAGTGGTGTCTGATACCATGTTCATCACAAAAGCCTTGAAATAAACTACTTATAAATTGCATACCGTTGTTAGTGACGATAGTCCTTAGTACCCCAAAGCGTGTGACAATGTTCCTCTACATGAACCTGGTCATGTCAGAGTCTCGAACGTTTGCCAGTGGTTATTCCTCTACCCATTTGGTGACGTAATATGTGTCAACTAGCAAATACTTACAGTTCCCATATGCAGTAAGTAGTGGTCCCACTATATCTAATCCCCCTTGAGCAAAGGTCCATGTGCTTGTCAGGGATTTCAGGTCGCTAGCGGGCTGATGGACCACAGGAGAATGTTTTTAACACTTTCTGATAAGCACCCAAAAGTGTCTAATTTAAGCCCCGAATAAATGCATTTTAGTCGCTCATTTTAATTAAAAATAGCCTTATGTTCGTATTTATCTATATTGCAGGTCAATCAGTAGTCGCAGTGTTAAATGATGCTAAATCCAGTCAATTGCGACACAGAAGCGGTTAAAAGCTTGCATCGAAGAAATCAAAGGAGACTCTCAGATCAGAAAAATAAGAGACGCATAGAGAGACAGAAAACAGGGGCAGTGTGTATATTATGTATATAGTAGGTACATAAACAAATTCAGAAAAATACAAAAAAAAATAGTTTAGCTTTAGAATAAATTTTTAGGTTTGTTTTTTATTCTTTTTGGTGTGATCAAGTGCTAAAAAATGTGCAAGAGTTGGGGCGCACTTTCATGAACAAGTTCGACAAGGAAACTTTACGTATTGCATTTCTTTCCCTTTCCTTTTCATTCTTGTTATATTATTGAATGTTGTTTATGCACACATGAGAATATTTGGCTAAACACTCTGTTCAAGGGGTGGGATGCACTATGTATGATATTAATTTAATTAGTCAATTTCATTAATTGTTATAATTCTAGGGAAATTAATTTTTAACTGTCACCAATTAATTTATGTAACGAGAGTTAGTAAATTAATTGAACAAATTAATGTTTGAATTTAGGAATCGAACTAGAGATAGGTTTTTTCGATATTTGAATATTAATTCGGTATTAAAATTTGAGGACTGATATTATTTTCGTTAAATTGATCCTAGCGGGTAATTTTCTGAAAATAGTATGATTCTTAATTTTTCATCGTGTGACATTTTTAAATTAATTTTCTGAATTTTTTTTATTAAATTTATAATTTTAACGAGAGTTAGATTATTGATTTAATATTATCTCAAAATATTTCACATTAATAAATTGATAAATTAAAATAATTGAAAATGCAGTGTAATCCCATCTCTTAACCTTCTCACATATTTCACACTCAGTTGCACATTCTTTTTTCATTATTTAGTCATAATTATAATTTTGGCAATAGTTAACTTTTCCCTTGAAATTGTTTTTAAAAAAAAAGAGATTTTAATGAAAAAATTGGATTGCAAGTTTTCACGTCAATTGTTTCACCATTGAGAGTTGGATTGATACTCGTACTTACCGCAATACGAGTTATTTTTAGACAAATTTTGTAGGTACTGAAGAAAATTTTGAGAGTGACTTTTGAAGACAACGACCGTACGCAAAAAGCTTCTTATCACTTTTCACACTTACGGACATAAGTGCCTGCGTCCTTTTCCATATGGGGCCACCAGTAACCCTCATTGACTGCTCGGAAGGCCAAAGATCTCCCTCCTGAGTGACTACCACAAATTCCCTCATGAAGTTCGCTAAGTACTTGCTCGGTTTCATGTGGGTAGACGCACTGGAGAAAAGGACATGTAAATGACTTCTTGTAGATATTTCCTTCTTGGGAGAGATAGAAGCGAGCAACCTTTACCCTAACTTGATGGACCAACCTCTTTTTGTCTGGTAGTATGTTGCTCCATAGATAATTTATGATGGGACCCATCCAATTGGGGGTCTTATCTACGAGGAGAACTTGATCGGCTACGACTACTTGGTCAATACTTCATTGTGCAAGAATCTCTATTTGGATAGTATTCCTTAGCTCGGAGTTAATTGCTGAACTAAGGGTTGCTAAGGCATCAGTGTGACTGTTCTTCCCCTGGGGAACTGTTGAATTTCCACCTTCAAAATTTGCCATGAGTCCTCTCACTATGGCGAGGTAGGTCGCCATTTGATCATCCTTAAAATCAAAGTCCCCGCTTACTTTCTTGGAAACCAGTTTGGAATCTCCGAATACAAGGAGGCGCTTTGCCCCCAGCAGTTTGGATTTTCGCAAATCGACGATCAATGCTTCGTACTCAGCTTCATTGTTGGAGGCATCAAATACCAATCTGATTCCTTGCTCAATCACAGTGTCTTTGGTGGTGATGAGAACGATCCCTACTCCCGCCCCCTTGGAATTAAAGATTCCATCAATGTACAAGGTCCAGTCCTTGGACTGTGCTTCCTGTGTTGTTGACTATTCATTATCCAGTTGGTCTATTGGCTAATCTCCTGTGAACTCAACGATGAAGTCTATTAAGACCTGTCCCTTAATCGTTATTCTGGGTTGGAAGGGGATGTCGAACCTCCTGAGTTCCACCGACCACTTTGAGAGTCGTCTAAAGAGGTCGGTCTCCTGCAGAACGGCCTTGACGGGGTATGAAGTGATTACGGTTATTGAATGGGCCTCAAAATAATGCTTCAGCTTCCTCAAGGCAACTACTAGTGCATGGGCGAGCTTCTCTAGAGGCAAGTATCATTGTTCTGTGTCTAGGAATGTATTGCTGGCGTAGTAAACTGGATGTTAACTTCCTTGTTTCTCACATACCAGGGCGGATCTTATTGCATGGTTAGAAACTGCGAGGTAAAGGAATAATGGATCTCCATCATTTGGAATCACCAATAGGGGTGGCTTGCTAAGGTAGATTTGATATCTTCCAGATCTTGCAAACAGTCGTCATTCCATGTGAGGACCATGTCCTTCTTCAGTAACTAGAAGAATGGTCAGTAGCGTTTCAAAGACTTGGAGATGAAGCGATTAAGTGCGGCGAGCATACCGGTGAGCTTCTGGACATCTCTCAATGTCGGAGGAGGCTGGACTCTTGTGATAGCATCAATTTGATCCGGATTGGCCTCGATTACCCATTTACTGACTAGATAGCCCAAGAATTTTCCTGACTGAATGTCGAATGAACACTTACTTTCGCTAAGCTTCATTCGGGATTTCTTGAGGATCTCAAAGGTCTTGGCTAAGTCTGTGAGGCAGTCACTTTTATTCTTGCTTTTGACTACAATATCATCGATATAAACCTCCATCGTGTCTTCCATCTATTTGTTGAACATCTTGTTGACCAACCTTTGATAAGTTGCCCCAGCGTTCTTCAATCTAAACGGCATAACCTTGTAACGGTACAAATCGATGGGGGTTATAAAGGAGATTTTATCCTGTTCGGGCTCATATAAAGGAATCTGGTGATAGCCTGAATAGGATTCTAGGAAGCTCATCCTTTCATGCATTATTGTAGCATCAACCAACTGATCTATTTTAGGAAGTGGGAAGTTGTCCTTGGGGCAAGCCTTGTTGAGGTCAGTGATGTCGATACAAACCCTCCAACTGTTATTGCCTTTTCGAACAACTACTGGGTTGGACAACCATTTGGGAAACTGAACTTATCTAATGGATCCTGCATCCAGTAGCGCTTCCCCACTTCGTTCTCCAACACTTTAGCATTCTCGAGGGCTGTTCGGCAAGCTTTCTGAGCAATTGCCATAAAGGTCGGATCAACGTGGAGGCGGTGGCAGGCTACACTGGGATTGATCCCTAGCAAATCGTATGGTTCCCAACCAAAAACATCCAAAATTCCTTTGAGGAACGCGGTTAACTCTTTCTTCTCTTGCTCGTCGAGCGTGGTTTCGATCAAAAACTTCCTTTCTGTTGAATTGTCGTCGGCTATAACTTCTTTCAGATTTTCAATGACCCAGTCTGCGGGATGGACCCTGGTCTCCTCCACCCCTGGTCGGTTGTACCGTAGTTGCTATTTAGAGGGTACATCCCCCTCCAAGGCTTACTCTTGAGCGTCTTTTACCTCCTTCTTCTTTTCTTTCTTTGGGCGGATGCCTACAATAAAGCACTTCATGGCTGTGGCCTAGTCACCACGTTTCGACCACACCTTGATCGATTATACACTTCAACTTCTGGTGGTAGGTGGAGGGTACGGCCTTCATGGCATGCAGCTAACCTCTGCCCAAAATGGCTTGATATGGGGACTCAATGTCCACCACTAAGAATTAGATGAGTTTTGATATGTTTCCTACCCTGAGTGGGAGAATTATTTTCCTAATGGCATCGTGATCCTTGCTGCAAAACCGACCAATGAAACTATGGCCATTTTGAGGTCGGCGATGTTCAGCATTAGTTTATGGAACAATTCCAGGTACATCACTTCTGACGAACTCCCCTGATCTACAAGCAGCTCATCAATATCCTGATTGGCTATTCTGAGTGTGATCACGAGTGATCATGATGTGGGGTTTTCACCCCGACTAAATCTTCCTTGGTAAACACAATGTTCTCGGTGTAGTCGATGTCCTCTGGTTGTCGACGTTTACTAGCTTGGGTTTTGGTAGGGTCAATCTAAAAGGCTTCCATAATGGCAGTGACCTTCTTAAGCTCCATTCGAACGGCATTTCCGTGCATCTGCTTGAGGTCTAATACCCCATGGATGATTGCGAACCCATACCATGTATCCTCGTTGAGGACGTTATCCGAATTCTGGTCGCCATTAGTTGCAACCTTGTCAATTTTTTCTTGATGTACTCATTGAGGTGCCCTACTTGGGCTAATTCTTCCATGTGTGACTTCATAGACTTGCAATTCTCGCTTTTATGGCCTCCTTCCTTATGGAATGCACATCCCAGTGCGTTGTTTCTTTTAATCGGGTCGCCGCCCATTTTTTGGGGCCATTTAATAAATGGCTTGTCTTTGATTTTGCTCAGAATTTTATAAATGGGTTCCTTGAAGACTGTGTTAACAGCCTTAAATGCCTTGAAGGGATCACCCTTGTTTCTATTCTTAGATCCATTCTTGTTTTCCTTTTCTGGGTATCATTCTTCTTTATTCCCTTATTAGCCTTTGCTCGACCGTTGTTCCCTCCATTAGGATGAAATATGTCTTCCACCTTGGCGTACTTCTCTATACGGGCCATAAGATCATCGATGGTGTTGGCCTCCTTCTTAGTAAGGGATTGGTGCAGTAGAGAGGTGGTCGGCGGACTGATTTTGAAGGATGCTACGGTAACTTGCTTCGAGCAATCCTCGATCTCATTGAAAACTTCCCAATACCTTTTAGCGTAGTCTCGAAGGTTCTCCTATGGCTTCTTCTTCTTCATCGTGAGTCGGGCATCTATCCGTTTAGGATGGGAGTTACTGGTTATGAATCGCACCGTGAAGTCCTCCGCGAGAGCTATGAAATTTCTGATCGGCCTATGAGGCAGCCTCTCAAACCACATATATAATACATTATGTAGGCTATAAGGAAAAATCCTTCACATGAGTGTATCATTATGGCACCATAAGGTCATTGCTTATCGATATTGCCTGGCATGGTCTATGGGATATGTGTTCCCATCGTAAACCTTGAACCTAAGGATAGTGAACTTCGGGGGATCCTCCTCCTCGATTTCCCTTGAAAAGGAAGACTTCATCCGAGTGTTGAGAGCTCTCCTGGATATCTCTCTGGTGGATCTGGCTCCACGGTGGGCTGGATATTGGTCCATCTCCCTACATACCAGAATCCTTATTTTTTTTCATTTTGTCAGTCATTGCTCCTATGGTGCCTTTCTGGCTGACCATGATCCGATCGTCCATGCTCTGACCGGTCACGTTCAGTTCTCTTCTAGACATGCCTGGAACTCCTCCATCGGCTGCGAGTGTTAATCGCCTGAGGACTAGGAGTCCTAGTATGACATTTTCTAGTAGCCCTTTGGAGGCCTCTCTCCATTCTCTCGAGTCTCGCCTTTGTAGGTGAGCATTTTCTTGTAGTTGGAGATGTGTAGCCTCCTCTTGTTCATGAAGCCTGGCTTCATAAGTGTCGACCAACCTAGAGATCTGCGTAGATCTAGGTGGCTCCTGGCTTTCTTCAGAAGATTGCCTATCCTGGCGAAACTTGGGGTTTGAATGCCAGCAGATTTCAATCCTGACCCTGGGAGGAACTAGATCTTCTTTAACATCACCAACCTGGGGGATAGTGCTGATATTTTTGTAGGAATAATAGTCACTTTCCACAGACGGCGCCAATTGTGAGTATAAAAAATATCATAATACAAAAATCCGCGAAAACAATCACAGAGGCAGAAAGTAAAGATCACTACACGACGATATACGTGGGTCGTCAACTTTCCTACGTCCACAGAGAGGTTATTTTTCTTGTTAAGGGTCTCTCAAAGTCTCAAGTTACAATCCCTTTGCCCCGGGTCAGGGTGTACAATTTATAGGTGTTTATTCATAGAATTTGAGTTGTACAATGAACCTAAGATAACATGTGGATAGGCCACGGAATACCTAAATATCTCCTACGAGATTATTGGTATGTGATTTGACCATATTCGTAAGTGTTTTAATATATCTCGAATACTCAAGGGTTAACTAATTCATAATTTGGGTCGGGCAGCGTGTTGATCCTTTTAAGCCGATCGGCTACTCTCACAAATTATATTAAGAGTGATGCTATGGGTACCAAACAAATCCCCCAAATCTCTCTCAAATAGTATTAATGAGTTGTGCCCTGGCGGGACCCATACTACAAGGTATAACACTTAATACTATTTGGGGGAGGATTTGGGGGAGTTGTTTGGGACACAAAGTATTTCCCTTATATTAAATGGGCTCCCACGCATATATATCTGTGAGATACCCAAACCTGCTTTTTTAGTTCCAAATTAGTTACTGTTAGAAAAACCAAATACAAATCGAGGTGTTCGTATTAGCATTATAATCGCCATCATCCCGTGTCTTCTGAGGACATACCGAAGGTTTAATTTTGTTCTTCACCTTCGTTAATTTCTCAATTCATGTCTGAGATCTGACATTGATTGAGTTGATAAAAAATCCATCTACAACACTAAAGTGGAAAGTTTTAATTTGTTGAAGTTTGATGTCATTTTACCTTATTTTTAAGTCTTCTTTTCTATTTATATGTTGTTGGTTGGTATTTTAAACATCGGTGTTTGTTTGGGACTATAAATTAATAAGTGTTATTTTTCTAGTCTATGACTTACTAGGTTTTACCACTCCAAATGTTGTATTTACTTCTTCTCCTAATGATCATGAATTATAAATTGGAGTGTATATGACTTAACAAAGCTTGTGATGTGTAATCAAGACTAAATATGAATCAAATCCCAAAGAAATTCCCAAATATAAGTGCATACAAACTCTATTAGGAGATTATTTGTTCGCCCTATGTGTTTGGCAACTAAAGAATTTCCTTCTTAGAAAAAAAGGCAATTGAGATCATGTGCGGACTTAGCTTATAGATAAGGGGCACTAGGTGTATATTATAATATTGTCGTCTGATCCCAATTTTACAAACCCTTAGCGTTGATATTTTAACTATTAAAGTAAGTTCTTATTTTTAAATAAATTTTGCCAAATTCAATGTAATAAGTTAGAACAAATTGGTGAAGCAAGCTTCGATCGTTGTGCCTAATTATCGTGTATATACATAAATGTATGTTCTAATATTAAATCATGCTAATAATAGGTTCATTAATCCTTCAACGAACAAAATATACCATCATATAGGTCTATTTTTCAACCCGAGAAATAATTAAAAGATAGCAACCAATTTCAACCTGTAGTCGTACCACAATCAAATCACCATTTAGCTTCATCTCAACTATTACGTAGATAACTACTTTTTAAAATCATAAATAAGGCTTTACACTTTCATGACTGAAATAATTCATTTTTTGTAGATTGCAAATTCTCCACACTTGGCTGCCCCCGAGACGGCTGTTCGTGTTAGTGAACAAACGAATGCTACTTCAATTTCGGTATGTTACTAATTTAAAGTATTTTAAAGGGCACTATATATTTACTCTTCCTTGGGGAGTTTATGTATACTTGATATTGGGTGGTTGATTTATTTGGTTGTGTACAGTCTTAAAATTTTTGGGATGTCATAAAAACAAATAAAACTCTGTCGATTTTTTTCCAGAAATATGTGGTTGATGACGTATTCATCTTGTTTGTATAAAGAACCATCAAATAAGAATAAGAAGCACCATTAATCGCGAAAAAGGGTCTCAAATAATGCGCTTCCTAAAATTGTAGACCTTATTACTTCCGGACTTCCAAAAGTGGTTGTGGCACGTGAATTTATTTTGAGCAAGGACCCTTCAACAAAAGTAGGGAGTACGCCACTGGGTGAAGACTTTTGGGAAGTATATATTGAGAAAATATGTGTAACAAATGAACCATTGCCTAGACCTTATGGAAATAATTTCACAATTAGATATGCATATCATTCAATTATAGCATGGCATATTGCTAATGTACTAACTTTTAATTTTAATTTTTTAATTTAATACTAAAGAATAGGTATCAATGACTAACAATTGACTTTTTTATTTGTAGGTCAAAGAGGATGTTTGACTTTGATGGACAAGGATCATACATTATATAAAATTTTGTTTCGCTTCATCTTTCCCCACTTTTTCTTATTGAACATGTAATAAATTTTATTTTGGGGATGGATAATTGTTCCAAGCTTAATTATGTTTATTACAATGAAAGCTATTGGTTTTAATTTAATGACGTTTTAATTTGATCACCGCTCTCTTAATTTAATGTTATGGTAGTGTATTTGCACATAAATACAATATTTGTTGTAAAGTATTTTTTTAACACTTTTTCCCACTCATATATTACAAAATAATATTAACATTTTGTTTAATTTCACTACTATCATTCTCGGCATTTTTTTAGTGCCGCCAGAAGTGTGTCCAACAGTTAATAGGTGTTGCAAAAGGTTATTCTCAATATTTTTTAATATAGCGAAAAGGTTATTACCAGCATTAATATAAATGCCCTCAAAAGTTTTTTTGCTGCAATAATGCTGCTAAAAATGCCGCTAACTTTTCGCGGCATTTTTTAATTGCCGTTGAAAGCCGTTGTTCTTTTACCACATTGGCTATTACCGGACTTGTGAAAATGCCGCCAAAAGTGCCGCAAAAAATGTTCCCGGTATTTTTAGTGCTTTTCTCGGCATTTAATTTGTGTCGAAAAAAATCAATATCCCTGTAGTGCTCGTCTTTGTTATGGCAAGTTGTGTGCAATTTCGTATTTTGAGAGTATTATACACGTAAGTACTCTCTTTTTATTTTACGTTAGTAGATCTGTATGCTTAGATTCTGGGGACGCTTACCACGGGTCCCTCATGTAGCTTGATTTTAAATGGGAATCGCATGCTAAATAAGTGAAATGATAATTAAATAAAACTGGACTAGCAATATTATTTAGGTTGTTTCATTGCACTTCACACCTAACGCTCGGGTCGGATTGGGTGGACCCCGGGTGACCCATAAATTCGATTCGGGGCATTACAAGTCCCCTACTTCATTGGAAGATTTGGAAACAATCTCATAGCCCTTTATTACCCCTGCAGAACCAAAGCAAGCTAGTCAGAAAATTCAGAGAAGAATCATCACAAGAAGAACTAGAAAACAATCTTTCATAAAAGTTGAAATGGAAGAATTTTGTGAAGAACATCTGGTTAAAGTTGCCCTCAATGTTTGTTCTACTAAAGAATCATACACGCCAGAGGGGTCCAATAAGTGGGCCTCTCAGTATCAATGAGCCTCTTAATTTAGAATTGTCAAGGATTGGTCAAGTCCATACAATTTAATCTCTTCAAAACCTTTGTGTTTTGAAAAAACCTGATATTGTTAGCCTGCTTGAAACCAAAGCAAAAACTGATAGAGTCATGTTTATTAAAAATCCTCTTACGTTTGATGAAGTTGTGTGTGAAACTTGTGGGTTTGTCTGGAGGCTCTTATCTGTTCTGGAATAATAATGTTAGCTTATCTATTCTAGAATTCTCGAAGGAGTTTGTTGATGTTTGTGTTAATAAATGGGATGTGTTATCCCAAAATCTGAGAATAACTTTTGCGCATGGCAATCTTATATATGATTTTAGGATAGCCCAATGGGAAAGTCTCACTCTGTCGGGGGGGGGGGGGGGGGGGGGGGGGCACTTATAATCATAGGTTATGCTTAGGGGAGTTCAATGACATCTTATTCCAAAGTGAGAAAGAAGGATTAGTGCCAAATACTAGCAGAGAAGTTGAGTGTTTCATAAGTTTGTTTATGATTGTAAGCTAGTTGACCTACCTACTAAGGGGTGTGGTCTCACTTGGAATAATAAAATAAAGGAAGCTGCAAATGTTACGAAAAAAATGGATAGGGTGCTATAAAATAGAGTGGTCTTTGCTTTTCCTAAATAGTGTCTCTACTCTATTGGCTCAGATCATAGTCCTATGGTGTTTGGTGTTTGAAAGGTCTCACCCAAATGCTTCTCCTCATTTGAAATTTAAGTTTGAAGTATATTGGTTTGAAGAAGTTGAGTGTCATGATATTATTAAAATGGAATGGGCTATTGAGGTTCCTGGTTCAAACATGTTTAGGTTGTGCTAAAAAACTTTCAAGACTAAAGAAGGTCCTTCTAAATGGAACCAAAGGAAATTTAAGAATGCCAAGATGGAGATCTCTAGGGTGTAGAAGGAACTGACCTACTTTTAAGATTTCCCTCTTTGTGCATATTCTGTTGATGTAGTGAGAACAATGTCAAATAACATTAAGGCTTTATGGGTTAGAGAAAAGAAATATTGGGCAGTGACGTTTAGAGTCAAATTGATGAAATGGGATGACAAAAATACCAAGTTCTTTCATATTGTTGCTCTTATGAGAAAATAGAAAAATCACATTGCTATATTGAAAAAATGGTGAGGGTGAGTGGATTGATGGTAAGGTAACTCCCTTTTCACATCCATGGGGTATAGACCTCTTAATTGGTAACTCCCTTAATTCAACTCCTTGTAACTGACCTTATGAATGATTCGTTAATGGACAATGTAACCATTGATGAATTAAAGCGGCTTGTTTTATAATTAGGGTCATCTAAGGCTCCTGGCCTGATGGTATGCCTAGATTTTTCTACCACGCTTTTTGGGAAGATATAAAATGGGATTTGTTAAAATCTATTAAAAAAATTTCAACACTAGCCATCTCCTAAATCATCTAAATGAAACAAACATTGTCCTCATCCCTAAGAGTTTTAACCCTAATCACCTATCTCAGTTTAAGCCTCATAAATTTCTCTTTTAAAATAATTTCAAAAATCTTGGTCTCTAGACTAAAGCCCATCATTGATAAAATTATTGCCCCTCACCAAAGTGCTTTCATCATGGGTAGACTTATTCAAGATAATATCATTGTTGTCCAAGAAATGTTTGCCCACCTTAGAAGGAAAAGGAGAGGAAAGGATTTTGATTGTGCCTTCAAACTTGACATGAAACAATGCCTATGATAGGAATGAGTGGGGTTTCCTAAAAGACTACCTACTTTCTTTTGGGTTATGTCCTAAATGGGTTAAGTTAGTCATGGAATATGTCACTACTATAGTTTCAAAGTTTTGATTAATGGGGATAACCACTCTACTATTGTCCTTTCTATAGGCCTAAGACAAGGGACCCCCCCTTTCTTGTTTATCATCATTGTTAATAGTCTATTTCTTCTTACTAATAGAGCTATGGATAACAACTTCTTCAACGAATCAAGCTCTCTCCCTCTTGCCCCCTATCACCCACATATTTTTTGCTGATGACTTTCTGTTTTTCTTCAAGGAGAATGAGGTGGAATGTGAAGTGTTGATGGAATGCCTCAATTCCTATTGTTTGGTGTCTAGTCAAAAAATTAATCCCAATAAGTCTGGACTCATTTGTATCTCAAACACCCCCTAATCCCTTAAAAACTCCCTCTCTGAGTTCCTTAATGTCCCCATCCTTGATAAACCTAGTAAGTACCTTGGCCTCCCTACTGAATGGGGAAACTCATATAAAGAAACCCTAGCATGGCTAAAAGATAATATTCTAAACAAGATTGAGGGTTGGAAGCAAAAGTTTCTCACTCAATCTCGGAAAGAAGTATTGATTAAAGCAGTCCTCCAAGAAGCTCCTTCCTATGCCATGTATATCTTTCTGTTTTCTAAGGGGTTTTGTAATGATTTATTAGCTAGGATTGCTAGTTTTTGGTGGAGTTTCAACAAAGACAAAAGAGGCATCTACTGGAAATCTTGGGGATGCTTTTCCTTAGAAAAACCCTTAGGGGTCAGGGCTTTAGGGATTTTATGGGACAAAACCTTGCCCTCCTTGCTAAACATGCCTGGAGACTGCTTTGTAATCCTAATTCATAATGGGTTTGGTCCTGAAAAATCTCTATTTCCCTCATTGCACTTTTTAGGAGGTCCCTATAATTAGAAGAGATACTTGGATTTGGAATAGCATCCTCAAAGTCAGAAACCTGCTGAAATTTCAAGCCCTATGGTAGGTGGGTAATGGGGTAGACATTAAAATTTGGAATTGTAAACGGATTAATCAAGCTCTGCTCCCCCTGATACCTACTGATGCCATTTGGGTTAATGACCTGATCATCCCTCATTCTTTTTTCCCCCTCAACATTGTCTCCTCCATCCTATCCACCCCTCATTTTCCCTTATGATAAGGACACTCTCATCTGGCTCCATACCAATGATGATGTGCTTTCAGTACACTGCCTACATTTTCACTCCTACCCAAAAAAAACTAATTTAACTCCCCAATCATCCTTTACCCCCCCCCCCCCCCCCCACCCCCCACCCCCCACCCCACACACACACACGACTTGTGGAAAAGCATTCGGAACATAAAGGCTCCCCCAAAAGTGTTGAATTTCATTTCGAGATGTTTGGTTGTCAATTGGGCCATGTAAAAAAGAAAACTCAAAGATGATCCAATGTGCATCATTTGAGGGAAGGAAGTGGAGATGTGAGTGGCCTGGATTTGAGTAGGAAAGATCCCCCACCCAACCCCACCAAAAGTCTCTCACCCTCTCCCCTTGAACTAGAATTATAAATTAGATCCATAATATTCTTGATAACCATCCTAACTTTTACCTATGTTGTTATACCAGAAAACCCTCTATGCATGCTTGTGTTGGATGATTTGGAAAACCAAAAAATAAAGTGGTGTTCAGAAAGGCAAACATCTTCATTTCCAGTGTTATATCTAAGGTTGTATCCCAAGATGAAAGCTATAGTAAAGGCTTAAAAGGTTATACCCCGAAAATTGAGATTAACCATCCCTTACCTGTGATGGGTCTTTTCTAAAAAAACACTAAGAGGGGCTCCTATGGCTTTATTTGCAAAAATTCCTTAGGGGCTTTAATTGAGGGGGAAAGTGTTTTTTGCCCTAAGGCCTTCTCAACTCGTAATATGAAAGAACTAGCAATGTGTTTGGCGGCTACTTGTGTGAAAGAAAAAATAATTTACGGAGTTATTTTAGAATCCGACTCAGAGACCCTAATTGATTGCATGGTGATGGACTATAGGTCGTTCTGGAAAATCAATCGAAAAAAATACTTGATTCGAGATCTTACCAGCCATTGTAGCTCCATATCCTTCATGCATATATCCAGGAAGGCTAACAGGCAACTAAATGGGTGGTTAAACAATACTCCATGGGTAAAATGTCTCCTAACTGGGTTGATTTCGTTCCTCCACCACTTGAAGCTCTACTCTGGCTTGATTTCCACCAAGAAGGTGTGGGATGAAATTATGTTCTGAACGCTCCTCTTGGATCCAGATCTCTGGCGTTTTCCCTCACATATGGTAGGAAGTGTAGTATGGGTGAGGCTATGGAGTCCTACTCCCCCTCTCCCTCGTGAGACTCGTGGTTTTCTGTGGTTTTGCGTTTCTCTCTTGATTTTGGGTTTCTGTGGTTTTGACCAAGGCATCCTCTTTACCTTTTCTTGGCTTGCTACATGTTACATTTGTTTGGCCACGTGCCTCGTTTTGGGTTCAGTGGGTTCCCCACGTGTATTGAGCTCAATTGAGTTGCTTTCCCTCATTAATATAAATAAAATCTCCTGTTTGGGAGATGTTAAAAAAAAACAATAAATGAAATGAAATGTCATTCTTGGGATGCGAAGGGGCTGAACACCTGCCTAAACCCGGTAAGTACATGCACCATTTAGGATGTAAATAAAGGGTTTCCAATGATCATTTTTATCAAGCATATTTCTATATTTAAAATGTAAAGTGAAATCCTATTCTTTCTAAGAAAATTAGTTATATTTGTTAATTTCTTTGAAGTGGTCAAACGTCTCATTAATGTCTCAACTATTATTAACATGCCTGGAATCATCAAAATTTAAAGGGGTTCGGAATGATTTCTAATTTTCCTAAACAAACCAGCTTGGGCTATTATGCATTTTCCAATAAATCAATGTTTTCAGAAATTGAGGGGAAACTGCAAACCATTTTACTTGTAAACTTTCACATGCTTATATCCATAGTTATGCAAAGCCTACGAATTTGCAATGGTGTCATTGGATCCTTGGAATTCACACAATTTATTACATCTGAAATTCATTACATTAAATTCTGATAATGTAATGTAATTTCTTTAATTTCCTCGAGTTTTCTTAAATTTTCAATGGTTACTCAATAGTTTAATTTAATAGCAACGGATCAGGAAATGTGCTGGATAGTTTCTAAATCAGTCGATGCAGAAAAATAAAATTCAGAGAAATAAAAGGCGTGGACTAAATGTGTATTAAAAAATGTTTGAGAGACTTTTTGGTATTTGATCCAAAAAAGAATAGTTGTTTATTGAAATCTTCATAACATAATTGTGATCCCGTAAATATTTGGATTCTGAAAGTAGAAAATGAAACTGCTTCTCTACACAGTACAGGTTAAAAAGGCAAATAGATATTGTATAAAAGTTGATAACTGCTAGATATAATCACAACAAGCTCCCAAAAGCGCATATGCATTAGACAGACTGATTTCAAAATTGCAGGCCCGCTAATAGTTGAGGACATCTACATTTTATCATATTGTCTACTCGCCTTCAGTTTCTGCATCAAAGTCCAAGCCTGAAATGGTCATCTGGCCAATGTTAACTGCATATTTAAACTTCTTGTTAGACAGTACGTGAATGCCAACCACTAACCAGTAGTCTTGACAACATAAAAGTGGCAAATTAATAGTCACTGTTTGAAAAAAAATATCCAAATTTATCCTCAAATTTATCCTCCTAATAATGATGAATACTTTTGAATGCAATACATGATGAGGTATTGCTCATATGGGTAACTTTATAATATGACATAGTATATAATGCTTGAAAAAGATGACTATTAATTTGTAATAGGCTTAAAAAGAGGCAGGACTATCAAGATGGAGTACTTGATATAATACTGAATATTTTTTTTTATTGTTAACTGTTGAAGAGAGAAAAGATTCTGGCCAACATAACAGTGCAGGAATTTTATACAATAGGAATTGATTTTTAGGTATCATTTTAAGGGTCTCCTTAGAATTACTCTTTGCAAGAACAAAAACAAAAATGAAACAAAGAAAGAAAGAAAGAAAAAAAGGTTGGAATCAGTTTTCAAGGGCATTGCACCTTAACTCCTTACAATTCTCCCCCGCCCAAAGAGGGAGAGAAAAATCCGCATATTTCTCATCTTGCAACTGAAAAAGGGTAAATTACATTAAACTCTTAGAACGTTGCCCCTAGACTATTTGACCCAACTTCTGATCCCTTGCACTATTGATCTGCTACAATTTGCCTGGTGATAATTGAGAGTGTACTGCGACATATACACCTTCAAATAAGTCAAAATAATGGTTTTTCTGATCCGTGACACCAGAATTGAGTGTCAAGTTTCCGATCTGAGTATGTGTATACACGGAGACAAAAAACATCCATGCATTGTCGAATTTCCGATTTGAAATTATCAGTTGAATTGATTTGAAATCCATAGTGCCGATGGTTGAAATGGTTTAAATTTCCAATTTAAAATGGTTTGAATCGGTATTCACTTTTCAGCGGCTTGAATCAGTAGAGCCATTGTTCTGTTTGCTTGTTTTCCCTACTGATTTTGGTGGAGTATAGGTGGATTCTAGTAGGTTAATTAATATAATTTAGTACTGAAAGTGTTTTAATTATATAAATGTGTCTGAATTATAATTCAAGTAAAAGAATTGTGTTTCTGTCATTTAAATTTTCTTAACTGACATGCGCATGACACATGATCCATTTCTGTCAAAAATTGATGAAACACTAACGGATTGACTAGTGTAACAAATCAATAATTGGAGGGGGCAAAGTGTCGGGTCCTGCAGTCTAGGGGGGAACCTGTTGGAGCTGTAAATATCAAGGGGTTTAATATAATTTACCCCATATGCTATTTAAAAAGATTTTGGCAGCTATTACACACATATAATTATATATGTTGATTGAAGGAAAATCCTCTATGTAATGACATCCCTCGATCCTACATTTCCATTGCTAAAGAGAGTCATGAGGATGGTTGTCATGGACAATGGGGATACAAATGCTTAAATTTTTAATACCCACATGATTGGAAACACAGCAGTCAGACAAGATCCCAGACTGTTGCGTGTAGTTAATTTAGGGCAATTTACAATTAGATCCCTTATTGATAATTTTTAAACATTTACGGACAGTTTACTATTAGGTCTATCTGTTATGCCACTAGCGTGGACTTCTACAAGAAGAGAATTAGTGGACCTAAGTGTTTAAAATTTGTCAAAATTCTTTTAGTGTTTAAAATTTATTTGCAAGGGACCTAAGAGTACTTTCCCCTTAATTTAATTATGTCCTCGTGTGATTCAAGGTGTAAAATAAATGGTAAAAAGTATTTTCAGTAATTTAAAGGTAGAATCTTTGCTCACAGATAAGTGTAAATGACGTAAACTACAATTATGTGATTAGCGAAAAGTTGTGAACAAAATATAACTCCATATAACCAAGCCAAAGATACTAACACAGGAGAGAGGGAGTGCTCACCAACAGCATCCATCCCAGCTAATTTTGGCATGAACTGTCTGATATGGTCTTCTGCTGCTTCCTCAGCTTTCAGTGTCTCACACTCAAAAGAAACCAAGATCTTGCTCTTTCCATGCTTTTGTTCAAGCATACCAACTACGTCCTTCTCCCATCTGTCTACAAATGGGAATGTATGAGGATGTCGAAAACAGACGCATGAGAAGAGGAATGCAGCAAATGAAGCAATTCCATAGCCTAATTTAGAGACAAAGTACAATTTATAGACTAAGTCACACATTTATTATATAAAAAATTATGATGTGTGCAGAGATGGGGAAGATCACATCACAGATGGCTTACCCATGAGCATGTTCGATGTTACATAGCCGAGCAGCATCATGCCCTTTACACTCCACCACGACATCCCGTTCTTTCTTTCTCTGTTATATACCAAAAAGTCATAAGAGGCAATTTAAGGATCTGTTTCAAACTCAAGAGAGCAAATTATAGGGAACCTTTTTTCCCCACATTGCCAGTGTTGTATAATGACGTGATGGGTACCCTCGGGGTCAATTGGTCTTTGCCCATTTTGTGTATATTTGTTTTTTAGTACCTAGTACCTTTAATAGTTAGTTCTGTTACGACGTAGAGGTGTCAAACATCGTGGATACCCATAATACTCTCTAAAGCAGAAGCACGACAAAGCAATACTAGAAGCATGAGGTGTCAAGCATCTGAAGTTGGAAGCACGATAATTTAATACAAGAAGCATGAGGTGTCAAGCTAGAAGCACGACAATGCAATGCTGGAAGCATGAGGTGTCACGCATGCAAAGTAGAAGCACCACAAGGCAAACTACTAGCACGACAAAGCAAAGCTAGTTGTTGACTCATCATGCTGACACACTGGCATGTGCTAACCTACAAATACTCCTTCCTGGTTGTACTTTGAATATACAAACGAAATAAAATAAAATAAAATCTTAAAGATTCTCATCTATTTTTATGTTCAGTTTCTATATTATTCAATACGTTATCAGCACGATTTTGCTAGTTTCAAGTTAGTTGATCTTCTACAGCGCTACTAAAATTATATCCGAGCTTCGTTTGTACTACAATTGGTAATATTTTTTTGTGTGTGAAATGTTTATTAGTTCTAAGTTACTTATTATTCTCTGAGATATATTTTATTAGTTTTACCGTATATATGATATTATTTAACGTTAGCATATATGAACATGTTACATCTTTTTTCTATGAGCATACTATATATTTTCCTTAATCGTAGAAAAGTTTTATTAATTATGATAAAAACTTCTTGTTTTGTATCTCAAATAGTTTATTACTATGTCGAATCTTATGAAGATTGATTTTACACGCATGTCTGGAAACAATTATCTTTCATGGACTACGGATGTTGAAATTCATATTGGTGCCATGAATTTGGGAGATACTGAAAATAATGTGTCCCTTCAGGACCGTGCTAAAGCCACGATCTTCCTACGCCACCATATCCACGAAGGATTAAAAAGTGATTAGGGAGCGCTATGACCATCAAATGACTATTATCCTCCCGAAAGCTCGCTATGAATAGTCACACTTACGGTTTCAAGATTTTAAATATGAATCTGAATATAACTCAACATTATTTAGTATTGCCTCGTAAATTGTGTGGTCATCCGGTAAGTGAAAAGGATATGCTTGAGAAAACATATTCAACATTTCATAGCGATGATATTAGTCTATGAGTACGATATCGACAGTGTGATTACCAAAAGTACTCAACATTAATATATGCTCTTCTTGTTGCTGAACAACATAACAAAATTTTAATGAGAAATCATGAATCTCATCCGACCGGATGTACACCAAGCCTGAAGCACATGCAAGCTTTTTCAGCGATCGTGGATGCGAACGAGGACGTGACCCCAGAGGTGGTCGTGATCGAGGTTATGGCCATGGTCGTGTCCGATAAAGCTATTATAACCCTAAAGGTTTTAAACAGCATAATTCCGGCCATAAAAATGTCAGATTTCTTTGAAGATACAGACGGTTGAATCGATAATCTAATTATTCATTGGTCTAAACCAATTAGAGTTGTTTGTAAGCCTTTATATTTATGTATAAGTTAGTTTTCCTCATGGCTTGTAGTATTGCAAATTTCTTATCATGTCATTTATGTTAATATATATGGGCATTTTATCATTTTCATTTAGTATAAATCAAATCTCAAATTGGATTGTTTAAATTAGATATGGATGGTGAAGATGTTTGTTTAGCTGACAGTGCAATAGCCCATACAATCCTCCGAGATAGAATATACTTTTCGAAATTAACATTTGGAATTGTTATCATTACAGTAAATGTCGAGAAGAACTTACAAAAGCCTCTTTCTAACAAATTCTTCAGTTTTTGTATTGAATACACAAGGACATATTTGTAATGTTTATATACCCTTTTTCACCAAGTACACACTAAGTCAGTTCTACCACATTCTTCCGGATATCTCAGTGCTATTGGTGCCTTATTATAGTTACAATTCAGATTCAGTTTTCGTATTGAATACACAAGGATATATTTGTAATGTCAATATACCCTTCTTTCACCAAGTACTTACTAAGTCGGCTCTACCACCTTCTTCCAGATATCTCAGTTCTATTGGTGCCTTATTATAGTTATCAGTTCTATTGGTGCCTTAGTACAGTTACACCTTCGTAGTTCTTATAAATGAACCGAGATCTGAGAACGATTAAGAATGTTTTGATAAAGATTTAATTGTTTTGATCACCTCGGCTCTTCTTATATATGATCCAAGAACATATTAGGTTGTGTGGGCACACCTAGAGACAACTTGAAGAAGACTTGTGAGAACTTATTCTCTCTTTCCCTCTCCTCTCCTTTGTCGACCTCTTTCTCACCCTAGCCGATTTTTGGCTTGTGTATTTATTAGACACTCTCTTGCTTCCTCCCTTCTCTATATATAAGGAAGGGTGGCAAATTATTACATTAGCTTCCAACTGAAATAATAAATTCCAGATTAATCCCTATAATTAAACTTCCACTATTCGATTAATTGTAATTAACTCGACAAAAAAATTGCAATTGCCCTCCAATTTAATTATCTCAAAATTACTCTATTTTAATTTAGAGTCCTTGTTTATAAAGTTTACTTGGCACATAATATAATTTCCAGCATTAAATTACAAACATCCGCTTAATGAAATTTAAACAATTTTATTTTACTAAAATCTAAGTCCTTCATTAACAAATTTAACCTATTTGATACTCTACCAGTTTAATAAATAATCTACTCATCAAATTTACTAGTAGAATCGAAACGTATAAGTTCATTAAGAGGGTATTACAATCAAGGATAAAATAATTTTGAATCTGAATTCCTCTAAAATATAATACTGCCAATGCCCCAATAATTAGTTACTCAACTTACATGGCTTATTGATCCAATAAATTAAATCTCACGCATTAACAAAGCAAAGTGATTACATTAATATTTCAGTATTCAATATTCCTTGGGATAAGAATCTATGTGCCTGTTAGAAACCTGTGAAAATCAATAACAATCAATATTCAAACTTTAATTTCATTAATACATTCCTGGTGTACCAATACAGTCTCTTTAAACTATGGGCCAAGTTTATGAATCATCAAACAAACAAATTTCAATAGTCAAGACCAACTATTGAGATTGTACGAGGAACTATACTAAAACTAGAATTTTGATCTTCCGAGTAAGCCGAACTTCACGGGACCGAACTCAGCTTACCATAATATATAGCATTCTCACATTCAAATTCATATTAAAATGAGCTAAAGTCATGCTACTATTAAACTAAATAATTATCTTTACAATCACATGATTTTAAGGATAAAGCCTTAATAAAGAGTCCCTTTATCTTTAAGTTGTTGTATAGATTAGTTTAATGCTTCCACGAAACACATTAATTGGTATTAGAGCATCGTTCACTTTTGACATGGTCGGTGTTGCTTTTGTCAAAGCCATGAGGCTCGAAGGAATCACCGTCGAACCACTCCTCCTGATGCTACCCATGTCGATAGCAGTCAAGCGGCACCACCTCCTATCGTCCATAACAGTCACACCACCTCGCTACTCGCATTCATCCCTCTCTTAAACCTCCAAGCGGTGACCCCGTCGGCCCTTCATTTGCCATCTCCACACTCCATCAACTTCGGTGGCAAAAGCATGGCACAAACCCTTTACCCATGAATCAACCCCAAAATCACCCTATTTTCCGAAAAACCTCATACATTGCGATTTCTCGCGCTCTCCGACGTCTAACGAGGTTCACTGTAATGACCAAATCATACCCCTTTGCAATAACCTCGCAAGTACACCACACAACCAAAAACTTCGAGTACACCCTTAGACCCACCCTTCCTTTGCCGTCGATGTCCACAGAACTGTGACACCTCGCTTATTAAAATAACGGATGGCCAGACCTTTACTAAATAAAACAGGAATCTCATATGGTTCATTCTTAGCATCATTGTCGAAACTTTAATTAATTACTAACCACCAATTATTAAATTAAGTCGTGTGTCAAAAAAAAATCTTCATTAAAGTGTCATCACACAATATAGTAACAATCATGACTCATTCAAATAAATAAACCAATCCACAATCACATAACTAGTCTGAACACTGAAATCTATTACACGCCAAAATTTACCGCATAAACCATCGGTATAACATCCATATAATAATCCCCGTAACTAAAATAAAATCAACTGGAATAACACTGTCTGACATGGGCAACATGCCCGAATAGTAAAGAGACTAATCCTGTCTAGACTAACAAGAATAGAAAACGGCTACATCAACTCCCTTACATCAACTCCCTGCAACACTCCACAGCTACTGCAGTTCCGCTAACCTGGAATAGAGTCATTTTTGGCGTCATGTGGCTGGATACCTAAAAGCTTTGAAAATAATTTTAATACGGGTCAGAGCCCAAAATCTTTTTAAAATATTTTGCAAGTAATTAAAATGCATAAATAAATATGTGCGCATTCTTCCATATTTAAATTGGTACCGCACTTTCATGAGACAATACTCACCCTTCAACTATATTGCGCACCTATGCATTTTAACGTCCTAGTTATGCTACCCAGCCTAACTAGTCTAAATATACCCATAAGTCCATATGCTACCCTATGTCCAGCGTATTTATCTATTTAGCTTACACATCCGCTAAACCAGTATAATTCTCAATTATAATTTACAAGTTCATTTCAAATAAATTTCACTAGTTATTAATTCACTTTAATGTCTTATGCTCGTATATATTTTCCTTCATAAATATATATGTATTTTCAATATCATATCAAACACACACATATATATCACTCACAACAAACACACACACACACACACATATATATATGTATAATTGCAATCCCTCATAATAATAACTCACAGGATACGAATCTCTAGTATGCTATCATGCTCCAGGGCATACACACATCATCCTGGGCCACCGGGTCGGAATCTCGCCACCGAACCCAAAACGTTCACGTAATTAAAGGCGGTCATAGTCTTAAGTCAGTGGGTCATAACCATACCACATTAATCCACTTGGACTCGAACCTCACATAAGGTGGACATGCACAGACCTATGACCTATGACCCTGGATACTGATACTACACCTACTGGGATTCGCCAGGAGAAATTGTCCATGTCGCGCAACCTCCACCGATAGCATATCCACTAGAGTGGTATGTTTAATATATATATATATATATATATATATATATATATATATATATATATATCAATCAGACACACAGATATATTCACATATATATACTGTCTCTATACTAGTATATATATCCAATGTCCCAGCTAACCATGCTTTACACTCGTAGTACTTAGCTTGACAATTTTCGAATATCTTTACCATTCTCAATTATTTAATTATTCACTTAATTAATTAATTGATTCTCAAAAACATTAATTTCGAACACGTACCATTATCACTTAGCCGTATCCCTATTTCCCGAATTTTCATCATAATTACAATTATTAATTCCCGAGTAAAATCCCTTCCCAAATACTCTAATTTGCATTCCGGAAAAATCCCAATTAATCTAATCCATAATATCAATTAATATAATTTTTCCAGAAGTCTTAAATTGTCCCCAGATATTTGTAATTTAATCCCCGGATTTAAAATATAACATTTTCCATCAATTATACCAAACTGGGAGTAGCAGGTGAGCCGAACCGGTTCGGCTAGGGGAAAAATCGATCTTTATCCAATTAAAATCCAACCACATCAATCCCAATTCATATATCTCAACAATATTTATCAATTCTCATGAATCCCAAGTATAAAACAACTCCAATTTTATCTAGAATTCAATTACACATGATGGTTATATGGGATTTATGCTTAATCTCCAATTAACATAGAATTCTCATAATATCACTTTAATTCATATTTTCTCAATCCTTCAAATTGTAGAATTTACCTTCCATCATAATATATCACACATATTTTTCTAAGAAATCATTCATCCAAACCCCCATTTGTATATAAATCCCACCCAAAATCCAATTACCAATTATGATATGAATTGAAATTGAATACATAAATATATAACAAGATAATCACTTGCCTTTGAATTCGTAGAGTCTAAATTCGGTGAAAATGATGATTAAAAATCCCAGAATCCCTTTCAATTTCTTCAATCCTCTAGAGTTTTTGAGTTTTCTTCTACTTTCTCCACTTTCTTCTTGGACTCTTGAGTTTTTCTTCTAATTTCTCTTCACTTTCTCTCTAACCTTTGACGTAACTCAACTAAAACCTTTGGAATTGTAAAATGATTAATTCTCTTACCTTACTCTTCATTATATAATTAAAATTCCTTAATTGACTTCATTTTCCATTAAAATGACCAAAACGCCCCTATACTAGTCCCGACTAGTCTAAAAAGCCCCCGAGACCCAAACACTACCCCCGGGGTACTTAATTTTGACCTATTCCGGATCAATTGTGCACTCGAAATCATCATCCGAGTCACCCATCATAATTATCTCATCTCAACCTGATATGACATAAACACGCGTCCCAGTTGAGATATTGTCAAAGCCCGTCATGTTTACTCACGACATAAATACCATTTGACATTAATTTATTTACTTTATCACACTAGTAAATATTAAATACATAAATATTAATCCATTTCACGTTAGTTAACATTTATTTCATATTCACATTATTTTCCAATTTATTTTAAATTACGTACACGCGTGTAATTTCAATGCCAAATTATAACTATTCCAAATTATGGGGTGTTACAAGAACCCCCACCACCAGCGTTGTGCAAAGCACGACGACCTACCAACAAATCGCAGTGAAGGCTTCGTGCGACGCAAACTTAGCTCCGCAATAGCGAGATGGCCGGAAACCTAGCCCGACGGCCTCAACAGACCAGTCTCACTCCTCCCCGACCTCCGGGGATGATCACCAACAACGGGAGGTGTTAGTCGAGCCTCTAACAAGCCCATTCTAGCTCCGTCGGGCCTATAACAAGTTTTGGAAGCCACCCCTAAGTCACAATAAAGCCCTATATCACGTCATTGAGGATGGCTTTCTCTCTTCTTAAGGTAATCCCAAAATTACCCCCTCTGTTTTTAACTACAATTCCGCATCTCAACTTTCCCTAATCCGACTTCCACCTTGATCACCCCCAAATATTTCAAAAACCAGGCTTCCCCCCAAGATTACAACCTACCAGCTTTCAACATACTAGCAGCCACTCCCTCAATTTTTCAAAATTATATTTCAGACCCTACAATTTATAAAAAACCGAAAATAGCACCTCAAGCTAGGCTTGTCAATAGGTAGGGTCTAAGCCTGGGTCGATCCGAACCTAGGACTTATAATAAGGTCTGCGCATATTTTTTTGGACCCGAGACCCGAAGCCCCCTTTATTACACGAGTAAGGTGATCCTCTACAAAACTCGGACCCGAAGCCCCGACCCACCTTGTACATTATTATTTTTTATATATATATATATATATATATATATATATATATATATATATATATATATATATATATATATATGTTTTATTTATACTAATCATATACTATAATACATTACAAAATATTTTAATCTAAGATTTAAAAAATAAAGAAGGGGGATAAAATAAAAAAATATATAAAATAAATGTATATATCTGGCCAGACCCGAACCCAGACCCGATCCGATCCGATCCGATCCGATATTGTAGATCTGATTAAGACCCGATCCGAATCTGATTAAGTGCCTACTAAATGGATTTGGATCTCCCTGGATCCGATCCGGACCCGACCCGTTGACCGGCATACCTTAAGGTTTTCAACCCAATCCTGTGCAGACCCCAAACTTGTCCTAGACACTTCTAGTCCTCTCATTTTGACAGAGGGAGACGTCAAGCGAGAGATCGACGATTTATGTCGCAGTCGTTTCGAGACCTTGGGAAGATTTCGACAATTTATTAGCGACGGAGATCTATGCGACAATGGAGCGGGATATCCGCCACGACATTGCACACCTCCCGAAAGAGTGACATAGGCGAGCCACTATTCGTGATTGAGCCGTAAGGCCCAAAGTTTTCATGCAGGTTTGTTTTCAACCACCTCCCCTCTCCCCAAGATACAAGGTGTGTCGTAGTCAAATGGTTGAATATGCTCAGTTGATTGCTAAGTTAGAGGTTGAACCCCGTTCATGGGTTTATGTAAGGGGTCCTTGGCCATGCTATGCTTTTAACGACCATTGCCCCTCCTCTTCCATTGCTCCAACCAGTGTTCAAGCTTCATGGAGGTTGCTAATGCTATTGGAGATTTTTTTAACATTTTTCTAGAGGATTGCTAGTTTATTCATACACGATTCTGACACAGTTTTATACCTATGGATAAAGGGAGATTGGGTTCAACATAAGGGATTTCTTCGATATTTCACTGAGGATTGTTGGAGGTCTCGTACTCGATTTTGAGATGCGAGTAATGTTATAAAAAAAACGATAAGCGGGTGGATGATGTCTGCCTATGGGCCGCCTAAACCCTATGTTTTACACAACATCAAGTAAGCTTTGAAGTTTAAGTTAATGTTAAGTATTGGAGCATCCCACCCAAAACCAACAGACAATGAGTGGAGGGACCCGGGATCATATGTATCGTGCTGCAAGGCTTTAATTTTCCTAAATAAGACTTTATACTCTCAACACACCCCATCACATGTGGCATGACTTGAGCCTAACACGTGGACATATTTATATTAGGTGACGCGGAGCAATTAGACCGTTCCATTGGGCCACGAATAGCCTGATACCATGATAAGAAATGGAGCATTTAATCCAAAACCAACTGGTGCGCTTAGGGCAATCGGTCATCTTGGGGTCAAATTGGCCGCATTCGAAGCACTTCGTGGGGAATGGAGGGGTGAAATGTAACCTGTTTTGGCTGGGGCAGCCGTGTTGGAAGAAGACTTTTCAACCCGATGATGATCTTCCACATGCAAGGCATACTCCACGGCCTTTTGGAAAGTTGGTACCTCCCGTAAGGTTAGTTCATGTTTAATTGAAGCTTGCAAATCATGGATATAATGCCCAATCTTCTGCTTCTCCGTCTCTCTCAAAGTGGCTCAGGTATACAAGAAGTTAAACTTCTCCGTATACTCACCTACGCTAGAGTATGACTGTCGCAAGGCTTGAATGCGAGCAAAAAGGTCTCTCGCATACGTGGACAGTAAAAATCCAGGCATTATAGCCTCTCTTTCATCTCGGCCCTTGTATGGATTGGAGTTTGGTCATAGAGGACTTTTTCACGGACTTAGTCCACCACATCTTCACAAGGCCTTGCAATTTGGTTGCAACTAGTTTGACACATTTGAGGCCCAAGTAGTTCTCGAGATCAAGAAGCAACTTTGAGAAGCAACTTCATCATCCACACATTTGGGACCCTAAATGGTTAGAATCATTCCCACCCATGGTTCAAAGTCTCGGTATCGGTCCCGGTATCGGCCGCTCGATTTTTAACTCGGTTGCGGTATCGGTCACGGTATCGGGCGATACGCAAAGATACAGTATTTAGAGAGCGCAAAAAATTCCGAAAAAAATCTAGAAAATTTATAAAAAATACGATTAACAATGTGGACCAATTAGATAAGTTTAAAACTATCATTTAATATGCATAACATTGTACAATAGATTATATTGACGTGCTTGCTAGATTCAATGTTCCATGATAAATCAATATTTTTTTTCACATAGGATACAAATATAATGTTTTTACAAAGAAAAACAAATGTTACTTTTTTAGTAAGAGGATAATTTATTTATTTTTACAAAGATGATTCAACTATTATATCCTTGGTATTATTTTTAGTAAGAGGATACAAATGTGTTTTTTAAGTATGTTATATTTTTCTAAAAAGGATAGAAATGTTTCTTTTTTAGTATTGTTATTTTTTTACAAAGAGGATACAAATAGTGATTTTGGCAAAACACTACATTTTTTTACAATCGTTTTTTACAAAAAGGATGCAAATGTTATTTTCCTACAAAAAATGTTGCAATTTTTTTTTTTTTTTGGTCGTTGGGTTGCAAATGTTTTTTTTTACAAAGAGGATGCAAATATTTTTTTTTCTTGTGTTGCAAATGTTATTTTTACATAAAGGATGCAAATATTATTTTTACAAATGTTTAGAGGATATAAATATTATTTTTACAATAATTACAATTGTATATTTGTTTGTAAAAGAATAATATTTACGTTTTTTATAAATAATAACATATTAAAAAATAACATTGGGAACATTATTATAAAAAATAATAACAAATAACATTTGGATCATTTGCATTCTTTAAAAAAAAAAACTAGCACATATACAACGCACTAAATTAAACCCACACGATGACCAAATAACCCACACACACAACACACTAAATTAAAAAAACAATTAGCATTTCATACCCCCCAAAAAAACCACGCTTACCAACATAACACAGGAGAGAGAGAGAGAGAGAGAGAGAGAGAGAGAGAGAGAGAGAGAGAGATTGATGCTTAGTAACTTATACCATCTCGACCGATATATCACCGATATGGGTCGATACTATTGTGATATCGTCGATATGGGCCGTTTCCATCATGATATCGCCGATATGGGCCGATTCTACTGTGATATCGTCGATATGGGAGATTATACCGCTATATCACCGATACTACCGAGAAATTACCGATATAGGGTCGATTCATATCAATAATTGAAAACTCAACTCGTAACTCGGAATCGGATCGGTGGGCACCGATACCTAGTCAACTCGGCCGTATCGTCGCGGTATCGGCCTTGACTTTGAACCATGTTCCCACCTTAAGAAGCAACTTCATCCTCATCATCCTCATAGTCTTCAAGCTCATTATAAGGGCCTAATGCACATGGGTTCCTTTTCCAAAGGTGAGCACGAGGTTGCTGAAAATTTTATCTATTGTGAGCCATAAATGGAGTGATGGATGCTCGAGTGGGACAATCATTTTTTAGGTGTCCTTTCTTGCCACAAGTAAAACATTTTCGATTTTCCAACAAAACAACATAGGGGTTTACATTAGGGCTTGAATAATGTGGTGCGTCCTAGAACATGCCGTCGACGTTGGGGGTCGAAGTGGCATATAATCGGACCGACATTTTTCCGGATGCCTGGTATTGAATTTAACCCTAATCCTTTCGATTGGGAGGCCGGAAGGATTACATAAAATTTAAGGACACACCGGAGGGGGTGGACGATGAACTCAATTGTGAATGCGATGACCTTAATCACGAACCCATTGATTTGGTTCCCAACGAGCGGAAAGAGTTGATCGGTTGTCAATTGGTACTCGTGGAAGCTTCAAAGGTGCCTGACCTTCCACCAAATACACATCGACATTGCCGAGGGGGGCGTGGCATGTTCCCGACGGAGTCAGTGAGGTGGGTACTTACATCGTGGTGGTGGGCCTTTGCGATGATGTTGTATTTCATCCACTATAAGGGGTTGTTTTGAGTTTTTTTTATAAGGTTCAGAATGGTTGATTTGGCCATAGGTGGATGTATGAATTTTTTTTTAGCCTGGGTAGGCAAGTGGTGGGAAGGGTCTAGTCGGGATTTGTCCGAGGCACTGTCGAAGGTGGGCAAAACACGGTTTACTTTCGACAGGGTTCTGGTTAAAGAAAGAGTGGTTAAAGAAAGAGGTGATTGATGTCTAGTCGGGGGTTTCAGGTGGAGGAAAAGACGAGTCGGGAGGGCAATTAGTCGGGGAATGATAGGGGTTTTGGCTGGGTAAATCTAGGTAGGAGATGGTTAGCGCAGCAGAGGTAATTGGATTGATAATTTGGGGTGTTTTCAAAGGTTCGGTTTGTAATTGGGTAAAATTGTCAAGGTTTGGAAGGGTTTGGAAGCATTTGGGACTGATGTGATAATTCTTGATGAATTTTAGAATTAGGGTTCAAGATTAGGTCTAAGGTTTGAGGAAATTCTTCTAATTTTGAGAAGATTTGGGTTTGTTAAGTCGTCATTTGAATCATGATTTCTAAGGTTGTCTTATGATTATCAAAATCAGTGTTTTGATTTCTCTTCTTTGGAGCCATTAATTGTGAAATGCAATTGGAGGACACACACCAAGGAGTTATCTCGCTCTGATATTAATTTGATGCAAACAACACCAATTGGGTCCAAAGAAAAGAGAGAAAACAAGCACAAATCTGAAAATTGTATTATCAACCAAAGAAGAAGTACATTTCTTATTACATCATCATCTATTTATACTATTAGGAATCCTACTCTAACTAGAAAAAGTATTAAAAGTTTAAACTACCCTTCACTTATTCTAATATCTACTAAAGAGGACTGAAACCCCTTTTTATTACATTTATTACTAATAATTAACAAAACAAAACATTAAAACCCATTCTACATCAAATTTACACATTAACATTGGTAACACTAAATATTATAAAATGGAAAACACTTGTATTCAAAATGTGTGATTTTTATGTTCCAAAAGAGGCTTATATATATATAGGCTTTACAAAACTTAGTCATTAAGTAACCTAATGACTTCATGACTAAAGGAACACCTTACAAGACTAGGCTATTACAACATTACAACTCTCCCTTAAAGTAAGCTTTTAAGAGTAAGTTATTAGACCACTCCACTAGCACGTAAATATCAACCAAGTCAAGCTTGCAAGAACCTCAACAATAATATAAAACCGAAGATGCCTCCTTGGGAGATCTTAACACCTTAAATCACATATTCTAACACTCCCACTCAAATTGAAAGTGGTGTAAAATCGAAATCAATTTGCTCTCTAAAATGCAACGCACAAAAAGCGAAACATCCACCCCCAACATGTGCCAAAAATGACACCCGCACAAATAAAGTTTATCTCGAGATAAAATGGGTCAATCTAGCCAACAATATGCCACCAAATAACTCATATCATACCACAAGCAGAGTAACATATATAATACAAAAAAATATGCTCACCAAGACTATCAATTGGCCATCAACCAATGTAACTAAGCAACCAATAGTTATGGACAGAATAACAACTCAATTGCCACACAAAAGTTATCAATTGACCACACAAATGTAACGGAGCAACAACTAAATATCTATATCACAAGATATGGAAAAGGAGTGAAAAGAACCTTCAATTGCTTATAATCAATGAAGAAAACAGCTTCATATACGTGTCCAAATGGACAAAAATTATACCAAGAATCTACCAGATCACAAGTTGATAGAACCCCTTTATTCAAAGAAAAAAAACTGCCCAAAAATTGCAAAACTAGCCTCCAAAATGGTCAAATCACAAGAGTTAAAATAGCAACAAAGCCCTAACTCCGATCTGGGAGAGGGCCGCTCTACGCATATAGTTATTATTCAGCCACCGGCGAAGCAAACCAACTCAACCAGAGGTGACCTCCGACGAAGCCCAATAAAAAAACTTTGGCCAGCTACCACCGTCTGACGCCATTGCGCAACTACAATCGGCCTTACGCAACACACACCTCCACCTCCAACAACTAAAATGCTAAAAAAAATACATGTGTGATAGCCATGCAACCACCAGCCTCGGTCTAGTACCGTCAGCTTGTCGTCATCCTCGACTTCAACACTTAACCATCATCGATCCGTAAGCAACTTGTGTACCCCAACGGAGCTCCAGTGGTCTTGGATGAGTCTAGCACAACAGCCCCCTATGTTTTGCACCACACCCTAGCTAGGGTTTGCGCCGCAGTTGGTATCCCCAAGTGGTGATATTCGGTAGTGTGGGGGGTTGTCGTGATCGAAAGTGGAAAGAAACTTTTTAACGGGCAAGCGGTAAGGCGGAATAAGATGAGGAAAGCCTTAGGCTTGAAGTTAAAGAAAGGAAAAGACTTGTATTCAAACGGAGTGATTTTAATGTTACAAGAGAGGCTTATATATAGATTTTACAAGACTTGGTCATTAAGTAACCTAATGACTTGATGAATAAAGTAACCTTAGTCTATTACAACATTACAACACTCTCCTTTGAAGTAACCTTATAGTACTAAGTTATCATAACACTCCCCTCAAGATGGCGAGTAGATATCAACCAAACAAGCTTACTAATAGAAGCGCGAAGAAGAGAAGGACTAACAGGCTTTGTAAGAACTTCCGCAACAATGTAGAACATATATCTCTTCAGGAGATCCCAACAAATTAAATATGCCAACACTAATAGTAATTTATAGTACCGTACATATTTTCTAACACTATGAAGCCAATCTAACACTATTAATCAACCTTCATTACTAATGACATAATACCGATAAACTAATTCATCATGAGTATCAATATCATAATTATCCAAACTTATAAATATATATTAAAAAAAAAGTCCCATATGTCTATATCCCAATATTGTTTAAATCTCTAATATTTTTCTTTAAATCCTCCTCTCTATCAAACCCAAGCTCATAGGTCTTCTTCATTGACCCCATCTTATTTGATACAAAATTATCATCATCAAGCTCACTTCAACATTTCTAGCACTTTTATAGGTACAAGATCTCCTTTGCTCCAGATGCTTCTCCCACCCTTCTAGGTACAAGATCTCATTTGCTCTGCATTCTTCTCCCACGCTTCTTAAGCAAGGTCCGAACTCACCTCGACTTCTTCATCATCACAACCCTCAACAATACATGATTGTGCGTTACTAGCTTCAATATCAATTAGCACATCTCTTTTCTCCTACCTTGTTCTTTTCTTATTCATCAACAATGCATTAAATTGGACATAGATCAATTTGTTCATCCTTGTTGTATCTAATCTATTTCTTTTCTTTTAATCTACAAAAAAGAAAAATTACAACAGTATTAAGGCATATTAACTTAAATTAACTCTATACTTATAACTGTAAGTTTGAAACTTGTGACTACTACTTAGCCCCTAAAAAACGCTCCAAGTTCTCTCATGCCTCGATGAACTAGTGGATAATTTTTTCTATTACTAGTTATAAGTTTCAAATTATAATGACTAGTTGGACGGTGGTCCCACTATCGTATCAAATACGATACATTTATTTTGTGCGTCCTAAAGAAAATGATATAACGGATGGCATATAAATAGTTTTTCATTGTCTCCATAAATAAAGAAGAAAAAGGAAAATATATGTTTTTACTTTTTAGGGAAAAAGCGAAGGCTTTTACATTGTAGTCAATGATAGTGAGCTTGATCAAGCGATAATCCTCACCCCTGCTGCACTCCCTTTCACATGCCAACTCTAAGAGAATAAAAGAAACATGTTAGTAGCACAATATTATGTAATAATATGACTCTAGACATGAAAATTAAAAGTAATTACATAGTTGAAGAAATCAGTTGTGGTTAAGCTTTATCAGATGAATTATACAATACCAAGAGGTAATAAAGTTTTCAAGACATATTTCAGATAATATTTTATTGTTAGACAATGAACAGTAAATGTCAACAGATGTATATACAAACAACTTGTTATATTATTAGTCCTCGGTGTTCCTTCCATCCCCCTTTTCATCCCTTTTCTTTCCTTTAATCATAGAAGAAATGAAATTTAGGGCTATAACAAAGAGATCACATACCTTTGGCCTTTGGTACTGCCAGATATACAAATTGTTTTTTTCAAGAGTTCTGAATCTATTTCGAGAAGTGGCCAAACGTGTGGTAGGATCACAATGAAACCTGCTTTATTGATCGGATTCTCTTTTAAGTTTTAAGGGTTAGGAGTCTTCAGCGTGATCTTAGAACCTTTTATGCTTGGGAAGAGGGTGTATTGCAAATTATTTCAAAATGAAATAACTCAAAACCGATCATAAAGTGGGGTAAACCAATGTAACCCTAAAAAAATCTATACATGTAGCGTCTATATATATGTGTGTGCACATATTTCAGCATGTCACAATTTCAAAAATAAACTGCCATATGCCAATTGTCTAAGGAGCCATCTGAGCTATCCTTCCAAATGTAGAACCCAACAAGGGGTCCCATGTTAGAAATCTTACAATGTTTGGGACACACATAGTCGATGGATGGCTAGAATGACCCAAATCACATAGGAAGCACGGATACATCAAGTAAGGCAAACAATCATTTCATGTACCCTCTACATGTATCTATAGTTTAACCATTACATCCTTTATTTTGGGCACATGTCTTGCACATAATGAATGTCAAACATGAGCAACAAACAATGAATGGTGAGATGATTTTTTTACTGTGTGTCAAAGACATAACTGTTCAAAAACCGAAAATAACATTATCTTTATCACAAATACGTAAAACAATATAAGCTTTTGTTAGAGAGTGGTCAAGAGAGAGAAGGAGAAATCATATTAATACATGTAGAGCTTTTGTTAAAGAGTGGTCATGAGAGTGAAGGAGAAATCATATTAATTACAAGTATATAATACCAGGGACAAAAGAATCACCCAACCCAACATCCTTTAGCCCACCACCATTATGTTCTCTTTCAGTCATACCCAATCCAAACCCGTTAATAAAAACCCTACCCAAACCAAATAAACCATTCTTTACAACTGAGAACCCCTACTCACCTCTCTTCTCCCTTTCAGCTCTAGCTCTCTCCCTACCCAACCCAAATTTCCAATGTCTCCGAAAGGCTCCTCCACCCGTCATTGTTCCCTCTCTCCAACCTTCTAGCCCTTTCGCCTCTATCTAGATCATATATCGGGCGTCCGGTGTGTCGCCTTCCCCAAATGTTTGTAATTTGAGCACACAATATAATTATAAACTAAGCTCTCATTAAGAATTTAATGATTACAATGAGGGAGCTAGGCCTTTATTTATTGTGATTTAAGGAGAAATCCTTGTTAGGCAAGGATAATGAATAAAATGAATAAAGATAAATAACAAAATAGAGTAAAGATAATCTCTCTCCATCTCCCTTCTTAAGCTAGTCAACCCCAGGGGGAAAAAACCCGTACACATCAGTTTGATTTCAACTTCGCCGTTCCAAACGCTTGCGTCTTCCCAAGAAAGTGGGGCCCGACCAATGACCACAATGGTTTATATGTGGATGAGGAGAATGACCCTTTTGTTGCGGTGTAGCAAGACTAAGGTAAAATCTAGGTAGATGTATCGACCTTTGGAGCAAACATGGATTGAATGTGTTCATTAACCTGCTTGTTCCATTGAGTATTATTTTAATACAACAGTTACAAAGTGGTTAATGTGTTCGACTTGTGGCGACAAAACCGAAGGGTCATGCGAAAGTCTGGTGGGATGCATTTACACGGGTTTCATCTCTTCGTATATCAATGGCCTCCAGTTGCGCATAAAGTCGGAGCTATACATGCAAAAGATTAGGGCTTTGGAGAAAGTGGTCGAGTACACCAAAAAAAGTTAAGTGGTACTTTCAATTGGCGGTAAGTAACCAAGGCTCCAACAAGGGTAATGTGGCAACTCCAACTACAAAAAAGGCGTCTGGGTTGCCTACGACAAATTTCAAGTGCTATGAGTGTTCTCCATTTAGCCACCAAGATTATTAATTGCCCAAGAAGAAACAATATTTGGTGGTTGTTACGGATGGGTCGGGTGGGGAAGAAGAAGTTTGTGAAAGTACTGAATAAATTCTTGCGGCTCGAGAACAGGTTTCGTCAGAAACCAACAAAATTTCCCTTTAAAGCTCCAGACCGAGCTTTCCCAAAGGGAGGAGAGTGATATATACACGGGATTCAGAAAGATATGGGAGGCGAGGTGGTTTTGTTAGATTATGTTTTTCAGTTATTAATTGTTATCTAGTAACTTATACCTTATAAATTACTTTGATTTTAAATTCTTATTTCTGACAATGTTTATCTAGTACTCCTTTGAGAGCCTATAAATCAAGGCCTTATTCCTTGTAATTATTCAAATTCAATTATTAATGGATTACAAGAGTTTTTTTTATTTGTTTATCTCAATATAATGAGATTGTGTTCTAGTATCGATATTGAGATTGATCTTGTGTGTGTGTCTAATATTTTGTTATTCAATTGATGAGACTCAATATTTAGAGTTTTTTTTTTCTTTTATTTTTTTATTCAATTGTCCAAGATCGATGCGAGTCTCCGAATGTTGTTCATGGTTGAATTTCTCTCTTTTATTATAACTATAAGTTTGCCTAATTAGGGTATGTATTTTGTATATATATATGTGTTGGCTAGTTTTTGTTTGGTTTATTGTTTGTTGGTATAAATTTTAGGGTTATTTTGAGTTTTCCCCCCACTTTTATGACCAACTTTACAATACATCCCCGTTTTATTTTAAATTTGCAATACACCCCCATCTTGTTAAGTTTTCATCCAACCTCTTAGTCAAATAGTTTGACCAATCATAAATTAAATTTAGAACTTTGTTAAAATTAATTAACCACAAAAACTCACTCTCATGCCGCCATTACCCTACCACCGCATTAGCACTAAACCACCACATCCACCCCAACCCCAACCCCAACCCCATAAACCCTTTGTACACCAGAACCCAATACATCGGCACCACCTACGACCAATAACCACCACCCATATAGCATCACCACCCCCATCCCATCGTCTCAACAGTCCCCTTTCCATCTTTCCTCTACTTCAGTCACCCACCCTAAATCAGATTTGGGAGAAAGAGAGATTCGATCTCAGATTTAAAAGAATCTCGTTAGACCCATTTCAATTTTAATTTCAATTTACATGCATAGGAGTTTCCATTTCAATTTGGGGTGGCAGGGGTTGGATTTCCTAGTGAGATTGAGGTCGTTTGCGGGGTTGTTGGCGGCGAAGACGTCTGGGGTTTTGGGTTGCGGTTTGGGGTTTTTGGGTTGGTTCTAATGGGGGGTTTGATTTCTAGTGGGTGCTGGTGGGCGGTGAATGGTGGTGATGGTCTGCGAGTGAGGGAAGATATGAGAGAATCGGTGCCTTGTATTATTGGGCGGTGGATGGGAGTGTCGTGTTTGTGGCTTGAAACTGAGAGTGTGTGTAGAGATGAGAGAATTAGTTAAGTTTTTGTCATTAATTGATTTTGAAAAAGTTTTAAATTTAATTAATGATTGGTGAAACTATTTGACTAACAAGTTGGATGGAAAACTTTACAGAATGGGGGTGTATTGTAAATTTAAATAAAACGAAACTGTATTGCAATGTTGGTCATAAAAGTGGGGGGGAAACTCAAAATAACCCTAAATTTTAATACGTACACGTTTTTTAGTTGATTGATGGTGAGTATGATTTTGGTATAATTATTGGTCTTAATTTCAACAAGTATAATGTGTTTTGGTCGATTCTTTTTTGTTAGTTACCTGCTGGTATAATTTCCGTAGTGCTAGGAGTATGTGGTTATAATGCATTATTTTTACTTTAAATTAAATTGTTTTAAAATAATTTTAAAAATAATATTTATATACACCAATGGCTTACGCGATACGCAACGTAGTTTAAACAACGCGATCAGGATCCAAAACATGGCACCATGTGTGCGAGCAATTTAGAATAATGGTTGTGGGAATACAATCCACTAAGTCTAAAAAATTTGGCCATTAACTTTCCCCCATACTAAAAAAAAGGTTTTATGAGGTTTTGCCATTTTACATATATCAAGGATCAACCCACCCCTCCAACAAAAGATCATGGGTCCGCCCTTGTATAATATGCATATATTATTACATACTATATGCTTAAAGTATGTACACATGAGGTTAATTTGAGGAATAATGTTGGTTGAAATGTAAGAATTTTTAAGATCCCTAGCAGAAAGCAGTAGGCAATTAGAAGTACCAGTCCCATGGAGGCCATAACAGACAGAATGGGGAAGGTGAACAAAGTGGCCAGAGATGGACCCACATGGCAGCAGTGCTATTGATGCCACCCCTTTCATCACTGTCCCTCTCTTTCTTGTTTCTTCATTTACAACTTCATCTGTAACAAAAACATGTATACATTAAGCTTACACATACGCACGCAATTACTCAAACCATCAACTAACTTACCCATTCACACAACCTCTTTCAAAACTCTTCTCTTTTGTTTCTTTTTTCTGTGGACCTTTCCAATTCTTCTCGAATAGGGCTAACGCCGATCTTTTTTTCTTTTTTTTTCTTTTTTTGATACGAAGGATAAGTTTCGGGGTAGCTTACGCGCACCACGAAATTAATCCTTCCGCCCCGAACAAGGCGTGCGAAACAGGCAGTGTACAAAGTGCACACAAAATTTGTCCGCGGTACTCAAACTCGCGACCTTTGGGAGCAAACCCAAGCTCTAACCAGCTGAGTCAACCTGAGGTTGCTAACGCCGATCTTAATCTAAGATGTACGAAAATCGGTCGGTTCAATCCGGCGGAAAAAGGGGCTCATAATTTCACCCAAAAAAAACTATTATTTATCCTTAAAATCATAATAACTTAATACCGCGTAACTTTTTGTTATATAAAAATTTTAAACTTCACTTTTTTTATTTCTTTTCTCTCTAACTTTTCTTTCAAACCTCTCTTTGCGCTTTACGATATACTCTTATTTTCTCTCAACCTGACAACTTACTTACTTCCATCTACCTCAAGCTCAATTTCTGGTATGTTACAATTTACTCCCATTACTGTATTTTATTGTTTGAATGCACATTCATTTCGGGTATGAAACCCTAGCATGCAAACCCTAATATGAACCCATTTAACAATTTTAATATGAACACTAGTAATCTATTGCATAAAAAAAAGAAATAGACAACTCTAGGGTTTTAAAATGAAAAAAGAACTGGTAAAACACTGAACCTACGGTTACCCGTCACCATAGGTGGGAATCACCTTCGTTGCCCCTACGATCGTGCCATTTATCGTAAGTGTATTTGTTTCGGTTACACAACTCTAGTGATTGTGTGATTAGTTTGATCAATTTCACGGCACCAACTCACCGTAAGTGTATTTGTTTCGGTTTCTCCCAACAGTAGGCCAATAACTTCGGTGTTAAGACACCGTAAGTTTGGTTATCGCGGTTACATCCAACCATATGTCTTTTTCATTCGTTTGTATCTCACCGTGTGTATTCTTTATTTGTTAGTATAATATGATCCTAAAGTTATTTCTTTATGTATTAGTATAAATATATAGGTTGATGTTCGTTTGTTAGTATAAATTCATATGATATAGTATTGATTTGATATTCATTTGTTAGTATAAATTTGTTAATTTGTCAGTATAATTTTGGCTTGTGTTTGAAACAATTTGTATGTGGTTATATTTGACTCTGTTGTTATTGCAATTGTAGGTTATATAAATGGGAAGAAGCAAAAACCCTCCTCCCGCATCAGAGCGAAAGAGGAGGTTGGAGGTAGGCAACAAGGTGAGTTGAATAGCCCTTATCGTTAGTAGTAGTGACAGTGAAGATAGCAAAGCGTATTCTCCTTCGCAACAGTCATTAGATAACATTGTTGACCAGGTGGTTGGTGAAGTACGAAGGGTTAGGGAAGGGGATGCGAAAGAGATTCTAGAGGCAGGGGGTGATAGTGAAAAGGGGGTTGAGGGAGAGAAAGAAGGAGAGGAAGAACGAGAGAAAGAAGGAAAAAAGCCCAAAGATGATACAAATGAGTCTTCCTCTTTGGAAGATGAAATGCAACCATCCACGTCTTCTAAAGAACATAAAAGAAACAACGAAAAAAAATAACCACTTAGATTCATAATCACTCGAGGGGTGCACGCCAAATAACCCCGAGTTGCTAAAAAAAATTCATAACCATGTCGCTTATTCGATATGGAACCGAAACGAGGAGAAGGGCTTGATGAAGTGCGTGTACCACTTCAAAAAATTTACTGAGTGGAACATAGAGAAGGAAGACGAGTGGGTGATTGAGTTGGTTAAGAACTCGATTGTGGGGTTTGATTAAACACTCGTACGGGTACATCAACTATGTATCGGTATTGGTGTTCATCGAACGGTGGCAACTGGAGATGAATTCATTCCATATGTCGTTCGGTGAGATGACCATCATCCTAACGATTTGTACCATCTCCTTAAAATCCTGATAGTTGGTAAACCAGTGTATGGTACTGTGCTTAGGAAAGCTGAGGATAAGGCTAAACAAATTCAATGGCTTACCAAATATATTGGTTGCACCGAGGAGGAGGCATTGGAAGAATGCAGTCGGTGTATGTTATCCGTTTAGATTGGATAATGAGTCTGCGCACGGGGAAGGTGAAGAAGTTAGGGGAGAATGTTACGAAGAAAGAGATTGAGCAAGCGACAATGGGTTATTTGTTGTTCATGATCGGGTTCTTATTGTTCCTTGACAAATTAGGGAATCGAGTCTCGGTGTACTACCTGCTGACGTTGCAAAAAGTTGGGAAATGCAATGAATACGCTTAGGGGGTGGGCATATTGGCGCATTTGTATCGGCAGCATGGAGTTGCGTCCCGAATAGACGTGCAGTAGGTGGTTGGATATCTTCCTCTTTTAGTGGTACATATTTTAAAGTTATCATGTGTTAGTTATATATTTTCGATCGATATAAATTTATCAATTAATTTATCAATTTGATGCAGGCATGGATATACGACCATTTTAATGTGGCAAAGGGTGTAAAGAATTTGGATTTTCATTCGTCCGAGTCACATCTATGCAAATGGAGGGGGCAAACAGTGTCAGGTAATGCCTTTGCACAATTGCTGGAGCGAGGGAAAACCTTGGATGATCTAAAATCTTAAAACGTGAGTATTATTTATTTTAAATGCAATATGTTAACATTTACGCTCTATTTTAGGTGTTAAATTTGGAATTACGTGTAGGTTGTCTGTGATCCCTACACTGAAAATCTTTAGGCCTACCCATTTCAGGAGGTCCCGTGGTACAACACTCTCCTGATTTGCTATGATGTTGGTGAACCCTATTATCCGGAGAGGGTCATATGCTAGGTGGGTCGTGTACAAACAATCCTGAGACTCCCAATGTGCATATTATCGAATTATAGGGGAAAGACCCAGCCCACTACAAAGTTAAGTTTGATATCGAGAAATGGTATCAACTTAATTGGGTGGACCATGTTCAATCCGATGATAGACGGTCGAATGCGTTGAGAAACATGCCCTGGGATTATGTGGATGGATATATGTCCTGGTACCTAAAAAGATCCCATACATACATTCAAATTCCCGATCACCGTATTCGGAAGCCAAAGTTAAAGCACTCTAATAAAATGGTAAGTTATGAAATTTTATAAATTGATTTATTATTTTCACATATTTTTCTAACGCGAAATATGGTAATACATATATATATATATATATATATATATATATATATATATATATATGTTAATGGGATTGACGTATCCATCAATCTCCTCTAGAAGACTATTGACGCCGGCTCAGACCAAGATATTTTAGACCTCCTTGATTCCGCACGTTCAGCGCTTGATGCCCTACTTGAGGCTAAGGGAACGCAATCTCAAAAAGGAAAGAAAAAGGCTCCCACATGTCAAGAAATTAGAACAAAGGCATGTCACAATCCACCCAAGCAAAAAGCCCCCCACAGAAGCGCTCAAAGAGAAAGTAGAAACAATTTGTTAAAACAATTTGGTTGTAACAATAGTCAAAACTATTTATTTAAAATAATCTGGTTTGGCATGTGGTTGAAACAGTTAGTATGTAATATTGTTGTGTGTGACATACAGTGGTTTATTGTAAATTTGGTAGGCACAATTTTGAATGTGGATAATTTTGAATGTAATCTTTTTTATGATTTGGTATGCACAAATTTGTATCTAATCTTATTTGTGATTTGGTATGCATATTATTTTAAATGTAATCTTGTTTGTGATTTGGTATGCATAAATTTGTATATAATCTTCTTTGTGATTTGGAATATATTTACCCCCTATAATGTCTAAATTATACGGTCATGGCTAACCGGTGTCTATAACCCATACGCCTTCAGTTGACCGTGTTATATGTGTTGAATTTTACTCAAACTCACTGTATAATACTAACAGTGTGAACCCACCATATCAATGTCCAACGCGATCACTGTAGCCCGTATGTCTAAGCTAGATGGTCAAGTTGAAACATGGTTAAACTTATTAGTATTACTGCATAAAATCCACCGTGTGCAATTATCGAGAATGTATTAGACATGGTGAAGTCCATTCACGTGTTTGAGTGATACGACCTCAGATGACCGTCGTATATGTGTTGAATTTCACTCAAACTCACTGTATAATAGTCACGGTGTGAACCCACCGTATCATTATCAGGCACGGTCACTTTTCATTATATGTCTAAGCTAGACAGTCAAGTGGTACCATGGTTAAACTTGTGATTTTTACCCAAAGTCACTGCATAAAATCCACGGTGTGAAACCACCGTGAAAGTATTAGACACGGTGAAGTCCAATTGTGTGCTGGAGTGACATGGCCTCAGTTGACCGTGGTATATGTGTTGAATTTCAGTCAAACTCACTGTATAATATTCACGGTGTGAACCCACCGTATCAGTATCTAACACGATCACTTTCGACTGTATATCTAAAGTAGACGATCAAGGGGAACTGTGGTTAAACTTGTGATTTTTACTGCATAAAATCCACGGTGTGAATCCACCATGAATATATTGGACACAGTGAAATCCAACCGTGTGCTGGAGTTACACGGCCTCAGGTGACCGTAGTATATGTGTTGAATTTCACTCAAACTCAGTGTATAATATTCATGGTGTGAACCCACCGTGTACTTGAGATATACGGTGTGGTGTTACCATAATTAACCATGATACAATGTGGTGTCACCATGGTTTCATAATATACGGCTTAAAGCAACCGTGTGCTGTATTGTCCATGTTAATTTAAGGTCTAACTCAAAGTGTATAAAAATAGGACATTCCACATAGTTTTATAAATGTATTCCCTGTACTAAAAACACCATAAAAAATGACCAATATGCCATTTGATAACTCATACAAAAAAACATCAAATTTTTATATAACTTCAAATCTACAGATCCAAAATTCACAAAATTTATATATTTGAAATCTACTCGTACAGATCTATCCAACAAAACCCATATTTGATATTTTTTGACAAAAAAATCGAAATCGATAAATTTACTATTTCACTAAAACCTCTATTTTTTCCGGGTAACACTATATTTTTTCGGCGAAAAACCTTCTTCTCTAGCGCTGACAATGGTGCCGCTAGCGTGGACCAAAAAAATGAAAGAAATAGATGAAGAGAGAGATAAACGAGGAGAGATAAATAATTTGTCGAGAATTTCAGTGGTCTCCGACAAGGATTTCGACGTTCCGACGAGTATTCCAGTGGGTGGGGTGGAAGTGGGGTTATGTGTTTATTTTTAGAATGAGTATGACTAAGGGTATAAATATAAATACCTCTTTAACTAAAATAAATGAAATTACCTATTTTGTGTACGCCTAACTCTAAAGGGACCACACAAATAAATGTTATTGTACCATAGAGACTAGATTTATAAACTTGAAAACCACTATCTTAAAAATCCAAATATAAGAAGGAACATTACCTTTACCTTAATTCTCTATTAATTTAATGTATATGTAATATCAATGTTAATTTAATGTATATGTTATACCAAATTTAATTTAATGTATATGTAATATCAATGTTTGGCAATTAATAATTTTATCAATGTTATAATATGATATTTGAAAATTTTATTAATATGTTAATTTTATAATGTTATAAAATGATATTTGATAATATTAGTAATGTTATAATTCAATCAATGTTACAAAGGCTTGAACCAAATCACTTAACCAAACTGATGAAATAATTGTTATAATCGAATTTCACATTTCCTACAAAAAGTTGTGAAAAGTTACAATCAATGCGCAGTCAAGTGCTCATCTTCATCCGTTGAAATAATTTAAATAACCATATGACATATTTGCCCAAAAAGTTACATTCAATGTTATCACTAAATTACATAATTCAACAAAATGTTACAAAAAACTAAATTCAAGGAACAGTCAAGTTCTCATCTTCATCTGACGAAATCAAGCACGGTTCATCTTTTATCGCAATGTTTTTTGAACTTATACTCTGAAAAGTCTGTAAGCGAGCCTTAAACATATTTGCCCACTCAAGGGCATCTTGAGTGGCCCTCGATCTTCAGTGAGAGGCAAATGGTGGTAGGGGACAAAACTGTGTGCATTTTAAATTCACCCAATGAGTATTTGAGATGTTGAGGATAAAGATGATGCGATTCTCTTCTACCGGATATTTTGACCCAACGTCGAATGGCACGAAAGTTAAGCATTGTTGTTTGAATATCATTACAACAATAAGCTTAACTGCATTAGCTGCAAGATAACTAAACTCGGGTATGATAAACCAAGGTTCGCTGGTGCATGAGTACCTGAAGTAGTACAATCTCGTCCCAAGATCCCCAATATCATATGAATTCATAACAGTAGCCCATAAAAGCTTGTCCCTACGTAGCTCGGACAATAGTGCACTAGGGATAACATGGAAATGTTATTGTCCATCCCTAACACCAGCTCCTTTTGAAATGGCCATATAACCACGGTTTCCATCATATTTGACATCGTATATCTCTTCCTCAAATGATTGGTAGAAGTCAGGAACATGCTTAATATAAATATTTTTCTCCCTAGACCATGTCTCTAGTTTCACGCCTGTTAATGGGGTTCAGCTTAGCTGTGGATGGTACATCCTACTCCCAGGCACACAAGATTATTTTGGTAGATATATCAATAGACTTCTCCCCCTTAGGGGGCCTAACCTTTTGATGAATTTGCATGGGCTCGACCAAAGGCATGCAAGAAGGTTGAGCAATTTTTAATAACTTTCTTATAATCATCTTTCGGACTGCTTCACCTGCCTTAGTCCAACGTTTCTTAAATAATATCATCTCTAGCATATATTCAAGATCACGATACCGAGGGATTTCTGAGACAATCATAAGTTTCTTCCAATGATCATCTAGTGCCCATTGGGGAATTACTTGGGCAAACTTCTCCCATCGGGCCAAGTCATGAACACATAACAATCCGTAGATCGTACGAAGTTTGTGTGAGCATCGTAACTTTGTATATTGGGTGTAAGTGACATATTCGCTCAATACTGATACCATGCAATCAATATCCTCTAAGGCATAGCGCGATGCCCCACCACGAATCTCACGCAACAACGATTCGTTCTAGTCATGCTTAGGTTATTGGAGTGATTTTTAAAACTACGTTTGTATTCGAGTCACCCAAACAATGCAGCCATTCCCTTCCACACAGTAGAAAAAAAAAGGTGCTATGTGTTCGGTGTTTTTTAAGTTGGATATAGGCACCCTCCACTTTGTTAGTTGTGCGGTTGCCACAGTGAGGTGTCTGGTTAGTCCAAGCATGTGCGAACTGATACCGTAGAGACATCTAATTATTCTGTATGTAACTAATCATGTTGGGGTAGTTATGCCAATTTTAACGAAAAGCCGCCCGCGAATTCTTAAAATCAACCACCATTTCGGACTCTACCACCCCAATCCAACCCTGCATAAATAGCTTCTTATATTGGTCTTTGATGTCGCGTTTCAAACATGCACCTTCTATGTTTTTTTGAACATGGAACAAACATAATAGAAGGGTGGTAAGTGGACACACCTTTTGCACCGCATTTAGACAAGATTGTTATTTGTCAGAAACAACAACTCGTGGCAAAGCTTCTGGCTCGTATAGTGACCTCAAATGTTGCAATGCCCAAATAAAATCCTCCCCATTCTCATTCAAAAAAAATGCAAAACGATTTCCCTGTCTGCGTGACTCCAATCATCTCAAATAATGGCACATTATACCAATTGATCTTATAGGTGCAATCGATCACCAGTACGGTCGGGAAGCACTTCACTAACAAATAAGATGTAGGATGTGCGAAAATTATATCCTACGCAACATTCGTCTACTCATTACTTCTATGTCAGTGAACATATCTCTACTCCGTTAGCAAATTCATCAACCGATGCATCGATGTGCACCTTTGGGGTGGCAACTCGGGTTAGTAGTGTCATTTTTAAGTCGCGCTGATTTTTATTTGAGTATGAATTTTTGGTACTCTTAAATCTATACAAGACAATCCTATCATATTCGGGTCATTTTAGGTTATTACCATAAACGGGTTATCGTGTCAAAAATTGCCAGCCTACATCTACACATTTTTCATTTTGTGTTTTGTGTTATAAATTGTTCTAATGGATGAACAATTATATTATTACCCTTGTTTCAATATGTGGAGTACTTCATTTGGCCATACCCCATTTTTAATCATATCACTTCCAATGTTCCACTCTTCTTGTGAAAGTCGAGCGACATAAGGATGTCTAACGAGTGTTTAAATACCTCGTGGTTGTGTAGTCCCCAAACAACTTTCACCCCCCAATGACCATCCTCTAGCGGATTGCCTTTCAATTGAAAGGGACAATCACGCTTTCTCATTCCGAAACATCGCTTCCTCTTCTTGTCCACCCCCTCATCTTTTTTATTTCTATGAATCTCACTGTGCTCACAACTCAGTACGACCCTTCCCTTTCTGACTAAACTGACATTGTCGAATTTCAAATGATGACAACAACATGAAGTTTACGACCAATTTGTTGACACCAATCAATCATCTTGTCACGATCATCGAAAATCTGCACAAGTATAACATTATTAATTAAAATTAATCATATATGAAAATTATAACTATACATGAAAAAGCGTGTTCATATCACCTATAAAGAAACTAAACATGCCTCGTCAGTAGTGAATTCAATTGTATGGTCTTGAGTAATTGCATTAACATCAATCCTTCATCTACCCCCACATCCTGCCAATGTATACAATCAATTGTTAGTGTCATCCAATTATGTCATTTATTAAAAACCTGAATTAATGAAATTATTTTTTATCGTAGACAAAGTGAAATATAGGAACAAATCGCGCAAACATTTTCCTGAGGTTGATGTCGTTGGTTCCTCAACCGTGCATTGTTCACGCATATTCGATTTCTCGGGTGAAGCAAGTTGAGTAGAAACACTAGGTACAATAACGTTGTCTATATCTTACCAAAATGAATCATCAAGGACTGGGTCATCTAAATGAAATACAAAAAGAATTGATAATACAATAACAAATATAATATGAGTTGAGAATACAATAAAAATTAAGATAGGGTTGTCACAAATCGTAAATGATAAACCCGCAGTTGTACTTGATCGTAGGAGTGAAACCACGACTACAAGAAACCATATGAGGTGAATACACCGCTAGAAGAAATCGTAATTCACAACACACTGCGTAATACAACCGCGCATGCCTCACACATAGTATTATCCAGCCGTCTAGAATTAGCTTACGATTGCATTAAACTGTGAGTTACTGTTGAATTACTTGCAACACACTGTTAGTTATAACTGAATGTACTTATCACTTACGGTTATGGGTGGCCGTAAGTACAGTATTTTTGGGGGGGGGGGGGGTTCCTCTTTGCTTCGTTTTTCATATATTTTACGTATTATAATCTATGTAGAGGTGTCCTCAAAATCATCAAGGGAGCACTGGATGGTCATCTTTTGGGAAGCTTCAATATCAACTTTATTTTCTCCACCCATTACAATGTAGCCTCTATAAACCTTGATTTATGTATAAAACAACGCCACGACAACATAAAGGAACAACGAAAATGGAGCTTCGGGGACAAATGAACAAGGTGAAAATTGCCAGGTTAAATCGTATAAGGGTTTGTTTCGGTAGGAGGTGAAGAGTTTTGAAATGTGAGAATATGTGGTGTTTTGGAGTGTTTGTTGTTTGTGGTATTCAATGGTGTGTAATTTTTAGATTATTTGGGGTTATTTTAGACATTTTGAACAAATAAAAAGGTACAACACTTTTGGATGTTGTTAGTAAAGTATGTATTTAATTTTTATGTGGTGTTTTGGAGAGATTTATTTGGTGGAATTATCAAGACCTGCGAAAAAATAAGGGTATCAATAAAGGCATGTTTTCAAATCAATATTTACCCCTTCTAAATTGCCATTTTTACATTGAAAATCAATTTAAAAGGGTGTACTTATAGCAAATAAAAGATGTCTATAAGTTCATCCCTAATGGGTTAGGGTGTAAATGCAAATTTGACAAAAAGCTTTATGTAGTGTGTAGTGTAAAGGTAGTGTATATCCACGTAAATATACATTGAGGCTATAAGGGTTTAAATGGGACCCATTCCCAAACAAAGTGTGCACGAAGATAAAAATATAATTAAAATAAAAAAGTGAGGCGTTACATCAACTAGTGCCTGAAACCAACGGGTGTTTTTAAAATTCAACTTTGGTCCAATGGTTATTTTTAGGATTTGCACATATCCCCCGTAAATACTCTTGAATCCTTTCTATTTTCATACTCAAATCCTTGAATCAAAATTTTCTTTTGAGCATTTATGTTTAGTATTTTGAAGCCTACGCTTGAGAAATTAAATATAACTTTCATAAAAAATATGATGTTCATATTTATGTTAATTGTCTTTCCTTTAAAGCTAATAGAAAATGTACGAGGAGCAAATATGTCACAACTCAAGGATAACCCCCTGTGCATCACTTATGTTACCTACACCAACGACGACATACATGGAATAAATCGTCAATCCATGGCTTTTAGGGATTCTATTGCATCATAATTCAATGCAACTCCTGGTATTTCTCAAGTTCGATTCGGTGGTCTTATTTTTAAAATATGTATCCTTATGTTTACCAAAATACCCCAAATTAATAATAAATATTTTTTGAGACAGTAGATAGTAAAGCAAAATCGCACTGAATTATATATGTTTAATATTTGTTGACAAGTTAAATATTTACTGTATGCGTGATTTTTTTTAGAATTTTATAATGTTCGTGAATCTTATTTAATAGATCTAAGTGAGTATGTTTCAAAAAAAAATTGCGAAAAGTGGATTTGTAAATTAAAAGTTATGGCATTTTGAAGTTTGAAAAATAATTAAAAAAAATAACTCCCCCAAGTAGTAATGGATAAGTGGTTGAAAAATGGTAGATCTGTCAAATAAAAATCTCAAAAATTAGGAATATGATTTATGTAATATTTGATTAGTCAATGCGACATGTTTATGGAAAATCTTTTTAAATGGAACCTATGTGTAAAATCCCAACAAAGACTCCAAATATTCGAGCTTTCCCTTATACTTAAGGTAAAAATACGTCTCCACCTTTTCTTTTTCCTTTTTTTTTGTATAGAAAATACACTTCCACTTCACCAAATTGGCAAATTGGAGAAGTAAAAGTGATTTAAATTTGTCCTCCTAAATGGTGGATACTTTTAAATACAAGAAGTGTATTTACATAGTTTTATTATGTGGATGAGTAACTTTATAATCTCACATAGTTTTATATTTATATGAACTTAAAAAATGTCTTGAATGAAAATTGTCATTTTGGATAGTTATTCCCTTAAGAATAGATGAATTTCAAATCAATCGTAAACATACCCAATTGCATATCACCAATCTTCAATACATATATGCTTATCTATATTTTTAATTCCATGGACCTTCTCCATTTATCCTAACACATGACTGACTATCTATCTCTACCCACCCTCCACCGTTCGCCTTTGCTATGCCCATGTATAAATCAACCGCTAATTATTTCTCTATATATATCTATTTATCCCTAAGGTACTAACTTAAAGCTACAACTGGACATAAATCGAAGGTATTACTCTAATTGGTTATTGCAGATTATCGTTGATAAGTAATTATAATGAAAATAGGTGTTGATAAACTAAACCCTTAGAGAAAACATGTGTTTCACCTCTTAGTTATTCCAAACCATAAAAAATATGAAATTGGGTGATAGGTATGAATAAGAAGGAAGAAATATATTTATAATAAACATACAATGCAACGACATGGACCTTAACGGTACGACTGAGACGATATGCACTTTTGTGGGCGGTGGACACATATGTTAAAGACGACCTTTTAATACAAAGGGACACAAAATAAAAAAGAATTATTGAGAGGTAGAGAGATACGGAGACCATTATGAATTGTGTTTAACGAAGAAATCCATAAATTTTCAAGCCACTTTGTGTGTAGCTTCAGGGGCGTCCCCACTAAATTTTTGACAATATTTTTATATATTTTAAACAAGCATTTTTGATAATATTTCTACATATTTTATAATATAGGGGGTTTAGTGTAATATTTTAAAGAAAAATGTTACTATTGGAGATTCTCATGAGGAATCCATGCTTCTTAAAAAGGATTCAATAAACGAAAGTATGTATGTGAACGAAAAATGTATACAGGATGAGAAAGGAAAAAACGTATTTAGTTTGAAAACTTGTACTACTCAGCGATTGCGTCCTTAATTTCTTAGTGATTTTGAGAACCAGTAAAGAAAAAATTAGGCGAGAGGATACAACATATCAATGGCGATTACCAAAATATGTCCATGAGGCGAACGTTTTTGCTCGTGTCATTGATGAGGCATTTGTGATATTACTCTTCAATGATAAATCCATCTTCATCACCTCTTTTTTTTTTTTAATATTTTCATATATGTTTGTTTATATGTGTGTATGTAGTGATATTAAATATATCTTTATCTTTGTATTATAGTCTCTTAATTTTAATTAGGTGACAGTTGGTGCATGTGTATGAACTTTAAATCAACATATTTTCATTGAAAGTTATTAAAGTTTAATACTTATTCAATATTGTATTTACTTATTACCTTAGAAATAGCAAAATAATTTGAGGATATATTTCTTATTTGTTTATGAAAAATAATTTTTATCTTACACTCTGTTGAATATAGTTTTATCGGTTTAATTTTAGATTTTCATTCAAATTTATTTAATTAATTTAATTTCATTGTATATTAAAAGTTGTAACTTTATTTTATATTTTTTTAATTGAAACATTGTTAAATAAGACAAATTTCATTTAATTTGAAAAAATATTAAATATTTATTCAATTTTTATTAGTATATTTATCCATTATAACTGAATTTTTGTTTACATTAACTAAATGTAAATTATGGGTTAAATATTTAAGTAACTAAGTTTATAATGATTCAGTCTTTGTGTTCATGTTGAATAAGTTTTGTCAAAAACTAAACATAGACCCCTAAAAAATCGCCTTGGGAGCCCATGTCCCCAACCCCATCAATTGTTGTAAATCCCCCCTATCCCAACTAGTTTAAAATCATGCATAATCAATTGTGTATATTACAAAGACCTTGAAATTCTATATGTAAAATGGTACTTTATCTGTGATTATTGAATTTTTATTGCTATATCCGTGGAGATTTATTATAATGTAAATTGCTTAAGGGTGCGTTTCATATAAAATACAGAGTACACAAAATTTCTATGAATAAATCTCCCAAGATAAAGTTTGTTATTTTGTGTGTTTGATTGTAGTTGTGTAAAACAAATGGGTTTATTTAGGTCTAGACAATGAAAATTTGCCATGATATTTTTTTTGGGGGGGGGGGGGGGGGGGGGGGTGAGGTAAGAAAGTAAAATTTTAAAAATGCAAAATTTTCAGGATTTATCAAGTTTTGCATTTTTTACGATTGGAATAATTTTCCAAAGCTAATTTGTGCAATCAAACACCACTAAAATCGATATATATGGAATTATTTACATTTGTCGTGGTCATATGAAATACACCATAAGTTCAACAAAGATTATATTTTCATGATTCTTATTGCTTTATAATTGTTTGAGGTATTGTTGGTGTTTCATTTGTGAAGTTATAACAATCAGGGTGTTAGAGCGTTGTTTGGCTTGGATGGTTTTGGTTTATGTTTTAACATTATGCAAATTACTATTTTTCTTCACTTTACTTCATGTTATTCTAATTTGAATACGGCAAAATAGAGAGGCAAAATCCATAGTGAATAATCAATAAAATATTATCATTTTAGTGTTATTAATATTATCATTTCAATTTTAATTTATCTTGGTTTTAGCTTTGTGAAGACAAAATAAGGTAAGGTAAAGCAAAGGTTGATGTTGTTTTTTAATGGCACCTCTATATGATTCATGAAACTCCAAGGGTGGATTTGAATATAATTTGTAGTTCTTGTATCTTCCATTGCTGTTTACTTGCATTTTAACCGTGAAAGTATAATTGTTCTAAACTGATTATTACATGCAAAGATAGTACATAGTGACATTGTTGGTTTGAGTTGAATATATGTTTGTGAAAAAACTCAACTTAGTATATAATTACATTCAACAAGCTACATGTGAAAATTCTTAAATCTTATATAGTTAATTATATTAATTAGTTATAATTTAGTACGAGAAAATCCTTTACATAAGAGCTTTTGAAGGCATTGGATAGTTGAATATGTACATATCACAAGTTTCGCCATTAATGCAAATACTAGAAGTGTTAGGTGCGTATTTAGGGATAATGAAGTTAGATAATGGGATATTATCTCTTTATAGATGTTTTTATCTATTATAGAAGTATTCTCACGGTGACTAAATTAATCATGTATGATTTGTTAATAGCCTCTTTATAACGACTAAATCTGGAAAATATGTTTAATCTAATTACTTATAAAGCCCTTGCATGGATATTTTGGATGAAGCCTAACACAAATAAGTTATCCTTCTCTGCTTTCTACATGTTATGACGCTTATATCGGGGTGTATGAGTTTTTCATGTGGGTGTTTGGATTGAATTTCTTATTGAGATGTATGAAATCCCTTTTTATAATAAAAAATAGTCCATGATCTAATATTCAATGTTTATTTGTGGGATTTAAAGGTGGGCAAATATTATGGGATGTGATGTGAATTTACAATTTGTGACATTATATATAAGTTAAATGGAAAGCTTTAGATGCATAATAGTTTGGCCACATATTGTTTGTTAATAAGTTTTTATTCTAAGTCATTTCATTTTACTTATATACACCAAGCCTGACTCTCTGTCGTTTGCCAACTTAAGTAGCCGCCTAGGGCTTCACTCAAAGGAGAGGCCCCATTTTCAATGTCTTTAGGTTCATTTATTTGTTATGTTTTGTTATTTATTTTTATCATGAGCAATTGGTTTTCAGTTTTGTCCTTTTTTATTATGAGCAATTGGTTTTGTTCTTATTGATTATGAGCAATTGACCCATAAACTCCAAAAATTTCTGCAAAAAGATATGGCCTCTATTGGAGACTATCCAATATGCTACTTTGTTAGATGTTCCAAACTTTCTTTTCCCGCTTTTTACAAAACCAAAACTTCCCACCCAACTTTATTTTTCCCATTTTTTACAAAGTAGTCAATGTGCTACTTTGTTAGCCTCTATTGGAGGCTAGCCAATGTCAACAACTTGTGCTGTATTATCAGGTTCTATCTTACTTTAATATATATATATATATATTTTTTTAATGTTTTAGACTTTAGTTGATATTTATTGTGCTTTTTATTAGAATATGTAAAATAAGTGATTAAAAGCATGGTAAACTAAATGAATTCCTTAAATTTAACTAAAACTATTTAAATTTACACTAATTATATTAAATTAATATGTGTAAGAATATATATTAATAACATAGAATTAATATTGAGGCCCTTATTTCAGAATTTGCCTAGGGCCCCAATTGGGCTTAAGTCGACCCTGTACACATTGCCCACACTTTCAATATTTCTCTATCTTTCTCTGCTTATCATGTGCCATGGGGGTTATACGGAGGTCAATGCTTTTCACATGTGGGTGTTTGGATTGAACTCGTTATTGAGAGTAGGAACAAAATGTACAAATAAATAAAAGTCTATGCATAGTAATGGAATGATTATGGTTTTAATTATATTCATTTTTGATGTCTTCAATTGTGAACTCATATAGTTATACATTCTCGACATTAAAATCGATATCTTTTATTCACACACACGCTATATTGACAAATATCACATATCAAACTCAAACTCAACATTTTCATACCCTAGAGTCACACCTGCAGAGCACGTGTGCATTAATTACTATAGATGGACATGAGCAAGGCTTGGATGGGCTCGGATCGGGCTTTCTCTATATAATAAGACTAATTGTGGTTGTCTAGGACCATTAAGACCCTAACCGGTCCTGTTTATACCATCCCAAACCCACAAATCCTTGACACGTTAATACCGAGGCCCGCTGCCCAGGCACGCAAATGAACTAATTTGTATTTTTTTATTAATTTGATGTAACTAATTTTTTATTTATTAAGATTTTATAAATTATAAAATAATGCATAATAGCACATTAAATATAAATTAAAAACTTACCCCCGTCTATTTTATTCTATTATACCCCATATTAAAAAATTAACCTACAACATATATATATAATAGTATCCTTATTATATTATGTAAATATAAATGTGATAATTGTTAGGCCTCGTGTCGGGTCAGGCTTATACGGGCTTGAAAACGCTTACTTAGGCTCACCCATGAAGGGCTTGGTGGGTCACGGGCTTATATCCACCCCTGTGTGACACCTCACATATTCTAATACTTGTTGATCAAGCTTTTATTAAAATTAAATGGGAATCAAGTACGATTTCATTCTTAGCATCATTGACATAACATAACTTAATTATATTAATAACCTATTAAGTCCGTTTCATTTCCACCGTTAACATTTTTTTTCTCAATTAAACACAACCATCATAAATACACACCAACTAACAGAACAAAAAAATAGAAAGAGAATAATAGTTAATAACATAAAACCAAATATACCATCAGTACCCACCAATAAGAAAGTATAAACGAGTAATAAAATAATAACCGGATGTATCTATCTCAAAATAGATGTCTTAACAATCTATGGACAACACACCCAAATGGAGATACTGAAATATTGAGTCCTATCTAGATAGAAAGAACCGGGGCAGCTATAATCAAATATTGCATCATCTGGAGCAACCGCACGCAACGGCATGATGGAATGACTAACCCTGTGGTACCTGTCGCTGAACACCTGGGGTTTGAAAATATTTGACAATGGGTCAAAGCCCAAAATATTTGAAAAATATTTGCAAGTATTTGAATCCCTTAAATGTAAAGGTCCAGTGTATTACCTTTATATTTAACTTTCAGTTGCACTCGACTTTTCCCCACCTCTCATCTATAATGCGCACCCAATATATTTATTTTATTATCCTAATCACGCTACCCCGCCTAACTAGGACAATAACTGCTAACATGGCCAATTCCGCTAATACTCACTATTAGCTACTATGCACTACCTTCACTAAGTATATCTTCATAATTAATACACAACTACACACATGCTATAATTAGATATTCACATAACTATCTCATATACATATACATATACATAACTCACTATATACATATATACAACATCCACGAAGTAGGGCCCCGCGGATGCATACCTCGTGTGCTATCAGACTCCAGGCACATCACGTACCACAACTGGGCCACCGGGTTGGAATCTCACCACCGAATCCAAAAGCGTAAACACAAACAATGGAGGCGGTCATAAACATACATTCGGGGGTCGCAACCATACCACAGTTCTCCCAATAGATCTCCAAACCAATACTTATCCTCACTCATGGATAGTGGCTATGAAACAGTGCTATGACCTAGGGAAACAACCCAACACCTGTTGGTCAACGCTGGGGTGGGCTGCCCACTACGCGCAACCTCCTAACGATAGCACTACCGAGTTAGGTATGTTTCAAACAGACAAACAACAATCACACACACACACACACACACACACACACACACACATATATATATATAACACCGATTACGTACGATAAAATCCCACATCGTACTAGCCTACGAATCCCGAAGTCCGAACTGACTTCCCGATTAAAATTGAGTGTTCACTCACTTGGTAACCAATTATTTTCACTTGAATCCAACTAATAGTTAGCCTAAAACACGCACTAACAATCTAAAAATGTTCCAAGGTAACCCAAAACTATTCCGAAAACTTATACGACCACTTGTCCAATGTTAATGGTTCAAAAACAATGTGTATTAAAAATGGGATAGGCCAGTAAATAGAATCAATTTGCTTGGCAAACCGAACCGTGGTCAAGCGAACCGATTCGCTCCCTAGCGAACCGATTCGGTTTTTTGGGTTATCCTTTGTCTTTAACCACGGGTTTACGCCTTCAAGGGCATCAATAGAGGTCCCAAGCCTCCCAAAGCACCTAATTATGGTCCCAAACATATATATTATCACCCCAAGTTCAATTTAAACATTATTGAAACCCAAATCTAACATTTATTCAACCTAAGTGCTCTTATTTATGAATTCAATTCACCATTCCAATAAAAATCAAGCTTTAAGCCATTATTCTAATACCCATCAATGTTCATCACTTTCATTAAATATTTCCAGGTTAAAATCACTACATTCATTCATATTAGCCCTCAATCAATATAATATTGTCAAATCACCAAAACTATGAACATAATTAACTGCAATATGCAAATTTAAAGCAGGTAAACACTTATCATTGTGGTGTAAAAAAATATCACAATAAAGAATTTACGAAGTACAATCACAATCAAGCAAGAAAGCATACAATCGCACACACAATACAACTACGTACGTGGTTCAGCAACTTGTCTACGTCCACAGAGAGGTCTACTATTTTATTAAGTACCTCTCATTATGCTTGGTTACATGCCCCAAGCCAGGGGTTATAATTTATAGATATAGAATTTCATTTGTCAAAGTAACTCCATGATGTCCATGATGAACCATGAATCCTTTAAATATCTCCTCGAGATTCTTGGGGGTAGACTTGGTCACATCCTGGATTGGTTACACATCTTTATTCCACAATTTGGGTGGGGCACCATTTTAGGCTTGCTGGGATCGGTCGGTTACTCTCGTGGGTTGAAAATAAAATGGTTTCCCACAATTGCCCTAAAATCTTTTGGCCATCACTTGGGCCAGTGGATTTTAAATGGGTCTGAGAATTCTGTAATGGCATGCTCGTAATTTGCTCAAATAAGGGGGCACGTTTGTCATCTTGCAAAAATTAAAGCGCCAACCTTTATTGAGAAGTGTAAAACATCATACAAGTGCTTGAAACTAGTTGTTGTGCAAAAATTAACCGTTAGTTCATCGTTTTTGGTCATACTTGTGCATATCATGTTCTCAAGCTTCATTTCTTGCTCTCGTTCTGCAAAATCAAGGCTTTCAAGCTCCATCTCTATCTCGTAAGTTTCAACTCTTCTTTTCTTCTAGTTTTCATTTTCTGTGGATCATTTTTCTACTGCAGCTAGGGTTTTTAGTGTTTTTCTCATGGCGATTCTTAATAATAAGTCTTTGCCTGAGTTTAGAAAATGATATAATATTCCTGATTGGGTGGACATAGAGTGCACCTCAATCCCCCAAAAATGTCCGTAATCTAGAAGATGGTCACTAGATTCATGTTTTATTGGTTTCCCAAGGGGGTTTAACCTTTTCCCCTAACCCTTTGTTCTTACATTTTTTTCAATACTTTGATATAGTTCCTCCCCAATGATCTCCAAATGTGTGGAAAATTTTAATGGAGTTCATAGGATAAACCAACTCTTTGGTACCAACTTAGGATTATCTGAGATTTGCTACTGTTATAAATTTTCTCGCACAAGTGGGGGTCTTTTGTATTTGAAAAAGAGAAGTCCTGGTAGGGTATTGGTAGTAAACCTACCTGATTCCCATAAGATTATTGGTCCGAAGGCTTTATTGCCAAGAATTGGCAATATCCACCCCAATCAGAGGGCGTAAGGTACAGGGGACCTCAGATCCCTACTTTTGGGGAGGAATACATCGGTTGTTATCACCATCTCTTTTTCATTATTTGTTAACCTGCCTCTGTATACCTTTCTTCTGATATTTCCTTCTTCTTTCTTTTGCAGCAAAAGCCAAGAACCAAGAACCTGCTCCTCGCGAGATCTGAGCTGCAAAACTCTTGAAAGCTTAGAGGATAAGATATGTGGTTGCCGAGGGGGAACATCCTCGATCTACTACATTTTTACTGGAGTACAAGAACACTACTTCCAGCTTTATTGCTCTCCCAATAGACGGAATCCCTTATCTAAATGTCCCAGAAGAAGGGATTGGTAGTACTTCTAAACCCATTGAGGTAGAGGACGTGGAAAAAAGTAGCTTGGGAGAGGGACTGGTAGAAGTCGGCGAGGAAAAAAGTGGTGAAAGTTGTAAGGACATTGTCCGTCACATTTAAATATGTCGTATACCGCTACAAGCCAACAAAGAATCGAGGATGCTAACATCTACAAACTCCGGATCCGAATTACAAGAGCACTTCAACATTCAAGCAGTGCCGAGATAATTTTGGTAAAAATATGTTTAAATTCCACTTGCATTATATATTTAAAGTGTTGGGATTTAAAAAAAATGGGTTAGAACTTTTATTTATAAAATCTCTTTTGAATAAAAGAAGTTTTATTTAAAAACAAAAAACGGAAACAAAAGTTTTTTTTTAAATAAAAAATCAGTTGGTATTTAAAAATATATTTTTATAAAAGAAGTTTTTTTTTTTTACGTTTTTAAGGCCAACTCGCCTTTGTTACCTGTTGATGTTTTCGGCAGGCCTTGGGTGGTTATAATAGTGGGCGCCGCTTTTTTGTTGTTTGCCAATCATTGTCATGCCTTGCCATGCGGCTAAAGCTGGCTAAAGAAAAAAAAGGGTCTTGAGCCTTGTTTTTGTTTAATGTTGCCAGCGCCTTTATTGGTTATAAAAAGGGGGTTAAGCCAATCATTTGCAATGATTGCGGTGAAAAGAAAAAAAAGGGGAGGGGCATTTTTTGAAATGGTTAAGTGTTGCCTTATATCTTTGTTTAAATATCTCACGACACTGCTTCTCATAATTCACGCCACCTTGTTTTTGCAAATGACTGGCAAGGAGTTTTTCTTTTATAACACGCAGCTAGCCTATGGATGAAAAATAGTAGTGTGCCATTGTTTAACTTTAACAAATCTTTTCTATATAAAGGACCAACTCGTACAGTTTGTTTTTTAAAAAGAGAAGAAAAGTTTTTGACAGAACACTTTTCAAGAAGAAAAAATTATTTGTGTTTTATAATTTTTTTAGCATGTCTTCTTCTCACTTTTAAGGGTCCAAAACCTTCTGTCCATTTAATTCATAATCCCTTCTACTTTTTATGAATTATTTTGTGGAACCCAAGACATATCTTTGCTGAAATAGAACTGAGTGTTCCTGTGGAGCTGCTGAGGTTGTTCCATTGCTGACGATGTCGACCGACGCCTGCGGGTATTCGTGTGTCAAATTATTTCATTGTAATCCATATAAGTTGTGAGTTACAAAATTATAGTGAAATAAATGGTTTTGCCCTTCGGGGATTTTTTCCTCATTTGTGACTGTCTTGCATGCTTAGATTAATTTTTCAATCACGTTTATTTGCAAGAGTTAAAAAAATTGTTGGGTCTGGAATTGAAATTTAATTAAATAATTAATTCATTTGAACGCACGCGCACTCTCAAATTGGTATCAGAGCCAATTCCACAATTATACAATGTAATTTTTCCTAAAAGTTTTCCTGAGATATCAATTTTTGAAAAAATTGATTTTTGAAAAAGGGCGTGTTCAAAATGGAAAAATTATATAGTAAAATGTCAGTTTTTGACGGGACTAATTATGCTTACTGGAAAGCCCGTATGAAATATGCTCTAAAAGCCATAGATGAAAGAGTTTGGATTTAGGTTGAAAGAGGGTGGACACCTCCCTCCATCACTATTGACAACGTGACAAATATAAAATCTGTGACTGCATGGACTGAAGATGAATTTAAATGGTCATCTTTTAACTCTAAGGGTCTTAGTGCTATTTCTGGATCCGTCACACCTGACGAGTTCCGACGGATAATGACGTTCACCACGTCAAAAGAGGCATGAGATGTTTTACAGCTTACCTATGAAGGAACTAATGCTGTGAAAGAATCAAAATTACAAAACTTAACAATTCAATTTTGAAACTGTCACCATGCTTGAGTCTGAATGTTTTGATGAATTCTATGCTAGATTATCTGATATTGTAAACACTAGCTTTAATCTTGGTGAGCACATTCCTAATGCTAGAGTTGTTAAAAAGATTCTAAGATCACTACCTAAACGTTTTATCCCTAAAGTCATTGTGTTAAATTCTATGGGTAATTTAAACACACTCAAATTAGAGGAATTGGTTGGAGACTTACAAACCTTTGAAATTGACAAGCTTCATAAGTTTGTTAAACCAAAAGATAAGGGAATTGAACTTAAAGCCCAGGCTAGAAAGGATGAGGGGTCCGTTAAAAGCAAAGAAGTGTCTAAACAAAGAGAGATAGAAATGTCTGATTCTGATGGAGAATTTGATTTAGACAACTTGGTTCTTTTTGCAAAAAATTTCAAAAAAATTCTCAAATTAAAAAATGGTAATTTTAAAGATAAAAAGAATTTGGAGAAAAACAAATATGGCAAGAAAGATGAAAAAGATAAAAAGGACACCCCCAAGAGAGATGAAAAGAGATGCTATGAATGCGACGGTAGAGGTCATAAGGCTTTTGAGTGTGCCACTAGGTTGAAGCGTCAAGGCAAGGGCAAAGTGGTCCAAAATGCCACATTGGGTGACGACAGCGAGGTCGAGTCGGTGGATTCTGGAGTTGAATCACCGCATGAATTCAACTTCATCTCATTCATGGAGGTTTTCCTACTGCATCTCACAACGATGATGGTGCCACCTCACATGGACACCTGGACAGTAATGAGAGTGAGGGAGAGGATGCTGGAAGTGAGAGCGAGAGTGATCTTAGACACGCCTACGCCAATTTATATGCCGAATCATTCAAAACCAAAAAGCGTAACAAAGCATTAGTTCTTAGGATCGTCGCCGTTGAAAAGGAATTAGGAGAGACTAGAGAGAGAGAAAGTCATCGTTTAGCATTGCCTTGAAAGAGAAAGAGATAGTTTGTGATGAGAGAAAGAGAAGAGTTTTGAGAAAGAAAAAGGGGACTTGACTAAACAAGTGGCTAATATGACGAGAGACCTCTATGCATTTGAAGAGGCTCGAAAGATTATGGAAGCCCTTGTTACCTAACTCACTCATGATCTTGAGAGAGAACGAGAAGTCAAGGTTCAAATCGAGGATAGATCTGGTAAGATGGGAAAGATGCTCCTCACCCCCGCCTTGGGATTTGGTGAAAGATCGGGAATTGGTTTTGATGGTGCTTCGACCTCTCAGATTGAACCTGGACCAGTACCTAAGTTTACGACTACTCCATATGGCCACCCATAAAAGCCCAAGAGAAGTGTTCGACCGAGAAAAGCAAACCAAGATCTGCCTAAAACTGTGTTCTTTTATACGTACTGCAAAAGAAAAGGCCACCTGAGAGAGTATTGCTATAGTTTGGGTCGGACTTCACGTACTTATGATCCACCACATCATACAGATGATTTTACCAGTCTGAGAGAGCGTGTTGAGTTTTTAGCTACCACATCACAGATTTTGATGGAGGAATTTCAATGGATGTCTTTGCCGTCAGTGAATGTTTCCCACATCCCAGCTAAAACCAACAACAACAAGGGTAAACAAAAGGTTACCACTTCTTAGGTACCTATAAATATGAAAAGGCCCTTGTTGTTCATGTCGCTCTCAAAGCACATAATACCTCCCAATGGTATTTTGACAGTGGTTGCTCCATGCATATGACTGGTGACGTATCCTTCTTTACCTCCCTCAAGGATCGAAAGGAAGGCAAGGTCACATTTGGAGATGGGAGAAAATCTAGTATAGTAGGACGAGGGACTGTAGAGATACCTGGATTGCCTAAGCTAGAGAATGTTCTATACGTGAAAGGTTTGAAAGCCAATTTACTCAGCATTAACCAACTGTGCGACGCTGACTTTGCAGTAAAGTTTGACTGAAATGATTATAATGTCTATGATCAAGCCGGTAAACTATTATTGTAAGGGGTGAGGATTGGCGATAACTGCTATGGGATTATACCCAAGTCTTCATTTGTCTGCAACAACGCCACGATCTCTCCTATGGATATGTGGCATTAACGTCTAGGTCACGTGAACTTTAGAGATTTAGATCGTCTTATTAAAAAGAACCTAGTACGTGGCTTGACGTCCCTTAAAAAACTAACTTTCACGGTTTGTGGACCCTATCAGTTGGGTAAACAAGTCCGTAGTTCCCATAGGAAATTGCATTCCATTACCACCTCCCGTGTGCTTGAGCTGATTCACATGGATTTTATGGGTCCTACTCGTACTGAGAGTCTGGGTGGTAAGAGGTATATCCTCATGATGGTGGATGATTTCTCTAGATATTCGATTGTAGGTATTCTGAGAGAGAAATCCGATGCTGTAGAGTTTTTAATGACCAAGTGCTGTGTCCTGTAAAACCAACACGGAGTCATTATTAACAGGATACGTAGTGATAACGGCACAAAATTTACGAAAGCAAAGGTAGATCTTTACTGTGATAGCTTTGGAATTAAACATGAATTTTTGGTTGTAAAGACTCCTCAGCAAAATGGGATTGTTGAGAGGAAAAATCGGATGATTTAGGAAATGGATAGATGTATGCTTTTGGGTCATAAGGTTGCTAGGAGATTTTGGGCAGAGGCAGTGTCTATCGCGTGCCATACGGTAAATAGGGTTTACCTGCATCCACACACATTTAAAATGCCTTATGAATTATGGACTGACAAGAAACCTAACCATGCATATTTTCGTGTCTTTGAGAGTAAATGATACATCCTACGGGATAGAGAGCAATTAGGAAAGTTTAACTCCCAGAGTGACGAGGGAATTTTGCTTGGATATTCATCAAACAGTAGAGCATACAGGGTTTTCAACCTGAGTAGCTCTAAGGTTATGGAGTCAATAAACGTCACTGTGCAAGATGACGATCCTCCGCTGTTTGTTGATCCTAGCTTTCAGTGTGAGGATGAGGACTTTTCTGAGAGCGATTTACTTGTCCCTCACAGACACCCTGTGGACCCTACTCCTGTGTTAGGGGACACACCTGCTTGGGTTCGTAAGAGTCATGACCCTGCCACCATTGTAGGCGATCCCACCTTAGGGGTCAAGACTCGTGCTCAGCTAGAGAACGTTGTTAGTCATTTTTGCTACACGTCCACAGTCGAGCCCAAGAATTACAAAGAAACAATCAAGGATGAACACTCGATATATGCTATGCTGGATGAGTTTCTTCAGTTTAAAAAGAACAATGTCTGGGAACTTGTCCCCCGACCTAGTGAGACGAATGTGATAGGTACCAGGTGGATTTTCAAGAATAAAATGGATGAAAATGGTACCATAATCAGAAACAAGTCTAGGTTGGTCGCTGAAGGCTACACACAGATAGAGGGTGTAGACTTTGGGGAGACATTTGCTCCTGTTGCGAGGTTTGAGTCCGTCCACTTACTACTCGCCATCGTATGTCATCTGCGCTTCAAGCTATATCAGATGGATGTCAAGAGTGCCTTTCTAAATGGCATTCTACAGGAGGAAGTTTACGTGGGATAACCAATAGAGTTTGAAGACCCTAAGCACCCGAATCACGTATACTATCTGAGGAAATCCTTGATGGTTTGAAGTATGCACCCGGTGCTTGGTACGAGAGGCTTACTTCCTATCTCTTAGCCCGTGGCTCCAAGAGAGGGGGAGTTGATATGAAGTTGTTCGTCAGGAGAGATGACAATGTTATTTTGGTTGCCCAGGTCTATGTGGACGACATAGCCTTTGGATCCACGTGCTCCCAACATTCTCACCACTTTGAGTAGGAGATGAAAAGTGAGTTTGAGATGAGCATGGTAGGTGATATTACTTTTTTTTATTGGTCTCCAGGTTCATCAGCTAGAGGATGGGATGTTCCTCTCCTAATCCAAGTATGCTAGAGACTTAGTGAAGAAATTTGATTTAGACTCCGCTAAGCATGCACGTACACCTATGAGTACTTCTACCAAGCTTAGTAAGGACACTTCAGGCAAGGACGTATAGAAAGCCTTATATCGGAGTATGATAGGTAGTCTTATATGCTTGACTGTCAGTCGTCCCGACATAGCCTTTAGTGTTGGAGTCTGTGCACAATATCAGGCATCCCCGAAAGAGTCACACTTACTCGCTCTAAAACGTATTATTAAATACGTGAGTGGGACTCTCTTCTACGGTATTTGGTATTCCTTTGATACCGATGACCGTTTGTCTGCCTATTCAGATGTCGACTGGGCCAGGGATATAGATGGTCGTAGGAGCACTTCTGATGGGTGTTTCTACTTTGGTTCTGCTCTTGTCTCCTGGCTGAGCAAGAAGAAAAACTCCATCTCTTTGTCCACTGCGGAGGCTGAGTACATCGCCTCCGGGAGTTATTGCACGCAAATCTTATGGATGAAGCAAATGTTGGAGGATTATGGGATTTCACAGGACACCATGATCATCTCCTGTGATAACACGAGCGCGATACACATATCTCGTAATTTGGCCAAATATTTGTGCACAAAGCACATCAGGATACGCGAGCACTTTATACGTCAGTTAGTTGAGGAGAAAGTCGTATCCCTGAGTTTCGTACCCACTGACCTTCGGTTAGCCGATATTTTCATGAAACCTTTAGATGCCCTTAGATTCGAGAGTCTTAGAAAGTCTTTAGGGATTTGCACAGTTGACTAGGGGATGGTCCGTGTCTAGTATAAGATGCATTTTTTTCATGCTCACATTATTCTGCTCCTATTTCTAGTTTGTATCATTTTTGTATTTATATACATTTGGTTCTTTTCTTATTTCTTTACAAAATGAAAAATATAAAAAGATTTTCTTTTATTTTGAGAAAACCAGAAAAACTCAAAAAGATTTTTGTAGTTTGTTTTGCACCGTTTGTGAATGAACACTTAGGATGACCAAGTGACAACTTCATGCCATATCTATTTGACTGTTTGATAGTGATTTGAGACAATATGTTATGTCATTCATGTGCTTTACAAAGTTTGGAGTCTTTGAGTTGCTATAGTGTTGTTACCTACATGTTTGACTCACTTTGTCCTTTATTGCATACACGCACAAATTTGTTTGATGTTTGTTCTTGACAAATCACATGTTAGTTATGTGTTTTCATCTCAGTTCTGTCTATTACAACGAGCCAAATGTGATAAAATAAGATTATAAAAGGTGTGCCTGTTTTTACCGTTGTGCCGTAAGTTTGTGTGAATTTTATAAATGGTGAAGGGCTACGAAAGGTACTTATATATCCTTTACGATTAAGCCGCCGTTTAAATTGGACCTAAAAAATTGAGAAATTTTAATTATCTGGGGTCCAAAGAGGTTTAAAAGAGCCCAAAAATATATAAAGGCTATAAAAAGAAATACATGCCAATAATGGGCCATTAGGTTTATTCACCAATTCTCCAATGTTTGAGAATTTAGATCACGTCGAAAAGCAAATATATTGAGGGAGTTTGGTTGGAGAATTAAAACGTCCTTGCACATCCTTAAAAAGTCTTGAAAAAGCATGAAATCATTTTGGACATTATTGGTGTGAAAATCATGTTGACTTTGATTTAAGACGATGTCATCTAAATTCAACAATTTTACACCAAAGGACTATTTTTTATGTTCATTCGTTAGGAGTACACTTATGCATATTGCACATATGATATGATTGAGTTGGTTTTTCTATCGAATTTGTTCACACCCATTCATTCCGTTTTCATGATTTGACCGTCTTAGTATAAATTCATGGTGTGCGATTTTTGTAACATTATTTTTTTGTTTAAAAAAAATAAAAAAAATAAAAAATAGTTGGTTTGTTCTGTTTTTCATGACATGCTATTTTTGCTTTATGTGATTTATTCTTTTCCTTGTCTATTTCGGACAAATAAAAAGGGGGAGAACGAATTATGATATTATGGGGGAGTTTTAGTATGGGGGAGATTTGATTGTGCTAACATTAATTATGTTTATATCATTTCAAACTCAATACGTCAAGAGGTTTTTGCTTTATCTCATGTGTATAGATACGAAGATTTAATATCAAATTGTTGCACACCCTCATGAGAAAAGTTTGGAGTTTTTGAAAAGTTGATTGTTGAAGCAAAGTTTGAAAGTTTCTAGACTTGTCATTATATCTTTCCATGATTATCTTGGGAGGGTAGATTTGTATACGTCATTCTTGTGTTTAATAATTCGGATTTTTTATTTTGTACCGGCATAGACATAGGGGGAGATTTGTAAGGACATTGTCTGTCATATTTAAATATGTCGTGTACCGCTACAAGACAACAGAGAATCGAGGATGCTAACATCTACAAACTCCGGATCCGAATTACAAGAGCACTTCAACATTCAAGCAGTGTCGAGATAATTTTGGTAAAAATATGTTTAAGTTCCACTTGCATTATATATTTAAAGTGTTGGGATTTTAAAAAAAAAATGGGTTAGAACTTTTATTTATAAAATCTCTTTTGAATAAAAGAAGTTTTATTTAAAAACAAAAAATGGAAACAAAAGTTTTTTTTTAAATAAAAAATCAGTTGGTATTTAAAAATATATTTTTATAAAAGAAGTTTTTTTTTTTTTTTTTTACTTTTTTAAGGCCAACTCGCCTTTGTTACCTGTTGATGTTTTCGGCAGGCCTTGGGTGGTTATAATAGTGGGCGCCGCTTTTTTGTTGTTTGCCAATCATTGTCATGCCTTGCCATGCGGCTAAAGCTGGCTAAAGAAAAAAAAAGGGTCTTGAGCCTTGTTTTTGTTTAATGTTGCCAGCGCCTTTATTGGTTATAAAAAGGGGGTTAAGCCAATCATTTGCAATGATTGCGGTGAAAAGAAACAAAGGGGAGGGGCATTTTTTTAAATGGTTAAGCGTTGCCTCATATCTTTGTTTAAATATCTCACGACACTGCTTCTCATAACGCCTTATTTTTGCTAATGATTGGCAAGAAGTTTTTCTTTTATAACACGCAGCTAGCCTATGGATGAAAAACAGTAGTGTGCCATTATTTAACTCTAACAAATCTTTTCTATATAAAGGACCAACTCCTACAGTTTGTTTTTTAAAAAGAGAAGAAAAGTTTTTTACATAACACTTTTCAAGAAGAAAAAATTCTTTGTGTTCTATAATTTTTTTAGTATGCCTTCTTCTCACTTTTAAGGGTCCAAAACCTTTTGTCCATTTAATTCATAATCCCTTCTACTTTTTATGAATTGTTTTGTGGAACCCAAGACATATCTTTGTTGAAATAGAACAGAGTGTTCTTGTGGAGCTGCTGAGGTTGTTCCATTGCTGACATCGCGGACCGACGCCTGCGGGTATTCGTGTGTCAAATTATTTCATTGTAATCCGTGTAAATTGTGAGTTACAAAATTATAGTGAAATAAATGGTTTTGCCCTTCGGGGATTTTTTCCTCATTTGTGACTGTCTTGCATGCTTAGATTAATTTTTCAATCACGTTTATTTGCAAAAGTTAAAAAAATTGTTGGGTATGGAATTGGAATTTAATTAAATAATTAATTCATTTGAACACACATGCACTCTCAAAAGTGAGAGCAACGAGGAAGAGATGGCCCCTCTGAGGAGAAGAAACTAGATACAAGATGATGATGATGATGATGATCTGTTGTCCAACAAGATGAAGTTCCTTAAGCAGAAGGCTGGAGACTCTATTAGTGGTTTTAAGATGGTGGTTCAGGAGAAGGAGGTGGAGAGAAATAAGAGCAAAGAGGAGGAGAAGTGAGAGAGAGAGAGAGAGAGAGAGAGAGAGAGAGAGAGAGAAAGGGAGAGAAGAGAAGGGCGCAGGCCTCAAAGGCCTCGATGGTGCCTTCTATTATCGTTGTTAAGGGGGCCTCAGTGGCTGTTGCTCCTCAACTTGCCCCTTTGCTGCTAGAGAAAGTAGTGCTCGCAGCCAATCACAAGCGTTCATTGAGCATGGGGGCTTACCAGTTAGCCCTTAAATCTGCTCAAGGGCTTGCTTTGGTGAGTTCTCCTCTATTTATAATTCTTTGTTCTTCATTTTCTTCTAGTATCCCATGCTTAACCTGTGTTTTTTTTATTTTGCAGTTTGTCTCTAACTAACTGTGTTGTAGGGGTGGCAAAACGGGTCAACGGGTCATGTTTTCACACGACACGATAAGAACTCAGTGGACCTGAACACATCACGACATGATATCGTATTTTTTTCTTTAATCCGAACACGACACGACACGATAAGTAAATATGGCTCGATTTGACGTGATTAGACCCGACCCAATACGACACGATTAGACAAATTAGCGAGGAATTAAAAAAATAGCGGGTCTAAATAGTGGGTTAAAAATGGGTCTAAATGGGGTTGATAGTGGGTCTACATAGGGTCACTATTATGTCCTTAATTGGGTCATTATCGTGTCACTATCGGGTCCTTATTGGGTCAATTTCATGACAGAAATTGGACACAAACACGACACGACCCGATGGTGGGTACAAAAACCCAGACCCGAACACGAAAGACCGTGTCAATTTCGTGTCGTATTATCATTTCGTTTCCAAAATTGCCACCCCTACTATACTTCTCTGTTGTCGAACTGATCTTTAGAGGAGAAATGCAGAGCTTGACGAAGCTCTAAAGTCTTCCGATAAGGCTCTGGATGGTACGAAGGTTGCCTTTGACAAGGAGAGGGAAAAGTCAACGAAGGAGGTGTCAGACCTCCGAGAAGCCTACAGTGCCATGATCGCAGATAAGATGGCAGTGGCTGAGGCGAATAAGGAGTTGGTTGCCAAGGTGGATAAACTGGAGGGGGAAGCAGCAATCGTCCGGGAGAGCGGGTATAATGAAGGTTGGGAGGCAGAGTATAATGATGCCGAGCGCTAAATTGCCTATCTCTGGTGAGCATGCTTCAAAAAAGGCTGGGATCATGCATTGACTGCTGCTGGGGTTATTGCTGACTCCCACCTATTCTCCCAGCATCATCCATGCCGTAATCCTATTGAGGTATCTCCGTCTGCTTAACCTGATGCTCAGGATGATATGGAGCCCATTACTCCAGCTATGGGAGTTGCATAGAAGAATCCAGACGGGGTTATTATTCCGGCTGGAGGAGCTACCTCAGGTGCTGGTGGATGTGAGGTCGTCATCGACCAAGCTGCTTACAAGGGGAAGGGGGCCTCGACATGTGACCAGGTTGAGGGCTCCTAAAGTCCTTCTAGGAATTTGGGCTCTATTCTTGTTTTGTTCACCTGTTGTATTTTTGCTGCTTCCTTTCCTTTGTACTGGCCTATGCCTTTTGATTAAATGAAAAGAAAGTTTTATGTTTCTTTAGTGATTCTTGCTACCTTTGTTGCTTGTTTTGTTGGTTGTAGCACATTGATTTAGATGATTATATTCCTGCTAACTCCCGTCTAGGGCAGATTCTTGGTCCAAATATAAGAACTTAAGCGCGTCGAGCTTTTGTAAATATCTGTAAATCCCTCAGGGCGAGAAATCGGGATTGTAAATATCAATCTGAGGTAGTTTCTAAGCTTAAGGATAAGCTCGAGGAGATGGAGGGAATTGGTGCCTCTGTGTAGAAGGAGATGGATGCCTTGAAGGTAAAGCTTCTGGATGCGTCTGAAATCAACCAGGTGGGGGAGTTATTGTAGAGGGAGAATGATGCTTTGAGAAGAGAAATTGCTCGTCTTAAGAAAAACACTCCACCTGGTCCCCCTTTCTTGCTGCGAGGATCCTCTTCATCATCGACTATAGTTGCTCAAACTGACAATCAAGATTCCAGGAGGGATATTGTGAAGCTAAAAGGAGACGTTAGGCGAGCTTATGTGATCGCTGTTGGTCTCTGATAAAGAAACTTTTCAATATATTTTTCGTCGTTGCTTGAAAAGAGCCTCTAATCAAAACCCTCGATTACCTAAAAAATATAACAAACTCAAGTGTAGAGGTAAGCAAGGGTATCAATCCACATCAAGGGGGTAAAGCGAGGGGAAAACAATTGCAATTTAATTTTTATTTTCTTCTTGGGCTTTTTTTACTTTTTCTATTTTTTTTAGCTTTTCAAGTATTAAAATAATTTTTTCGGGTGAGATGAAGTGAAATAACACTAAACTAAATGAAAGATCAAATGACAAACTAAAAAGTGACTAAAATGAAAAATAAAATCTAACACAAAAATAAGAGATAAAGTGAGGTAAATAATGTGAGAACAATCAAGGAGTGGGGCTACACCACAAATTCTAAGTATTCTAACAAATTAATTTAATTATTTGAATTCTCCCAAATTAATATCAAAATTACAAATCAACTCTCGTTGCAAGTGTAATTTTATTAGTAATCTTTTAAAAAATTAAGTTTGACTCCCCCAAAACTCTAGAAAATAGATCTACACTCCTTTTAATTAATCACTCGCTAGGATCGATCGAGTAAAATTTGTATAAATCATAGAAAATGAAATTAATGTTGAAATTTAAGGAATAATACCACACCTAAGAAACCCCTATCTCTAGTTCGAGTCTAAATTGGGTATTATAACTTAGAATTTCGATTTTCTCTCGAAAATCATTTACCCTCTCTCGAGGCGAAAATTTAAGGGTGAGGGATCAAAATTAATATTTAAATGGAATTTTCAAGTAATCAAACTAATTAAATTAAAATAATATCAAATAAGGGTTCACCCCACCCCTTAAAAGGGAATTTAGCCTAACATGATATTCAACATGATAATCAAATAAACTGGTCAATTAAAATAAAAGTAGAGAAGAGAACAATCAAACCAAATCTCTTTGAGTGAAATTGAACTCCAATCCTTGAATTTGCAATTTACATTCCTCCAATTTGTGTGATCAAATCAAAATTACATCAACAATTACACTCAAAAATGGATTCTCACTAATTTATTTTTCTCACTAATCTAAAAAAAAGTAAAATAAAATAAGTTCTAACCTAAAAAAACTAAACTAAAAAAAAGTGTTTCGCTCTCTAAAATTGACATGATAAAAGCCCCCTCATAATGGATGAATTCAACTACATCAATCCATTTTGAAATAATTGCAAAAAATGCAAAAATTCATTATAGATGGGTGGGGCGGAATTCATCCTAGAGATATTTTTCACTACACACCTCTATATTGAGATATTTGCTAAAAATGCAAATACTCTCTAAAGAGGAGTGTAGAGAAATTTATCACACAAAGCTTAAAAACTAAATTTGAGATCCTTTTTCAAAATGGCTAAAGTCTTCAATTTATATGGTGCACATGGAGGCTAGGGGTAAATTGGGTATTGGTAAAATTGAGTGAGGATGAGAGCACATGAGCATGGCAAAGGCGTGAGCTAATAAAATCTGATTTGGTTAAATGTGCATTTGGGTGCACATGGGTGCATAGGGGTTGTGAGGTTTTGGGGGTATAATGGGAAATGGGTTAAGTGGCTTTAAAGAAACATGTGGGTTTTTTTTGTTGGCTTTATTTTTGGTTTGTTAGTTTGGCAGGTGAAAATCATGTAAAACTTGGAATGGATGAGGTTGGGTATTTGAAATGGGTTTTATGGACTTGTCTCGGGTTTTGGGGATGGACAAGGCTCTGGGTTGAACTTGTATGACAGTTAGGTTAGCTCGTCGGGTTTGGTTCCGGGCTTGGAGTGGTTTCGCCGGGTTGTCGGGTAATGAGAGCAGGTCTGACGAGAGCTGGGTCACACAGGGGCTGCGACAGGTTGGTTAGGGCTCGCCGATGCGAGTTAGGTCCGGCCTGGGTTGTAGGGGTTCCGGGTTTATCAGATTTGGCCACGGATTTTGGGCAGGTGGGTCACGGGTTTTTTAGTGAGGTGAGAAAGTAGAGAGAGGTATTGGGTTGTTGGTTTGAGTTTGTGTTATTATAAAAGATGTGGGTTTTGGTTGTTAATGGTGGTTTAGAGGAGAGAGAAGGCTGATAGGTTGAAGATGATGAGGGTAATGATTGTGTGTGGTTAGGTGTATGGTAGAGTGTGTGTGTCTTAGGAGGTATTATGGTGTGGATAAGGTGTTGGGTATTAAGGTGTGAGTGCGTGTGTTTAAATTGTGACCCTTAGAAAAATAACACTAACTAACTAAAAAAACTAATAAAATTAAAAAATAAAATCTAAAAATATAATCCTAATCTAAAAATAATATAAAGACTCAAATAAAAAAGAAACTAAAAAGAAATATAAATAAAAATCTATTAAACTAAAAACTAAAATCGTAAATAAATGTAAAATCTAATAAAACTAAAAAATAAATGAAATCCTAAAAAAAATCTAATCCTAATAAAAACTAAAAACTAATAAAATCAAAATAAAATAAAATAAAATTATACTAATAAAAATAAAATAAAAAATTAGAAAATAAAACCTAAAATTCTAAATAAATCTAAAATAAACTCTAAAAAGAAAAACAACTCAAACTAAAAATCTAAAAAAAATATAAAAAGGCACAAACTAAACACACACGGGGTGCAGGGTAGGTTTAGGCTCGGGTAAGGTTACAGGAATGGGGAATTGGCTCCATTTGATTCACATTTGCCTCGAAATAATGATTTTTGAACCGCAAACGCAATTAAGCCTGCACATTGAACATTTACACGCATAAGACCATTATTGTCGAGAATTAGCAACTAAAATACGTCTATTCGGGGTATAAAATGTACACTTTTGTGTGCTAATCACACCACCCCCAAATAGAGCGTTGCTAGTCCTCGAGTAATAAGATAGAGAGAGAGAAAGATAATAAACCAAAAGTGTACCACTTTCGCGGGCACTTGCAATTGCACTTAGCATGTGCAACAAGCCTTTAAACCTATAGGTTTCCCTACAGGACGAGTTGTGTCTCGTGAGGGTTTGCAGGGAATATACCCACAAAATTCTTTATTTAAAAAGATTTATTGAAAGACAGTCAATCTCTTATTAGACATAGAATGATCGCACAATCCATCATGAGAGAAATAATTTCAGAAATACAAGCTAGAATGTAGAAAATGTTAGCTAAGTAAATACGCAAGGCACATCCTTCCTAGAACTCAACGTGTGCAGTGTGAATTAGTCAGAACGAGTCGAGTATCACAAGAATAATTCCTAGATTGCCTTTTCGGAATCAACGCTTCAACTTCAAATCTCACGGATATCTCTCTCTCAATCGAACTCTCGAGATTAGGGTTAGTGTATCGCTCTTGTGTGTGAGGAGGTGAGTAAATGTAAGCAAGTTCAAATGTCCCACATACATATAAGAAAGAAAGAACATTAAGAAAGAAAAGTGATCTCATGAAATAATTCTAACCACTATAGTGAGAACGTCGAGTTATTCACCACGTTGACTTTCATTTTCCCGAAACACCTAGGGAAAAATATGGTTGTATATGGGTGAGGGGGAAATGCGATGGGAAAGATGGTATGATGTAGGATAGGATAAAATGGTGATGGATGAGTGATGGATATGCGATGGGTAAAAGATGGATGCGATAGTTAAGTGTATACACTTTAGGCACAAATGTCTTTATTTCAAAACAAACTACTAACTACACACTTTTTTTTTCTCTTTATACTATCAATCACTGAAGACATTTAACATTTGGAATTAACACTATTTTTCTCAAAAAATAATGGATGAAATATAAATGGAGATGATAGGTGAGGGTGTGGGGAATATGTGTGAATAAGGTAGAATATGGTAATGTAATGGGTGAAGTGAATGGGTGAAAATCTAGTGATCGGGACAAATTTCAAGACACGCGTTTCTTACAACTCGAAAAAGATGTCATTCTCAGTGATCAAGCCAAAAATTTAATGAAGAATAATGAGATCATACAACGATTTAAGTGCAGACCCAAATGAAGTTAAATCAACTTGTGACTCGGAGATTGCGTAAAACACTCTAAAAGGTGAAAGGCACAAATCTCACAAGCTAAAGTCTCTACTAGTAATCCTTAAGGTTCTCTTGAAAATTGTAGTACTCCTCAACTCTACTGTAGTGACGTGATAAGTGCGCAAATTTTGTTGAGTCTAGAAATTCATGGTACAACATGCCTTGGGACGTATTACATAAGCTATATAGAAAAATATAAATCCTCTAGCTTAATTCCTAGACTTCGAAAGATGGATGATATAAAATTCACGTCAATGAGCGAGATGAAAGAAACTGCACGAAAATTTTAAAAATCAGGTTTAAAAATCAAAAAAATTCAAAAGAGGCACGATTTTGATAAAATTCCTGACCCCCAAACAAAAAGGAACATCGTCCTCGATGTTAAGTAAAATAATTTTTAAAATTGAGAGCAGAAGGTAGGAAACGATATTACCAGAATCAACCGCTAATGAAGTGGTCAGATGTAGCCAAGAATAAACCTGATGAAAAATTGAGATAAAAAAATTTGGACGAGTCTAAAAATATGATATAGCATTGGGTGGTGTGATACACCACCCCCAAACAGGATGAGACTAGTACAAGAAATCACGGGCTACCTCCCGATAGCACTAAGTTTAATGTTTTCAGCCAGACCGATGGAATCTCACCCTAAAAATAAGATCTATGAAAGCACGGGGCGACAGAAAAATTGGGTGATGAGAATCACCCCCAAACAAGACTGAAGCGTCAGTCTTGTTGGATAATTTGACAAAGGTGAGGGTGAGGAAACACCGATCACGGCCTCAGTTTTTTATTTTCAAGATGTTCTTTTTTTGTGGTTTTTGAATAATTTGAAAAAGAAAGGAAATATTTTTGGAATTTTTAGAGAATGAAAGGAAGAAAATGTTTTTGGATTTTTTTGGAATAAAATAGTGGGAAAAAAATATTTTTGAATTTTGTTTCAAAAGGAAAGAAAATATTTTTAGATTTTTTGAAAAAAATAAAGGAAAATATTTTTGGAAGAAAATAGTGAAAAAAAATATTTTTGGATTTTTAAAATTTGTTTCAAAAGGAAATAAAATATTTTTGGATTTTTCTAAAAAAATAAAGGAAGAAAATATTTTTGGATTTTTTTGGAAGAAAATAGAGGGAAAAAATTATTTGATTTTTTTGGAAGAAAAGAGTGGGAAAAATAGGTGGACTCTTTGAATTTGCACGAACTCACTAAAACTCGACTACCAAAAAATTGAATTGGACACACACAAGTCAAGGATAAATCCTAACTAGCACATAGCCAATTTTTATCTTTAAATTTAATGAAAGGGTAGTCAAATTTTAATTAAGTCCGCGGACGATAAAAAATCACGGAATAATCTGATTGATCGCCTTTGTAAAAAAATTTCCTATTGGTCTACCTAGTTGATTGATTTTAAATTTAGTGATGGCTAGGGTAGCATACAATGGTAAGCGAGTGAGTCGGGTGATGAAATTCGTTCTCGAGAGTGACCGAGTGTAGGTCTTAGTCAATTAATTCATCACACCATTCGAAAATAAATGCGAGAATAAAATCAAGTAAGAGCACACAAAGCACACAAAAGAATTGGCTCGCTAACAGGAGAGGCGCGAGGGTGTATAAATGTACCTCCCACGGTTTTTAGGCCGTGGGGTGCCGAAAAATTTGAGTCGACCAGGGGGAGATCACGCCTATCTCAGTCGTCCCCGGGAGTCTTACCTACCCAAGGTAGAGAGGCTTATTTTCCTCGCCTTGGACGCCCTATCTCTACCTTGTTCGGTTTTCCTATCACGTTTTCTTCGATTATTACAATTTAAATAAAATATAAAATAAAGGTGTCTCTATGCACCACAATACAAGCAATGATAAAATAAACCTAATACAAGCCTTCTAAAATAGAGAAAAATGGTAATAAAATGCAATAAAATATAGGAAATAAATGAACTACAAAATTGAATCCGCTCCGAGTGCTTCACGCTCCCAAGAATGGCAACGACGCCATTTGATAACTTGACTTTTTGTGTGTAGTCGTTGTTTGAAGCCAAGTTAATCAAAACCTCAATTACCTACAAAATAATACAATCTAAAGTGTAGAGGTAAGCAAGGGTATCAATCCACATCAAGGGGGTAAGCTAGAGACAAACTCAATTGTAATTCAATTTTTTTTTCTTTTTGGGCTTTTTTTACTTTTTCTATTTTTTTTTAGCTTTTCAAATATTAAAACAATTTTTTTGGGTGAGTTCAAGTGAAATAACACTAAACTAAATGGAAGATCAAATGACAAACTAAAAAGTGACTAAAATGAAAAATAAAGTTTAACATAAAAATTAGCGATAAAGTGAGGTAAATAATGTGAGAACAATCAAGTAGTGGGACTACACCACAAATTCTAACTATTCTAACAAATTAATTTAATTATTTGAATTCTCCAAAATTAATATCAAAATTACAAATCAACTCTCGTTGCAAGTGTAATTTTAATAATAATATTTTGGAAAATTAAGTTTAATTCCCCCACAACTCGAAAAAATAGATCTACACTCCTTTTAATTAATCACCCGCTAGGATCGATCGATTAAAATTTGTATAAATCATAGAAAATGAAATTAGAGTTGAAATTTAAGGAATAATACCACAATTAAGAAATCCCTGTCTCTAGTTCGAATCTAAAATGTGTATTATAACTTAGAATTTCGATTTTCTCTCGAAAATCATTTACCCTCTCTCGAGGCATAAATTTAAGGGTGAGGGATCAAAATTAATATTCAAAGGGAATTTTCAAGTAATCAAACTAATTAAATTAAAATAATATCAAATAAGGGTTCACCCCACCCCTTGAAAGGGGATTTAGCCTAACATGATATTAAACATGATAATCAAATAAACTGGTCAATTAAAATAAAAGTAGAGAAGAGAACAATCAAACCAAATCTCTTTGAGTGAAATTGAACTCCAATCCTTGAATTTGCAATTTACATCTCTCCAATTTGTGTGATCAAACCAAAATTACATCAACAATTACACTCAAAAATGGATTCTCACTAATTTATTTTTCTCACTAATCTAAAAAAAAGTAAAATAAAATAAATTCTAACCTAAAAAAAAAACTAAACTAAAAAAAGGTGTTTCGCTCTTTAAAATTGATATGATAAAAGCCCCATTATAATGGATGAATTCAACTACATCAATATATTTTGAAATAATTGCTAAAAATGCAAAACTTCATTATAGATGGGTGGGCTGGAATTCATCCTAGAGATAAATATCACTACACACCTCTATATTGAGATATTTGATAAAAATGCAAATACTCTTTAAAGAGGAGTGTAGAGAAGTTTATCACACAAAGCTTAAAAACTAAATTTGAGATCCTTTTTCAAAAGGACCAACGTCTTCAATTTATATGGTGCACATGGAGGCTAGGGGTAAATTGGGTATTGGTAAAATTGAGTGAGGATGAGAGCACATGAGCATGGAAAAGGTGTGAGGTAATAAAATCTGATTTGGTTAAATGTGCATTTGGGTGCACATGGGTGCATAGGGGTTGTGAGGTTTTGGGGGTATAATGGGAAATGGGTTAAGTGGCTTTAAAGACACATGCAGGTTTTTATTTGTTGGCTTTATTTTTGGTTTGTTAGTTTGGCTGGTGAAAATCGTGTAAGACTTGGAATGGATGAGGTTGGGTATTTGAAATGGGTTTTGTGGACTTGTCTCGGGTTTTGGGAATGGACAAGGCTCTGGGTTGAACTCGTATGGCAGCTAGGTTAGCTCGACGGGTTTGGTTTCGGGCTTCGAGTGGTTTCGCCGGGTTGTCGGGTAATGGGAGCAGGTCCAACCGGAGCTGGGTCACACAGGGGCTGCGACAGGTTGGGTAGGGCTCGCCGGCGCGAGTTAGGTCCATCCCGAGTGTAAGGGTTCTGGGTTTGGCCAAATTTGGCCATGCGTTTTGGGCAAGTGAGTCACGAGTTTTTTTGTGAGGTGAGAGAGTAAAGAGAGGTGTTGGGTTGTTGGTTTGGGAAGGTTAATGGTGGTTTAAGTTTGTGTTGTTAGAAGAGATGTGGGTTTTGGTTGTTAATGGTGGTTTAGAGGAGAGAGAAGGGTGATAGGTTGAAGATGATGGGGGTGATGATTGTGTGTGGTCAGGTGAATTGTAGTGTGTGTGTGTGTCATATGAGGTGTTATGGTATGGATAAGGTGTTGGGTATTAAAGTGTGAGTGTGTGTGTTTAAATTGTGACCCTTAGAAAAATAACACTGACTAACTAAATAAAACTAATAAAATTAAAAATTAAAATCTAAAAATAAAATCCTAATCTAAAAATAAAATAAAGACTTAAATAAAAAAGAAACTAAAAAGAAATGAAAATAAAAATAAAAATCTATTAAACTAAAAACTAAAGTCCTAAATAAATGTAAAATCTAATAAAACTAAAAAATAAATGAAATCCTAAAAAAAATGTAATCTTAATAAAAACTAAAAACTAATAAAATCAAAATAAAATAAAAATAAAATAAAAAAATAAAATAAAAAAATAAAATAAAACCTAGAAATTCTAAATAAATCTAAAATAAACTCTAAAAATAAAAACGGCTCAAACTAAAAATCTAAAAAAAATATAAAAAGGCACAAACTAAACACACATGGGGTGCGGGGTAGGTTTAGGCCCGGGTAAGATTACAAGAATGGGGAATTAGCTCCATTTGATTCACATTTGCCTCGAAATAATGCTTTTTGAACCGCAAACGCAATCAAGCTTGCACATTGAACATTTACGCGCATAAGACCATTATTGTCAAGAATTAACAACTAAAATACGTCTACTCGGGGTATAAAATGTACCCTTTTGGGTGCTTATCAGTCTCCAGAAGGATGTCACTCAATTAAGACACTTATTTCGAAGGGGTCCTCAACAGGTCTAGGGCTGATGGTTATAACCAAGGTTGGGCAATGCCCCAGCAAGACTGAAAGAGGTCGAATACCTTGCTTTTGCTAGGGGATGGCTGAGCGCTCTTAAGGAATTAAAACTTCCTAAGGAATCTGCCATGTGGTATAAGTATCAGACCGTTCACTCATCCGGTGGGTAGAATCCCTTTTATAGGGATGACCGTTGGATCTCAATAGATGATATTCATGCGTAGCTTCTAGAACCACGCCCAGAGGGCACTGAAGAAGACTTAGTTTCTCATCCCGATGATGGTCGAAGGGCTCGAGTAGCGGGCTACCTTACTCTTCGTCTTGGGTCATCATAGGTCTTTAAGTATTTCTTGGCCTTTTGATGTAAATGTAATCATATGATTCTTAATGAAAGATACAAATAGTTATTTATGTCTTGAGCATGTGCTGACTAAACATGTGTTAACCTTATTTGTTGATTACTTGACATCAGTGTTTGGCCAAAAAAGTACTTGATAGATCTGAACATAATATGAATAAATTGGTATAATTTTATTTATTATCATTTTGGGATTTTTAACCGACTAAATGATATTGAGTTTTTGTTTATCTCGTGTTTGAACATTCTCCCAGTTCAATATGCCTTATCCATATCATTCCGTCCACTTTACCTTTTAGGTTGTGTCATCACACTTCCTTAGGCCTAAGTAGGGTGATGGCGAGAATGTACCTGGTTAATGGGACATTCGCCCGAGCAGGATTTTTCAACCAACCTAAGTTGGCGTTCAACCTTAAGTTGACCTTATTACCTAAGGATCCCCTGTAGATCTTTTATCGTTACCGGAGCAACTCAAGAGGCCAATTCTATTTTGGACAAAGATCTGAGGAAGGTTAATTATAAACCTTGCTTCATATATATTTTAGATTTCCTTGAATGGAATAAGTCTAGCACACTGTTGTAACCATAGGAGCTTTGTTTGTTCTTAGCATGTGAGGTTCCTTGACTGAAGCAAGTTGGTCAACTTACTGTAATCCCGGAGCTTTGTTATGCTTTGAGGGGAGTATATTGCTTAGAAAAAATGCGTATTGAGGTTCGAGAAAGAGACATTAAACAACTAAGATGTTCAGAATACGGGGGCCAATCGACCTTTATTGATTAAAATGATAAATAAAAGGCAACATCAGTTTGTAAATGAAAATTTGCCTAAACTAATGATGCTAAAAAATAAAAGATATAGAAGTCTAAAAGTAGAACTTCTTAAGGTTGGCTGCATTCCAGGCCCTTGGTATCTCCCTGCCCTCAAGAGTTTCCAAGTGATATGCTCCCTGTTGGTCGTCCCTTATTATCTTGAAAGGTCCCTCCCAATTTGGTCCCAGTTTATCATTTGATGATCCTACAGTACCACCGATGACTTTTCTCAGGACGTAATCTCCTATTAGAAATTTCATCTGACTTTTTGGTTGTATTGTTTGGCTAGTCGCAGTTGGTAGGATGCCAACTTAACTAGTGCCAGTTCTCATCACTCACCAGCTAAGTCAGGTTCAGTGAGTAATGCTTCATCGTTGAGGCCTTGGTCGACCAAGGTGGTTCTCATAATAGGGAGTCCTACCTCCAATGGGATGACTGCCTCCATTCCATATGCGAATGTGAAGAAGGTTTCTCCAGTTGCTAGCCTAGGAGTTGTACGATAAGCCCATAAAATGTAGGGTAATTCATTTACCCAGGACCTTTTGTCTCTTTTCAGTCATTTTTTCAGTTCATTTATCATTGTCTTGTTGGAAGCTTCAGCTTGCCTGTTTCTTTGAGGATATGTCACATAACTAAATTGATGCTTATCGCAAAAGCCTTAAAATAAGCCACTTTTGAACTGCATGCCATTGTCAGTAATGATCGTTCTTACTATCCTAAAGCAGGTGATGATATTCTTCCATATGAACCTCATCATATCAGAATCTCGAATGTTTGCGAGCGATTTTTCCTCTGCCCACTTGGTAAAGTAGTCAGTGCCGACTAGCCGATACTTGTGATTCCCAAATGCGGTAGGCAGCGGCCCTACAATATCCAAGCCCCACTGGGCAAAAGGCCATGGGTTAGTTAATGACTTGAGGTTGCTAGTGGGTTAGTGTATCATAGGGGAGTGATTCTAGAATTTTTCACCCTTGCGCACATAAATTTTAGCATCCTTCTACATGTACGGCCACCAGTACCCTTACTTAATTGCTCGGAAAGCCAATGATCTTCCTGCTGTATGACTCCCATAAATGCCTTCATGAAGTTCACTAAGAACCTGCTCGATATCTTCTGGGTGAACGCACTGGAGGGAGGGGATAGTGAAAGACTTTTTGTAGAGTTTTACCTTAGGAGATAAGTGAAAGTGAATAGCCTTGACTCTTATCTGGTGCGTCGATCTCTTATCGCCTGGTAATGTGTCACTTCATAGATAAGTCACGATAGGATCCATCCAACTGGTTACCCTTTCTATGTGGAGGATTTGCTCAGCTACGACTGACTGGTTGATGCTCGGTTGCGCGAGAAATTCTATCTGAATGTTTCTCCTTAAGTTAGAGTCAATGGCAGAGTTTAGAGCTGTTAAAGCGTTAGCGTGACCGTTCTGCCCCCTGGGGAACTGTTGAATATCAACTTTATCACATAAGTTCCCTTACAACAGCGAGGTAAGCTGCCATCCTCTCATCCTTGGCATTGAAATCTCCACTTATCTGCTTAGACACTAGCTTTGAATCTCCAAATACCCGAAGACATTTTGCCCTTAGCAATTGTGCTTTGCGTAGGCCGACGATCAGAGCTTTATATTATGCTTCGTTATTGGAGGCTTTAAATCCTAGTTTGATCCCCTGTTCGAGCACAGTATTCTCTGGGGTAACCAATACAATTCCTATTCCTTCCCCCTAGAGTTGGAGGCTCCGTCAACGTAGAGGGTCCAATCGAAGGATTTTGCTTCCTCTTCTGTCAGCTGCTCCTTTTCTAATTAAGTAGTAGGCTGGTTTCCCGTGAATTCAATGATAAAATCAGCTAGGACTTTTCGCTTAATTATTGTTCTTGGTTGAAAGTGGATATCAAATCTTCCAAGCTCGACTGATCGTTTTGACATTCGATCGTAGAGGTAAGCTTTCCTTAGAATAACTTTGAGGGGATGCGAGGTAATCACGATAATAAAATGAGCCTCAAAGTAATGTTTCAGCTTCCCCGAGGCTACCACTAAGGCATATGCGAGTTTTATAGGGGAAAATAATGTTGCTCAATGTCAAGAAGCATCATACTTGCGTAGTAGACTGGGTATTGGCCTCCTTTCGTCTCGCATATTAAAGCGGAGCTCACGCCATGGTCTAACACGAAAAGGTTAAGGTACAAGGGACCAACTTCACTTAGAATCACCAGCAAGGGTGGCTTGCTGAGGTAAAACTTGAGTTCTTCCAGGGCTTTTGAGCAGTCATCGTTCCATACTAGGCCCTTATCTTTCTTCAATAGTTAGAACAATGGTTGATAGCGCTCCGAAGACTTGGAGATGAAGCGATTAAGTGTAGCGAGCATGTCGATAAGCTTTTGGACATCTCTTATCATCTAAGGGGACTAGACTTTTCAGATGGCGTCGATCTGATTAGGGTTTTCTTTAATCCCTCTTTTATTGGCCAAATATCCTAGAAACTTTCCTGACTAGACACCGAATGATCTGTTGCTAGTGTTAAGCTTCATCCAGTATTTCATGGGGATCTTAAAGGTTCTTGCTAGGTCTGAGAGGTGGTTGCCCTTGTGTTTGGTTTTGACGAGCATGTCATAAATGTACACTTCCATTATTTCTCCCATCAGTTTCTTAAGCATCCTGGTGACCAACCACTAATAAGTTGCTCCTGTATTTTTTAGGTCGAATGGCATGACTTTGTAACAATATAACCCAATAGGGGTTATAAAGGAGGTCTTATCTTGGTCTGTCTCATAAAGTGGGATCTGGTGATATCTAGAGTAAGCGTCTAGAAAGCTCATGATTTGATGCGTAGTTATGGTGTCGACTAACTGATCTATCTTAGGGAGTGGGAAACTGTCTTTTAGATGAGCCCTGTTGAGGTCAGTAAAATCAATACATAACCTCAAATTCCCGTTGCTTTTGGGTACTACAACTGGACTGGACAACCATTTGGGGAACTAGACTTCCTGAATAAAACCTACATCCAGTAATTTTCTAACCTCTTTCTCTACTACCTTCGCTTTTTCTAGGGCTATTCGAAGAGCCTTCTGAGCAAATGGTTTAAAAGTTGGGTCGACGTGCAGTCGATGGCATGCAATAGTGGGATCTATACCAGGCAACCGTACGATTCCCAAATGAAAATATCCAGATTGCTTCGCAGGAGCATAATTAGCTCCTTTTTTTCTCAGTTGGTGAGGGAGGCACCGATTAGAAATTTCCTTTCAGATGAGTTACTTTCAGCTGTAATTTCTTTGAGGACTTCAATAACCCTATTCACGGGGTGGACCCTGGTTTCCTTCACTCCTCTTCGGTCGTACTGTAATTGCTATTTGGAAGTTAATACCCCTCTTGGGCTTTCTCCTGGACCTTCTTCTCATATTTCTTCTTATCTTGTTTGGGGCGAATGGCTGCAATAAAGCATTTTCTAGCCATAGCCTGGACGCTACAAATCTCGACCACACCCTGATCTGTAATGTACTTGAGTTTCTAATGATACGAGGATGGTAAGAATTTCATGGCATAGATCTAACCCATGCCTAGGATGGCGTGAAGGGGGGGAATCGATATCTACCACAAAAAACTCGACCATCTTTAAAATATTTCTCATCCTGACTGGCAGGACTATCTTTCCCAGCGACATGGTTATCTTTCCTATAAAGCCGACCAATGGAATAGTGGCCTCCTTTAGGTCGGTGATATTTAACTTCAATTTGTGGAACAGTTTTAGGTAAATCACTTCGGAAGAGCTACCTCGGTCAATGAGTAGCCTGTCGATGTCCCAGTTAGCTACCCTGAGTGTGATGACTAATGCATCATGATGTGGGGTTCTTACCCTAATTAAATCATCTTAGGTAAACATAATGCGTTTACTGTAATCGACGTCTTCTGGTCGTCGTCGCTTCCCGACCTGGGTCTTAGCGGAATTTATCTGAAAATCTTGCATAATGACGGTAAACTTTTTGGCTTCCATCCAAACAGTGTTTCCTAGTACCAGCTTAAGGTTTGATGCCCTATGAATCACTACGAACTCGTGGCCCATATCTTCCTCGAGGACATTATCCGGCTTCTGGTCTCCGTTCGTCGCGACCTTTTCTGTCTTTTTATATATAAACTCATTGAGATGGCCACTCTGGGCCAATTCCTCAAGATGAGACTTGAGTACTTTGTAGTGTTCAGGCCTGTGGTCGCCCTCTTTGTGGAATGCACATCTCAGTGCATTGTTCCATTTTGTAGGGTATCCTCCCATCTTCCTGGGCCATTTAACAAATGGCTCTTCCTTAATCTTGCTAAGAATTTGTATATTAATTCCTTAAAGACTGTGTTGACAACCTAGAACGCTTTCGAGGGGTCATTTTTGGAGCCATTCCTGCCCCCATTATTGTTTCCTTTTTTATGAGAATCATTTTTCTCTGTTCCTTTGTTCATCTTTATGCAACCATTGTCCCCTGTATTAAGATGGATTACATCTTCGACTTTGGCATATTTTTCAATATGGGCCATTAGGTCGTCGATGGAGTTAGCCTCCTTCTTGGTTAGGTATTGGTGCAATAGAGAAGTGCTTGATAGACCAATCTTGAGGGACCCTATGACGACTTGCTCCGAGCCATCCTCAATCTCGTTGAAAACCTCCCAGTACCTATTGGCGTACTCCCTGAGGTTCTCCTGTGGCTTTTTTTTTTATTGTGAGAAGTTCATCCATTCGCTTGGGGTGGGAGATGCTAATTATGAAGCGAGTTGTGAATAATTCAACTAGTGCCTTAAACCTCCTGATGGACCTATGTGGAAACCTCTCGAATTACTTCTGTGCCACGTTGTGCAGACTGAAACGGAAGATGCGACACATCATTGCGTCGTTGTGGATCCAGAAGGTTATGGCCTACCGGTACTGTCTAACATGATCGACATGGTCAGTTTTTCCATCATAGATCTTGAATCTAGGGATCAAAAACTGCTTGGGGGGCTCCTCTTCTTCTATTTTCCTTGAAAAAGGGGACTTCATCTGAGTGTTAAGAGCTCTTTTGCTAGCTCTCACGTGGATTTCGCTCCTTGGTGGAATGGATGCTGATCCATCTCCCTTCGAACATGTCATGTAGTTTTTTCCAGTGAAATTTTTTCATGAAAATAGTTCCTAGAATCGGCAAACAGATCCAAAACAGTTCTAAAACATTAGCAAAAATAAGAAAGTAATATAAACTACACAATGATACATACTAGCAATAGGCACAAAAAGTCATCATGTAAATCCTCCGATGCTAACAAACAATCTAAACCTCATCCATTAGGTGCGGTGGGGTTTTCCAAAGATGGCGACATCCTATGAAAAACTTCCATTAAATCATGTGAGGCCTCGACCAAAAACTTTACTTGCTCTCGAATATATGCAAACTCTCTATCATTATCTGCAAGCAAAGTATCATGGGTGGGTGCATGTGTGCGAGTATATGCAGAAGCAAAGCGTGACACATTACCCAACTTAAAACAAAACTTCCTAACGTGTCCTCTCTTTTTGCAATAGGAGCAAACATAAACAGGCCTAGGTACACCTTTCTCAAAATGTCCCCTATGCGCTTTCCTAACAGGTACGGGACACCTAGGTGGGTCGGGTTGAGAATCATGTGGATCTAACACTAAAGTAGGAACTGGCTCGGGTGTAATAAAAGAAGTGGATACACCATCATGACTTATTCATATACTCTCACCACTACGCAAAATGGGATTGAGAACCATATTTTCAACCTTCTTAGATGCATTCTCTAAAGGGACTTTGAACTCCCGAACACGTTCGAGATCACTCTTAAGTTGGGATACACGTGTCATCAGACTAGACAACGTGTCGGTCAAGTCACACTTTACCTCCTTCAAACTTCTTTGTCTCTCTACAAATCTAAAACCTGATGGCCTAAATCCCTATTATACTTCTTTGTTTTCAAGGTCTCGGTGTTCAAATCCCTAAAAGTTTTTTGGATCTCACTTTCATCTACACTCTCAAACTCACTCTCACCCCCACTAGAAACACTCGACTCATCATCGTCTCTCTCGTGAACACAATCATCGTGGGACAAATTGGGTAAGCTCACACGACTTGAAAAAGCTACACATATGCTAAACCTTTATTGGACTCATCTCCCTCACTATCACTAAGAGTGGCAGGCATGGCTACATTCTTCCCTTTTCTCCTTAGCCTAGTAGGACACTCAAATGCTCTATGTCCTTTACCTTTACACTCAAAACAAGTCATATCATCTAAATCTCACTTACTCTCTTCTTCTTTATCACCCCCTCTCCTTTTTTCACAACCCTCTTTGGCCTTTTTTTTCTTTTTATTTTTCTCAAAATAATTTTTATTGGAAAAATTATTTTTGTTCATTTTGAGAAAATTTTTAAAAATTTCGCAAACAAGGCTACATCGTCAATACTAAACTCTCCCTCAGAATCAGAATCAAACTCATAAACTCTCTCTTTCTTTTTAGCCTTAATGGTTTGGGAAAACATGTCAATCTCATAAGTTTGTAGGTATCCAACAAGCTCTTCTAACTTAAGTGAATTTAACTTTCCCAACAAATTCAAACTCGTGACTTTAGGAATAAAAAATTTTGGAAGAGATCTCAAAATCTCTTTAACGATACGCGTGTTTTCAATTGGCTCACATAAATTAAAACTTGAGTTAATAATGTCCGACAAACGTGTATAAAACTCATCAAAACATTCGGACTAAGACATGGTGATAGTCTCAAACTGGATGGCTAAATTTTGTAACTTTGATTCTTTAACCGCGTTCATTCCCTCATGTGTCAATTGGAGGACATCCCATGCCTCTTTAGACATGGTGCATGTCATAATTCAACAGAACTCGTCGAGGGTGAGGGCTCCAGAAATAACACTCAAACCGCGGGAATTAAAATTGAACAATTTATAATCTTCTTCAGTCCAATCCGACACAAGTTTCAAAGAGGTGATATTATTAGCAGTGACAGTGGGAGGTGTCCACCCTCTTTGACAAAGCAACCAAACACATTCTTCAATGTCTTTTAAATGTGATTTCATACGGGCTTTCCAATAAGCATAATTTGACCTGTAAAAAATAGGCATTCGATTATATAAGTGATCCATCGAAAAAGTTATGATTTTTCACAAAAAATGATTTTTCAACAAAAATCAATATCACACAATTTATACGAAAAATAGGAATATGCGATAAATTAACGTAACCTGCTCTGATACCAATTTGTAAAATGTCGTTTGCGATATTGATTCAAACGATTCGCAAATTTCCGAATCAATCTTATTTATTTGGATGCCTAAATTTGCTCAAACCAAATACCAATTTTATTCATCCCCTAAACGTGCATCTACGTGTCAAATCAAATCAATTAATTAAACCATTCGATGATTAAGCTAACAAACACAAATTTCAGGAAAAACCCCTTTCGGGTAAAAACCCTTTTATTTCCACTATGATTTGGAAAAGTCGATTTGCACAGATTATAGTGAAAATACAATTGACATACGAAATACCCGCAGGTGTCGGTTCGTAGTTGTCAGCCCAGGAACACCGCAACACTCCCTATGACACGCAATCGATCAGCCCAGTACCTCCTGCAAGAGTCACTTATCGTCAGCCCAGTACCTTCCAAGGCACCTAGTGTAGCAACATAGAATCCCAACAAATATGTCTTGGGTTCCACAAAACAACTCACACTAAAGTAATTGAGATTTGTGAATTGTAAAACAAAAGCTTTGAACCCTTTAAATGGTTGGAGAATAAAACAAACAATCAAAAAATGTATTTTGTTAAAAGCAGCGTTTCTCCACACGAAAAACCAATAGTCTAACGCCCTTTTTATAGTATCATTTAAGGCGGTGACGTGTCAGCCTAAAAGTCCCGTCGTTCGAACAACATACGCTGTCGTTTGAGCGAGACAACATCTCGTTCGAACGAGATGCGTCGTCGTTTGAGTGACAGAGGCACTAATCCCTTGAAGTCTTCAGACTTTGAAAATAGTTGGAAACCTCAGAAAGCAAAACTATTACGGGATCAAAAAACATTTATATAAAAGTCCTTTATAAGAAAATGTTTTTATAAAAATCATTTATAAAAACGTTCATAAAATATCCCAACACTTTTAATGTGAAATGTAAATGGAACTTAAACATAATTTTACCAAAACCATCTTGTTGGGAATGAATGTTGAAGACTTCTTGAAATTCGAATCGTCTTTTGTATATATTACCTTCCTCAATTCTTTGACGACTTGTAGCGGTATACGACATAATTAATTGTGATGGACAATGTCCTTTCACTCATTAATAGTGAAGTTGAAGTTAAGACTGTGCGGCAAATGGTGCTGGAAGAGCCACTAGTATTTGTTACCTCGAGTTTATTGGGGCTGGTAGTTAGTGGGGTCGATACTAATGTTGTTGTTTCTTGTGATAGGGCTTGAAACCTTGTTGACATTTTCTATCCTGTCCAAGTTGTCTTTGAGTATCCCCACTTGAAGAAACTCGAGATCAGTGACCCTTACCACCACATCAAAAACAAATGCCCATGAAAGTAACTAGTTGAGTCCTATGCTATCTACACTGATGTTACTTACCTTGACCTTCTTGAGGGTGTCCCCGATGCTGGTGTTAAGGTCTCATTTAGGTATCTTAAAATCTCCGCCACTTCCCCTAGACCCACTAGAGATAAAATCCCTTCTGGTCTCCACCTAAACCACCATATAATTTTATCCCATTAAACTAGACCACCTTCTCTAGCATCTTCTTATGAACATTCGTATCCTACCAATGAATCAAAGCTTTATCCACATCCTAGGCATATGTTGTGTATGGAGGATTCCCCATAACCACCCACCTAATGTGCCATGAAAGTATCTGAACGAAACTCACCATATTATTTTTCTTCGTACTCACCTCCTCTAAAGTAAAAAAGACAAACCCATGAACTCTCGCTCGTAGTCAACCACAATGTCCCGGTCAAGAATAAGGAATCCCTTCTTCATTTTCACCATAACAACATGAGGAAAATAATTCTCATTAAACCTCGTAAAAATAGGTTATAAGTAAATTTTTCTCTATCCGCCATTATGTTAACACTCTCCCACCATTAAAGGGAATCTGACTTACGTTTCATATTTTACGGTCGTTTTTTCCTGAAAAACCTGCCTCAAACTGTCGAATGGCAACCTCAGTACCCTGCCTATCTACAGTGTGTCTAGGGTTCTTGTGACACCCCGCCTAATTAATTACCGGGCGATCACTCCTTTATTAAATTAAATCAAGGTAAAGAGTTGGTTCATTCTCAGCATCACTGTCGATAAAAATAAATTTTCCAATTTAACACCCTAATAATTAAGCTAAGTGTCAAAACCATTTTCATACATACTTTCCAAATTTTAATTAAAGAAAAAGATTTATTTATTTAAAAACAACATTTCTACAATTAAGAATCACACCACAATAAACCAAATAGTATAATACATTCGTCAATCGAATGTCAACATATGAAAACTAAAGTCACAAATCCAAACTGAATAAATCCCATAGAACAATACTGGAAATAACTGAAATATAACTGTCCCAACAACAATGAAGTAATGGAAAGGGCGACACATGCCCAATAAATGAGAATGCTAGAAGTGGAGTCAATAAAGGAAGCCGTCTACGCAAGTGACCTGCAACTCCCACCTAAGCTGCAGCACGTTCCTCTCAAGGGATCCTAAGCAAGACGCCCCTGTGGCTGGGCACCTGAAATATATACATATATATACAAGAGAGAGATAGAAAAAGAAACGGGTCAGAGCCCAAAAGTGTGTTTGATTTTAAAATACATTTAACAAGTATTTAAATTGATACAGGCTAATGAAACAACATATTAGTGCGTCACTCTCTTGAGAAATACTCACCTCTCTTCTAATGTGCACACCTATCGCACTAACCTTCCCAACGGTTTTTCTCATCATTTTCTCATACTAACCTTTCCAATAATTTAGCGTATCTTAACTTACTCATAAGATTTCAAAACCGAACCATATTTTTGTTTAAAAAGAATACTTCCAGTTAGCAGTACAACTCTCGTTTTTAGCTTTTATTAATTTATAAAGTTTCTCAGTAACATATTATACTTTCGTAAAGCAAGTATTTACTATCTGAGTCATCAACCATGTCCTACTTATCAAATCACAGTAGGCAGTTTCAAATTTCCAAATCTCATATATATATTAACTACTCGTATAATATATATAAAGTAACAGCACCCCACATAGAACTATGGTGCGTGCATACTCTACTATCCAAAGCCCCATATCACTCATTTTAAAGGGAATACATTCAGAATCACTCTCGAATTGTATTAACATAAATACACAAACAATATTGAGGCGAAGAATAGATTCCAAGTCTCTAAGAGGATGGCACATGCCTGCGTCTCTTAGGACCGTCTGAACTATCACATCGATAGCCTGTACCAAGGATATCTATCTTCTAGGGTACAAGTCAATATCCCCCATAAAGGTCCCATCGAGATAAGACTTGTCCCAGCGCGGTAACCTCGGGGATAGCAAGTAGCGTGGGCATGATTTTCACAAGTATATAATATATGTACACACAATCATATAAATATACCACTTTATCATATTAATATAGGTTCTTCTCGTCACCCATAATTATAACATTTATCCTACATTTCACATTATTAGTATTACTTATAAGGTTTCATCTCTAACCTTAGCTTGAAGGGTTTTCTCACTTAATACGTGACATTCGTTGACTCTATCCTTCCAAGTAGGAAATTCAGTAGGTATACTTCTATTTACTATCGTAGATATTCGCCGCAATCTCTCACTTGAAATACGTAGTTTCATCGTTCATTATATAATTATCCCAAAAACAAGATTCTCGTCTTATAATAAAGTTCCCAACACTTATTCATATGTCCTACTGGTCTTTCCTATCTCCCAAAACATTTCATCAAGGATACCCAAGAATTATTTCACGATAAATTTAATTTAACTAATTAAACAAGGGAAATAAGAGTCTGCCAGGAGGGGTCGATCGATCGAGATCTGGGGCTCGATCGATCGAACCTTCGATCGATCGAAGCTCTAGGCTCGATCGATCGATCAAGCAGGTCTGCGAAAATTCTGCAGAAATGCAGTTACGGGTTCTACCAAATTTCTTCATCCAAAACCATGTTTTTCCATTCCAATCGACCCAAAAATCCTACTACTATCATTATAACAATATACCAGATGTTTTCAACGTAAAGCATGTGTATATCTAACATTAAACATGGATAATTAACCCCAAATTCCTCTAATCATCAAGAACCCTAGAGTTTTTCTTAATCAAGGTTCTAATCTATTTTTACCAGAATTTCCTTCTAATATATCATCAAAATTTCATGGGTTATATTCCTCTACATGGCAAGGATTCCAGAATATTCATATATCAATACTACATGCATTATCCTAACACAAATTGGGTTTTCTTCCATAGTTTTCATCTCTAATCAATCCTAAACTAATATGAAGATTGCACTAACGAAAATACGCAAGTTAAATACTTGCCTGGGATTTTTAGAAGTCCGGTTTGCAGATGAATTCGGTGTGGTTGCGTTCCCCTTCTCGCGATCTACGCGTTGGTGGTGGCGGCGGTGCAAACCGGTGACTTTTTGGCCTTGAATTGCCTTGGAGCTCTCTCCTCTCTTCTCCAATGGCCGTCACTTGTTTTTTGAATATTCTAACCCTAAAAGACTAACCTAAATGGCTGATATAGGTTGCTGAATTTCGTGGGTTTAATTACCCAAAAAGGTGAAATGACTAAATTGCCCTCCCGGGGTACCAATTAGGCCTAAAAACGCCCCGAGACCCAAACTAAACCCCCGGGTACACTTTTCTGACTATCTCGACCCTTACGGACGCGTTGGTGCACTCAAAATGACCATACAAACAACTTATAAAATATTCACTTTTTATTTAACAAAATTAGTCCTGACGTGACACGGGCACGTCCCGACTTAAATTTCCGAAATAGTAATTTAATTCACTCATGACATTCAATATAACCAATATAATATATTACTTTGCTCATTAGTAATATTCATCAAGTTTCCCATAATTACTAACTCTCGTCACCTTAATAATTATAACATAATTAATTTCCGGATTTTTATTAAATAAATCATTCACGTTAAATTTAATAAATCCCCAAATTTATATAGCATAAAAATACGGGGTATTACATACTTCCCCTCTAATAACGGAATTTCGTCCCGAAATTCAGAAAATAAGGCATACCTGGTAAGAACAACTCTGGATATCTCTCGCGCATATCTGCCTCGCGCTCCCAAGTGGATTCCTCCACATTATGATGCTCCCACTGGACTCGTACAAGTGGAACTATCTTCGACCTCAATCTCCTCTCACTATAGTCTATAATAGCCACTGGTCTCTCCTCGTAAGAGCTATCAGACTGTAAGTCTATCTCATCTATCACAATGTGAGTATGGGCCATATCATCCCGAAGATATCGTCTCAACGACGAGATGTGGAATACATCGTGGATGCGATGTAAATGTTCTGGCAATCCCAACCTGTATGCAACCGGCCCAATCCTCTCGATGATGGGAAATGGTCCCACGTACCTCGGAGCCAATTTCCCCTTCTTCCCGAACCTCATCACCCCCTTCATAGGAGATACACGCAATAACACTTGGTCTCCCACATTAAACTCCCGGAAGAACCATTTCGCATCGGCGTAGCTCTTCTGCCTGTCCTGGGCTACCCGAATACGACTCCTGATTATCTCAATCCTCGCGGAGGTCTCCTGAATCACTTCTGGTCCTAGCAACTTGTTATCCCCCACCTCGAGCCAACAAGTTGGTGAACGAAAAGGCCTGCCATACAACGCCTCAAATGGAGCCATACCAATTGTAAACTGATAAGAGTTATTATAAGCAAACTCTACCAGTGGAAGATGTGGCTCCCATCCTCCTCCAAAATTGAGAACACACATGCGTAGCATATCCTCTAACATCTGATTAGTACGCTCTGTCTGTCCGTCTGTCTGTGGGTGGTAAGCTGAACTCAACCTCAACTCAGTACCCATAGCCTCCTGAAAGCTTTCCCAAAAATGTGACAAGAAAATCTTGTCCCTATCTGACACAATATTCAGGGGCGCCCCGTGTAATCTGACAATCTCAGCAATGAACAACTGAGCATACTGACCCGTAGTATAATCTGTCCGCACTGGCAGAAAATGAGCCACCTTGGTCAAACGATCTACAATCACCCAGATAGAATCGTGGCTCCGCTGTGATGTAGGCAACCCTGTAATAAAATCCATGGAAATAATCTCCCACTTCCACGCGGGTACTTCCAAATGCTGAAGCAATCCTGACGGTTTCTGATGGTCCACCTTCACCAGTTGGCAGGTAGAACACTTGGACACGAACTCGGCGATGTCCTTCTTCATCCCACTCCACCAGTATTGTCGCCTCATATCCTGGTACATCTTATCGCCTCCCGGATGTACTGCAAATCGGGACCCATGAGAATGAGTCATCACTGCATGACGTAGTTCTGCTCCTTCTGGAACCACCAATCTCCCATTAAACCGTAAACCTCCATCAGAACTAACAGAATATGACTCAGCACCCTCGGCTAGAAGTCTCACAATCTGCTCCTGGCAAAACGGATCTGTGGTCTGTGCCTGTATCACCCTCGTAACAATCTCGGGTGTGACTGACATCACGGATATGAAAGAATGGGCTACTGCGTCCTGGTGACCCAACTCCTTCCACTTTGCTTTCCAGACGTCCGCTACATCGTCTACTGGTCTACGGCTCAACGCATCAGCAACTATGTTGGCCTTCCCCGGATGGTACTGTATTTCGAACTGGTAGTCCTTCACAAACTCTATCCATCTGCGCTGACGCATATTCAGCTCTCGCTGAGTGAACAGGTATTGCAATGACTTGTAGTCTGTGAACAAACGGAATTTCTCTCCCAACAGATAGTGCCTCCATATCCTCAATGCAAAGACGACCGCTGCTAACTCCAGGTCGTGGGTGGGGTAATTTTTCTCATGCGGCTTAAGCTTACGGGAAGCAAAAGCTATAGCCTTCTCCTCCTGCTGGAGTACACCTCTAAGTCCCCGTAAAGGCGCATCGGTGTAAACCAGGTACTCCACACCCGGTTTCGGTAAGGTAAGGACTGGTGCTGAAGTAAGCTTGTCTTTTAGCTCGTCGAAAGCTAATGGACAAGCATCATCCCAAATATATGGTACCCCCTTGCGAGTCAGATTCGTCAATGGACCCGCTATTTTGGAGAATCCTCGAATGAATCTCCTGTAGTATCCGGCTAACCCCAAGAAACTACGCACTTTTGTCGGTGTCGTGGGCTGTCCCCACTCCCTCACCGCTGACACTTTACTCGGGTCAACAGCTATCCCTTGCTCAGAAACAACATGGCCCAAGAACTGTACCTCTGGCAACCAGAATCCACACTTCTCGTACTTAACATACAACTGATGCTCTCGTAGAGTCTGAAGAACCTGCCTCAAGTGTTCGGCATGCTCCTTCTCGGAGTGTGAATATATCAAGATGTCATCTATGAAGACGATGACAAACTGATCCAAGAACTCTCTGAATACACGGTTCATCAAGTCCATGAAAATGGCTGGGCATTTGTGAGTCCGAACGACATTACCCTGAACTCATAGGACCCATATCTCGATAAGAAGGCAGTCTTTGAAACATCCTGCTCTCTAATACGTAACTGAAGGCAATCAAGTCCATGAAGTTGGATTTGTTCAACACTTAAACATTGTAGGTTTTGCGGTGGAGAAGCGAAGAAGGTTACTTTCGTGTTCAATATCGTAAACGACACAAGGCCATATCGGTGGATACCGAGGCATTCGTGGAGACGACTGCTGTGGACGGGCATCGTAGAAGAAGGTTACTTTTTATGTGAGCACTGTGAATATTGGTAAATATTAGAAGAGCATCAAGTCTCGTGGGTGGATCGAGTCATTGTATAAGACTACCGTTTGACTTTGTAAAACCATTGTCATAGTGATTGTCTGGCCTGGGCTGTTCGAGGTTTTTTTCGTTTATGGTTTTCCTCGTACATCGACATTGTGAGTATTGCTTTACTTTTTTTACTTGATTTAATCACTAGTTTCTTGCTTAGGGTTAAACATGATAAAATTTGGTTAAGTTAATTTGTGTCACATCTTGGTGTGGTTTAGAAAATAGAATAGAGTCTTTCAAAAAGAAAAAGCTAGTTTGTATTCATCCTTAACTTAATTCCACTTAAGAAAAAGTTTTTGTTTTTGTTTAAGTTATATTCGGGACCTACAAAGTTGTATCAGAGCTAGAAATACATTTTCATTGTGTTTGATCCCTTTTTGCTTATAAGGATGAATCTTGGAAATTATGATAGTTTTCGCACTCCTGTTTTTTATGGAACTCATTATGCTTATTGGAAAATGTGAATGAAAAGTTCTTTAAAATCCATTGATGAGCGTGTCTGGTTATCTGTTGAAAAAGGTTGGTCACCACCTGTCAGACAAGAGGGTGAGGTCACTAGTTTGATACCGGTTTAGTCATGGAGTGATACTTAACATAGGCTTGCACTGTACAACTCTAAAGTTCTGCACGTAATATTATGACATGTCACACCGGGAGAGTATAATAGGATCATGACTTGTGAAACATTTAAAGAAGCTTGGGATACACTTGCACTCACTCACGATGGCACAATCACGGTTAGTGAGTCTAAGTTGCAAAATCTCACTACACAATTTGAGACGATTAAGATGTTAGAGCGTGATACATTATATGAGTTTTACACTAGGTTGTCCGCGATTCTTAATGAGGCGTTTAACCTAGATGAGAATATTCTCGATAATCGAGTGATTAAGAAAATTTTGAGATTGTTGCCGAGTAGGTTTGATGCGAAAGTGACCGTTATGAATTCCCTTGGTATGCTTAACTTGTCGAAACCAAAAAAGATCGTAGGAGACCTCCAAACCTATGAACTCGATATATTTACCTCCAAGCAAGTGCCAAATAAATAAAAAGGGCATTTCTTTGAAAGCGCTGAAGGAGGAAACTAAAGTTTCGAATGACGATTTCGATTTCGACTTTGAGGATGTCGTTTTGTTGGCAAAGAAGTTCAAAAAGTTTCTTAAATTTCAAAATCAATCGAAAGATGCCAAAAATCTCGAGAAATTCAAGAACAAGGGAGACTCCACCCCTAAGGATAAGACTGAGAAAGTTAGGAGAGATAATTCGGATCGTTGTTTTAGGTGTGAGGGATTTGGTCACAAAGTAACCGAGTGTCCCACTAGACTTAAGAAAGAAGGCAAGAAATTGATAGCATACAACGCCACCTTAAGTGATAGTGAACCGGAAGAGGGAGAAAGTTACCCCACAGAGCGTAACTTTGTTGTGTTTATGGCAGGTCATGTGAGCGAAGACAATATATCTTCCCCCGAGGATACGCATGTGCATGACACTTCCGAGGCTGTTGAGAGTGATTCCCGAGAGTGTGAGGGTGATGAGAGCGAGGATGAGGAAATCGACGTAGGTGAGTTACAAGTTGCATTTCGCGAGTTCTTTGAGGAGATGGTGAAGGTGAAGAAGGATAACTTAAAATTGCAAGCTAAGTTGAATGAGCGTGCCGTAAAAAATAATGATGTGTTGATTGAGGATCTTAGGGCATGGGAAAAGAATATTAGGGAGAAGGTAGAGTACGTCGAGAAAGAGAGATATAACCTTAAAGGTTTGATGGAGGCTTTGAAAAAGGAGTTGCTAGAGTTTGAGGAGTCTAGGCGTCTACTTGAGTCTCGGATTAAGGAGTTGGAGGAGAGTTTGAGAGACTCATCTAGAGTTAAGTTTGACTCGGAGTCTAGGTGGGAGAAATTGGATAGGATGTTAGGCACCGTCCAAGTCGAGAGAGATAGGTTTGGTATAAGCTACGATGAGAGAGTTGTTACCACCCCCAAAGCCAATACCAATCGTGTGAGAGAGCCCAATAGGAACGTGAGAAGAGGTCGACATTTTGGTAATCATTCCCACCGTGTTTACACTTGTTCCTATTGCGATAGGAAAGGTCACCTTAGACGTTTTTGCTATGACCTTAGGAATGCTCCTAGGAAGTTTCGTGTCGGTTACCAAAACCCCTATGCGTTATGTCACACCTACTTGGGTTAGTAAATCAGACTTAAAGGTTTTAGGACTAAAAATTCATAGTTCTCATTTGGTTGCACTTGATTCTTCTCATGCTAAACCTAAAGGATGATAGTGTTACTATGTTTGTCATATGCTAGTCTTTGCATTCATGATACATACTTTGCTAGTATTATGACATGTTTATAATTTTGTATTATATTTTTTCATTTATTGCATCTTATTTGAAAAATACAAAAAGATTTTTATTTTGAAATATTTTGAGAAAAACACAAAAAAATGTTGCTTTTATTTGAGTCAAAATATTTTGAAAATGTCAAAAAGATTTTTCGTTTTGTTTTTGTGTCATGAGTTAACATGTTTGATGTGGCATATTGGTGTTCTTGAACCCCCTTCCTTCCATTATCCATATGGCTAGGACATTTGGTCATTATTATCGATGCTTAGAATGATCTTAACCATTGTATTATGGGTGTTCCAAAGTTGATATATGCTTTGATTCGATTTTGTTTATATGCCATGATTGCACACATGCACGAGTTTATATGGATGCTTGACTACGCTTGCATATTTGAGTTTGGTGAGACGTTCTTATCTCAATTTTTTCATCTATGCATAAGTAGACATAATGAGGAGGTGTGCATATAAGAACCGTTTACCATGAGGATTAAATTGAAAAGATGATGAGAGTTCATGGGAAAGGGTTGCGAGAGTGTAAAATTGACTCGTCGTGAAAGACACCATTTAAAAGGGCTCGAAAAAAATCATAAGGCAATAAAAAGAATCATATGTCAAAAATGGACCAAATTAGTTTAGTTCATTCAAAAGAAAATATGATATATTTGAGGGAGTTTGGATGGATTGAAAATTTAAATGGGGTTGCACTAAGAATCCTAATGTTGAAAATCGTGTCATGACGCTATTGTTTGTAGAATCATCAAAATTCCAGATTCGTGAGCATGATGTTTATTTAGTTCATTAAGCTCATTCTTTAATTGTCACATATGGCTTAGATAAAGTTTGATGATTGATTGCTATCAATTAGATATTCTTGATCGTTTCGATGTGTTGGAGTTGTGATTCATTTGTTATAGTTCACTCCCATACATTCCATATTTCATGTTTGAGCACATCGGTACTATGTTAGCATGTTACTCATATTTGTTTATTTTGAGTTTTCTTAGTTTAGCTACTGTTTTGTTATTGTTTCTCAGTTTTGATCCCCTCCTGGTTAGAATTTTCAGGAAATTTTTCCACTGGGCAACACTGTTTAATATTCTGGGGAAACTGTGAAAGTTTGATGTTGTCTTTCTAACGACATCAATTTTCATTCGAGCGACGTAGCTTGTAGTTCAAGCGACATCCCTGGCTCATTCGAATGACCAGTTTGACTGTTTTGGTTGACTTTTGTTTCAATACCTTGCTGCATATTGTTTACATTTTGGTACTGGGTTATTTCTGGAGATATTGTTTATGCAGCCTTCTTTTAGAGATTTGGTCTTTTGCTGCATTAATTTGTTTAATCACACTTGCGTGGATTTGATATATTCTTTGTGTGATTATCCAGTTGGCTAGCTACTGATTTGACATTGATTGATCATATTTAGCTAATTTTTTCATGTTTATCTAGCTATTCTTCAAGTTGATTTATCAAATTGGTATCATATTATGCTAGATGTGTTTATCTTTTCACCGGATTGTCTATTCGAGACAAAAAATGGGAGAGATGTCTGTGATGTAGGGGGAGTTTTGTGAGTTTTTGGCGTGATGAACTTGATATCCTGATTTATTTAATTTTCATAATTGCCCATATTGGTATCATGTTTACACAAAGTGGTTTCATATTTACTTACATAACAAATGAATCTGATTTGAGTTTTCATATTGATTTATATCATTTGTTCCTCCATACTTCACTGGGTATTTGTCTGTTTCATGTGTGTAGGTATGCTTAAACACATTCGAAATTTTGAGTCTACATCACATTCAAACATGTTAGAGACAGTTTCACGCTTGCCAGTCCATCTTTTATAAGTCTTATCCTATACTGATGATATAATTTTATTTTTGGGTTTTATGGGATGGGATTTAGGCGTCATACGTCTTGATGGTCCGACTTAGGCATTTTACTGTTGGTTTTGTCCCGGAATAGTCAAATGTTGAGATTCATAAGGACCAAATTTCCAATTAAGGATTAATTTAGTTTTGACTTATTCTAAAAAAAAACATGTTTGAGTCATTGGTAGATTTTTATTGTCCGATCCCACATAGACTATGACATGTTGAAGATTAATTGAAGACGTTGCGACAAAGCTTCAAGGAATTAATTATGCTGAAGTTTAAATGTTGCAAATTTCTCATCTTCAAAGTTTAATTGCATTCTGAGATTACTCGGGTATGAATGCATAATGTTAATGAAACTCGGAATTTAATTTTATAAAAATAAGGATGCTATTTTTTTATAGAAAATGTTTTCAAAATGGTTTATAAGTGTTTGATTTTGCTTACACTTCGTTTTATCAGATGAGGACGTATTAGAGTTGGTTTTTGTTTAGACTTGAATCTGGGCGTCGTTCAAATGACTTATGATGTCGTTCAATCGAGAACCACTGTTGTTAGAACGGCGCAGTATCTCGCTCGAACGAGATGCACCACCTTAAAAATATATATTTAAGGAGTGTCCCGGTCTGTTTTCTCGAAGTGTGTGCAGAACAAAATCAGTTTTCAAACAATACATCTTTCTACAACAGTTTTCTAAGGTTTTTAAAGCTTAAACACATCCTTAGAGTTTACAAAGATCTGAGTTATCATTACCATACCATATGTTTATGTGATCTTTGTTGAACTAAGTTGGGTTTGTTCAACACTTGAACATTGCTGGTTTTGCGATGGAGAAGAGAAGAAGGTTACTTTTGTGTTCAACATCGTAAACGACACAAGGCAATATCAGTGGATACCGAGGCATTCATGGAGGCGACTACTGCGGATGAGCATCGTAGAAGAAGGTTACTTTCTGCGTGGGCACTGCGAATATTGGTAGAATATTAGAGGAGCGTCAAGTCTCGTGGGTGGATCGAGTCATTGTATAAGACTACCATCTGACTTTGTAAAATCATTGTCATAGTGATTGTCTGGCCTGGGCCGTCCGAGGATTTTCTCGTTTATGATTTTCCTCGTACATCGGCTTTGTGAGTATTGATTTACTTTATTTTACTTGATTTAATCACTAGTTGCATGCTTAGGGTTAAACAAGATAAAATTTGGTTAAGTTAATTTGTATCACATCTTGGTGTGGTTTAGAAAATAGAAAAGAGTCTTTCAAAAAAAAAAATTTAGTTTTTATTCATCCTTAACTTAATTCTGCTCAAGCAAAAGTTTTTGTTTTTATTTAAGTTATATTCTGGACCTACATACTTTACTTAATTACATCACACATCACACATCTTAATTCTAAATCTTTATTATTAGTATTCGTATATACTTTATTTTCATAGAAAACCCAAAAAATAAGAAAAATAGGGTTAATTCGTAAATTACAAAATGGGATTTCCCATCACACTTTCTCACACTAAAACACCTTTTTTACACACACTCATAAATAAAGTCCCTAGTTGTATTTATGGGTTAAACCCCACCTCGTACTGTCTTCCAACTACGTTGACTTTGATGCCCCCCGGGCTACCTAGGCGTCTTAGGTGGTTCCTTAGACTTAAGTCCTCTAATATATAGTTGTTATTTTATATTCATCATATATTCATGATATATACATTTTATATGATTGCTTGCTTGTGTCTTATTCGATATACGCAATCCTTCCTTCATAACGACTTGTGAATTGACAATCATTTACATCATATTTTGATTACTATTTTGGGAACACTCCTAAGGATGACCTCTCTCTGTCTTTATATATGACATGAGTCGAGTGATTCCATCCTTTAATTATATTATGCATATAAGCACACACATCACGGAGTTACATAGTAGAAGATTAACACATGCCCATGAGAGACCAAAAGGGCGGTATGGGTGCCTAACTCCTTCCCATTCCGTAACTTAGTCCTTGGACCCTTGAGCTATTTGGTTTCCTAAGCATCAGTATTGTCCTTGAGGCCGTTATCTCTCGGCATCAACATTTCTTTTTCCTGTCTTGTGAAAAATAGGTTAGCGACTCTATCTCTACATATCACCCCACCTCGACGACGACCGAGCACCACGATAAAGGAAGAAATCCCGCGCACACACTGAGAGGGGAAGGACAAAAACACCGCCCCCGCCCCTTGGGATGGACACAGTGGGTTTTATGGGATGAAATGCCTCCTAAGTCCTATCCTATCGACTTGCCTCCATACCTATTGCAAGAAATTATACATTGATATTAGTCAGTTCCCGGGCCCTGAGTCGAGTGCCAACATTACCACTACTTCTCCTACTGTAGTCACAGGTCTTGTTTTCCTACCCCTGTCATCGCTTTAGCAACACCTGTTTACACCATATTATTACCGACTAATAGAGTGCCAGTACATGGAAATACAAACCAGTTATTGTCCTCGAGAGATATAAAGGTCCAAATTAATCCAAATGGCTACAAAGTAAATTGACTCTTGTCAAAGACCTTATACGGGGAGTAACCACTTAAATAATGGTTTTAAGGTGTGAATGCACCTAGGCGGGAACCTTCAAATGGGTAATTACCCATTAGTTACAATAGTAGTTGCATGGAAAATGATTCAATAAATAAGCAACTCAAGGACAAAGAAAAAGAGGGCTCCCTCAACAAAAAAATTACATCTACTCGTTTAAACTTTTTTTTTTAAAAATTTTATTTACTTTCTTTAAAGGTTGCTTCTTTTTCTAAGTTGTTTATAAGGTATATTTATTATAATTCTCTTTACGATTTATGAAAATTTCATTTTCCTTTACACTTCAATTGTCTTTACATTTATTAGACTAACTTACTTTAGATTCTAGTTAAGTTACTTCATAAACTTATTTAGTACCAAAGGAAAATTATCCATAATTGGATCATAAGTATTCTTAATTAAATAATTAAACGATGCATGATAACCTGATTATCACAAGGCTAAGATAACCAATTGGTTGGCAAGACCATTACCTTGCCCAACACACTCACACATAATTAAAACACACAAACCAACTAAGACGGTGAAACGTATTTTTAACACACCTGGTGAGACAATAGTGATACATAATTGTTAATCATGGTTGGGATTGGAATTAGCAATGATGGTACAAAGAATGTTAGTGAAATTGGTTCAACGAACCAAAATATCACCACTATAGATCAAACAATGCTTGAAACTGGTCAAACAATGAATCCATATGCATAAAGCCAAGACTTGAATGTAATAACGGTTTCAAGGGCCAAAAATTCAAGTGCAACACTGTTATAGTTGTGTCCTCAAATGCCCAAGATCAATTAATACATCAGTTAAACCTAGTACTTGAGCATCTTATATATATAATACAAAATATTTATACAATAATCATAACAGTAACTAGTAGGTTATCTCCTCCTACTGTTATGATATCTAACGGTCATGGTTACCCAGTAAAAATTGGTGTAAACGTGACCAAATAGTCCAATCCTTTTAACCTGATGTATTGTAGACCCAATAATGGGGAAACCCATTTTAAAACAATCCTAAGTATGGGAAAATACATTATTGGTTTATGTTTGAACAACCCACTAAAAAGTTTAGGAATATGTAGCACTTTCTAATTGATAGGTTATAATAACCAAATATGGCGAACTCCCATCCCAAAAGTGAGAAGGATGGGACCTTACTACAATGAACCCAATTTAGGTTTTTTAGAGGCTTCGATCTATGGAGTAGTCACCGATACTATGTTTGAACATGAAACTGAGGTGTTACGAAATAATAGGCAATTTGGAAATGAGATCCTCCAAATGGAAGGCAACCAGATTCCTCAGGATTTTTGGCAAATGCCTTGACAAACATAACAAAATGCACCTCCACAGATCCCACCTCTATTGGTGCAACCAACACAAATGATAACCAACCAGTTGCCCAACGAAATAGGATATTACCTCGTGGAGTTAGGAGGAATGAAAATATGGATCTCATACATGAGATTTATGGTCCAGTGGATCGGGGGCGCAAACTCCAATCTATAAGAAGCCATATCCTGAATGTGGATATAATTGAACTTCGTAAGGAATTTAAGTTCCCAACTTTCTCTATTTTCTTAAGACATGGCTGCCAATCTACATTAGAATATGTAGTAAGGTTTACCAATCAGTGCGCTGATGTTGGACCAAATGAATACATCAAACTATATATATTCTCTAATTCCCTTACTAATAAAACCTTTTCTTGGTACATAAGCCTTCCACCTAATACTACATAAACTTAGAAAAAAATTGAATGAGATGTTTCACGTGTAGTTCTTCCAAACTAAACCAGAAGTGTCTGTGGATGACTTGGCTAGACTAAGCTAGAAGCTAGACAAGAAAATCACTAGATTCATAAATAGGTTAAAAAGATAGGAAAAAATGTAATATAGTTTTACTCGAATATGAGTTTGTCAAGTTGGCTCAAAATGGACTAGAATTTAGACTTCAAAAGAAGTTCAATGCTGTAAAATTAAGATATTTGGTGGAATTAATTACCAAAGTGTCTAGGTATGAGGCTCTTCTGGAAGAAGAGAATAAGAAAAAACTTCTTCTTTAAAAACATAATATAAGGACCCAAATATGAAAATAGATGCTACTGAAATATTTGGAACCGAATCCATGGTTTGTGCACCCTTGGTCACAAAGAACATAGCAGTAGAGTTCTATACAATATACTTAGAAGGGATTATTAAGAAATATTCATTTGACATATCTAAAGTGAAAGAAATATATATTATCTTCAAAGAGTCAAATTGAAAAAACTACCTGATGATGTGAAAATTCCAAGAATAACTGAAATGAAAGGAAAATATTATTGCAAATAGTATAACATCTTCTCTCACTTAATGAATGCTTGTTCTATTTTTCATGATAGGGTGAAATAGTTGATTAAAAAAGGGAAAATTAAATTTCCTCGAAAAGAAGGATGTACTATGGTAGATCATGAAGACCCATTTACCAATATAAAATAAATGGGAACCAATATTCCATCCATACAGTTACCCAGAATTAACGAGTATGTTGAGTACATAATGAAGATAAAGGAAAATTCTAAAACATCAAAGATTGAAGTAGACGTTGACCCAGATTAGAAGATCCCAAGACACCTTTATATTAGGTAGGGTAACAATACATTGATATATCTCAAATTATTGCTATAAAATGAAAGGAATAACAAAATCTCAAGAAAATGGAAACATTGGTTATTTTTCCAAGACCCGGGAATTTCAAAACCTACTGGGTTTCCAAGGAGTTATACTAAGGGAAATAAGGCTATTTATTGTCCCCTATCATACTCTAGGAATCATAAAGTGAAAACATATGGGGTTATATGGATTTAATTCTATCTTAGGCCATAAATAAGACCCAATTTTTACTAAATTTTATTTTGATTGAATTTTAGTGAGCATGAAAAATAAATAGTGAAGCCAATATACAAACCAAACATGAGAATAAGAAATAAAAGGAAAAATTCCTTTCGAAAGAAACCTATATTTAACACTTTTTAACACTCAATGGACCATGACATACTTACAAATAACTTAGAGCTCCACTAAGTTTAACGTAGTAGTGTCTTTAGATATTCAACAAAAAAATGATGCAGTCCAGCATTACCCACGACAAGCAGATCTTGCCTGGGTATCCACCAATCAGCCTCAGGAATCAAAATTCTTTTCTTCTTTATCAGTAGAGTGTCTTCAAGGGTTTAGAATTCATATTGTGTTCTTCTGGGTTTGGTAAATTGATCCTAAAAATCTAAGGGGTTTGGTTAAAAAATTTGACGAGTTTGATTATAAAAGGCTTAAAAATAAATTCATCCCCAAATATCTATTTATACCATAAGATATTTCAAGGAGATAGGGACAAACTTTTGAATTTAATTTGAGATAAAAAAAATCTCACGTACTCATATATTCAAATGAACTCACATCTCATTCGAACGAAGAACTGGATCTCATTCAAACGACTTCTTATGATACTTTGAATGACATTCCAGAGTTGAGCCAAAAGATGACTCTTCATATCTCGATCGAATATGGGAATCTTATTCTTATGACCCACATTATCTCGTTCGAATGACATATGTTGTCATTTTAATGACCACGTAAACATTTTTTTTATAAAATTTGAATTTTTTTTGAAAACTTTTAAGAACAATCACAAATATTTTATGCTTTACCAAACCACTTCATAACTCCTCAGGTAAAGTTTGTTGAGTGACATTCAATCTTCGCAAATTTCACCCACGATTCTTCATTCTGAAGACTTAAGAACGGTCATGAAGGTGCAGTGGGGCATAACGAGATAAGCCAAATAAAAAGAAAATGAAAAATCTTTAATTTTTCTCTTACAAATCTCCCCCTCTATCTATTTCAATACAAAATACAAATCGAAGCCAAATTAACCCCCAAGACTAATACAACTAATGCCCTCCCAAACTAAGAAATAGAAATGCATAAATGTATAAGTCTTCAACTGAAAGTCTTTGTATTTTGTGGTCTATGAAACTGTCATCAAGGTGGAATGATACCTACACACATGAGACAAAAGAAATACTGTGATGCATATGAGTTTAAAAAAACTAAGATCTCCCTTAATTTGTTCTCCACCTTTTTTCCATAATGGACAAAGGGTAAGAAACTAATCATGAATTATTAGAATCACCCGAATCCAAATGAAATAACATTATGAAGATAATCCAATAAGCACATGCGATGGAATTTTAAAGAAGCATACCAACTCTTTTTCAAATTTTTCAAAATTTTCTCAAGTATAAAAAATATATGAGTATAAAAAGTACACATAGGTACCAACACATTACACCATAAAACATAGCTAAAATATTTGAATCGTGAAAGCGGAATGAAATTGTATGAACACAAGTTCCATGGGCAAATCAACATAGGCATACGTAACAAAGTTGGACGAATTCATGAGATTATTCTGAAGGAAGAAATTAATTTCAACCTTAGGAGTGAAAATGGTGAACATACATGAAATTGACATGACTTATGAAACATGCCATGAATTTAAACACTTCTCAAAACAATAGTGCCAAACTATTTAATGTTTTTCAAGAGAGTCTGTAACGTAAACCCATTGATCTTATGCTTTATAACACCATTAAAATCTCACATATTTAATAGGGACATATACCAAATAGTCCCTCGAACATTTTTTTAATACTCATTTAGTCCAAGCTTTTTTATTTTGTTTCAAAAAGTCATTTGCCACATATTTTGGAGAGGGAGTGCCGCTGGCGCGGACCTCTAAAAATAAGAGAATATTGAGTGCTTGAGGGACTAAATGGATTAAACTAAAAATATGTGTCCTTTTTAAAAAATATGTATTTATAGTAGGAACTATTCAATAATTGACCCTATTTAATAATACACTCTCCAATTTTTGAAGATATTATAATTCTCATGTGTAGCCAAGCATGAATGAGAAAAAAAGGGAAATGGATGTGTCATTTTTTTGTGTGACATTAATATTTTGGGATCTTTTTCAAATGGAGTCTTTTAACAAAAAGAGAATTTTCTCTTTCATAGCCCCTTTTCCATTTCTTAATATAAAAAAATCGAGAAACGAAATTCGGACAATGGTTCTTACAAGAACACCTTATCTCTATTACATTTGGTTCGTTATTAAACATTACTGAGATGAGAAACTATATTCGACATATGACAAGTACGTACAATGTTCAAAAAGTTCATAAATTTGTACAATAAACATGATAAAAAATCTAGAATAATGAAAGTAATCATCAATGAATAACAAAATGCTAGCTAAGCATTATTAAGAACACTGAAGAAGTGAAGCCATGCATCAAAACACCATGAAAAAGTCAGATGAATGGATGGAATGTAAGGGTGATTAAAACATCTTAAATGCACATCCATATATGGTGAAAAACAAAATATAAAAATATTCTGTCTTTTTTAATTTTTTTCATCAAAGATAAAATCTTTTTAATCTTTAAACAATTTTTTCTTAAAAAAAAAAAATCTTTTCAGATTTTAAAAAATATTCAAATAAAAGCATATTTAAACATAGAAATACATAGAAAAAATACAATCTAGCAATAAGGAAAAAAGGATATCAACCTGAGAACCACCCTATATTAGATAAATGTGTTTACCTCAATCATTAATCCAGGAAATGTTCTCAATAGTAATAGACATCCTTTGAAATTCCTCCATCAAACATTGAGAAGTCTTGACCAAAAACTCTACTTGCTCTCGAAAACAAGAAAAATCTCCATGATGGGAGCATATGGAGTAACACATTTTGTGGTTTGTGTGGGAGAACATGTGTGAGAATCAACACGTCTAATATTTATTCTCTATAAACCCAATTTCCTAACCCAAATAAATGAATATTTAATACGTCGAATTTTGGAGACCATGGGGACACTGGACTTCAACTTCCTAGGGTATTTTCTAAGATTATAGAAAAAATACCTAAGGTGACCTTCCCTACCATAATGTGTAAACATATAAACGTGACGAGGAGAAGGACCTTTGGGTGGACATTTTTTAATACCTGGGATGTGGTTGACCCTCTAGAATGAACAATAGTCTTAGATTTCATAACTAAAGCATGAAAATCATGAAAAGAACTACCGTCACGGCTAAAACTACTTGAGTCTCTAAAATCACGCGTTAACTTCAAAATCACAGATTCGAGAAGAAAATTAGACTCTTTAAGTGTTAGCGACTCCTTCTTCAAATTACCAATCATTCCTAGAAGGTTATCTCTCTCCCCCTCAGTACAAGCGAACAAATCCCTATGAGTCTTCTCACGTGCCCTCTTTAATCAAATTATCATTATCCTCATTGTCATGACTAACCCTAGAAAATTTAGAATCCTCTAACTATTTCTCTAAAAATATGATTTTATCCTCACTCTCTTTCTTGGACACTTCTATATATTTAAAAGCACAAATTATGTCCATAATTTTCTCACATAATATATCTCTTTGATTTTGAATATTTTTCGAAGATTCAGATTCATCTTTAAATGAGAATTTTATTCTTCAAGAATTTTATTCTTTTTGCAAACTTAAAATTCAAAATACCTAGAGTTTCATCACGGTTATAAATCTTATTATACTCATCTCGAATATCAAAGTTGTCATCATCACTCAATGCATCAGTAACCTATCACAGTAATGACTCATTGAGAGAAAATAATGAATTAGACAAAAGAGAAAAATAAACAGACCAAATAACCCATACAACACGAAACAAGGATCGATGTAATAACTTAGAGTAACCTACTTTAATACCAATTTGAAAACGCATGGAGTTATATGGATTTACTTATATCTTAGGTCACACACACAAAAATCCAAATTTTATAGAATTTTATCTTGATTAAACTTTAGTGAGCATGCAATATAAATCGTGAAGACAATATCTAAACCAAATAGGAGAAAAAGAAGTAGAGGAAAATCCTAAAACCTATATTCAAAACTGTCAAAGACTCAACATACCACGACAGGCTTATAGATAACTTAAAGCACCACTATGTTTAACGCAATAATTGTCTTCAAATCTTCAACAGAAAATAATGTAGTCCAACACCTCCCATAACAAGCATATCTTGCCTCGGTATCCACCGATCACCCCCATGAATCAAAACTCCTTTATTCTTTATCATTTGATCATCATCTCCACCAATCAGTAGTAAATAATATTCTCTACAATGGTTTACATCTCATATTGTGTTGTTCTTGGTTTGAAAAAGTAATCCTAAAAGATATAAGGGGTTTGGATGAAAAATTTGAAGAGTTTGATCACAAAATATTCTTAAAAGCCTAAAAAACAAATAAATTCCTTCATATCTATTTATAGGGAAAGAGGTCTCAAGGTGATAGGGATAAAACATTACATTTGATTTATGATAAAAACAATCTCGTATACTCATTTAAATGAAATGACATCTCGTTCGATACAAGTACCAAATCTCATTTAAATGCTTTCCAATAATACTTCGAACGACATTCCATAACTAAGCCAAAAGGCACTGCTTCATATCTCGTTTGAACATGGGCATATCGATCTAATGACTCGAAGTATTTCATATTAACAACATATGATGTCATTTTAATGACCTCACAAAAATTTCAAAAAAATTAAAAATCATTTTAAAAATATTATGAAAACTTTTAAAAACAAACTCCTTTAAATATGACCCGTGAATATTTTATGTTTTTCCAAACCACCTAATAACTCTTCTTGAATAAAGTTGTGATAAGCGATCTTCAATCTTTGCAAACGTCACCAAAGATTCTTCTCTTTGGAGACTTGAGAATGATCATGAAGGTGCAGTGGGGTGTACCAAGATAATCCAAATAAAAATAAAATGAGATATTATAAAAAAAATCTTGCACGAAGACACCAAGGAACTACAACTACATCAGACCAAGTTTCACTGAAGTGAAATATCGTCAATATATGCGGGTTCTAGGTCCCATGAGTATTGCAAAATTAGTTCCTATGGTGATGGGAGTATCATATTAGTTTACGGCTCAGGACCCAAATATTTCCCCATAGTTCAATGATATGTCTAGGAGGTCGAAGGTTTTAAAGCCTCAACATATAGCACCAGGGATGTGGCATCCTTAGATGTGCCAAAATAAAAGAAAACAAATAAAAAAGTTATGATTTCAAACTCAACTAAGGCCGATTGAAAGAAAACATGTGTCTTAGAAAGAGGCCTTCGAGATTTTGCATCCAAGTGAATCTGAAGGTATCACGTCTTTGTATTCAAAGCCAAATCCATGATTCGATAGAAAACAAGAAGGTATTGAACCTTCTTCGAACATGTTGGTCAAAAAGATTAAATAATTAGAAAAAGTTATTAGCTAGACAATGATAGAAGATCTAAATATAAGTGATGATTATTTTGGATGCAAAAAGAACTTATTATGGGTCTCTTCAATAGTAATTCATCCAATTTGGATCTACCACATCAAGTGGCAATATACATAGCAGTGATCCTCCCAAAGAGGTTCGAAGCTAGAAAATGGAAAGAAGTCCCATAGATAGAGATGGCTCAATATGGGCATTCAAAGGTATACAACCTTAATTTGTTCGTATCTTCTTTATCTCTCATATATAGGTTCAAAAAGCCTACTAAAGATGTGAACAATCACATTAAGAATTTGTTTATAACGACTTGGGTGAATGGAGTATTAATAAATACAATATTGGTAGGTAATGGAATTACTATTAACATAATGCCATACTCCATGATTTTTAGAATAAATAAATAACATGATAAATTAGTCTAGACTTAAATCATAACATCTGGTTTTGATGGAGACAAAAAGTCAACCAAAGTTATACTACCAATATATATTATTCTAGATTGGGACTATGGTGAATGAGTATAAGGATGACTTCGCTTGGGAGTATAATGAATTTCCTAGTTTAGAAAGAAAATTGGTTGAGCATAGACCGTTAATCAAATAAGGATATAATCATATTAAATAACCACCACACCACACTAGATGACTCTATAAGTCACGAAAAATAAAAGAGGAAATTGAAAGTTTGTTGAATCCTGGGTTCATTAAAACCACCAGGCATGTGTGAAAACCCTGATTTGTAATCAGGGCGTGGATCATGTTGACCCAGTTTATATTAATACCCTTAAGATCACAACCCATAAAAATCCCCATAAAAATCTAAAAAAGTTTGGGAACAAAATAAAAATAAGAGAATAAAAGAGCTAAAAGACCTTCTGGGCATCCTTTAACCATCAGTTAATGCCTCATCCCTTTAATCATGTGGCTAAAGGGATTTGACCATGTAATCATCCCCTTCTGTTGTAATCATTACAAGATATTATGAGATATGTTTCCAAACCTACACGTTCCTACACCCCCTTTTCCATCCTACATGCTTCCTAGCCTTTAATGAGGGATTAAATACCTCATCTGACTGGGCAATTAAAGGCCTTACCTAGATCGTTATTAAAGGAAATACCCACCAACCTTTCAAAGTAGCCCCAAACCTAACATTAATCCATTTTCTAACTTTCTTCAATCCCAAGCACCCTAGATACTCCAGCTCATTCTAAAAAGTTTCAAAGAACTTTTTACTTCTAATAGATAACTTCCACCCGAGTTAAGTTCATACTTCTGAAAAGTCGCTTCCTCTGAGAAAAATAGAGGCAAACCTCGGCACTCATTCCATGAAAGTAGACACTTCTAAATGAAGCTCTGAACGATCGGGCACCTTAGGTCGTGACACTCCCTCGGGAAATATTTAGTTCAGGCTACAAGGGTAAGGAAACTTTGCCTGAATCTAGGTTCAAATACCCCATATATATTGTGATATACTGTCGAAATTTATTTATCTCGTTTATACTGGACCCACTTTAGGGGATGGGGTATGAACTTTAGAGCGTTTATATTTTAATGCTTGTTTTTTGACCAACTATTTATATTAATTGAATTGGCATGCGTTAAAAAATTTTAATCGTCGCCACAACGTCTAAATATAAAATATGAAAACACACTTTTAGAAACTACTCTTAGGATAGTGTTAGTGAGTCGTGTCATCCCAAAGCTTTGCAAAAGCCAAAGTCTAAAATTGGGCTCCCATCCCTTTTCCTAGCAAAAGGAGCCCATCTCTCCTGCTGCATCCATGAATATGTGTTTTCACGTAAATACTTGCCAAGCGTTGACCTTTGATTATTGTATCATTAACATATAAATATATGAATCTAACATAACGAAATAATATATTAAGGAATAGTTTCCATTAATATCATAATATTTTATATTATATACCCGATATCTTGTCGCCTACATCTATAAATATGTGCGGTTTGTTAAAACTACATTGGCTTTGTTACCAAGTCTCCTTGGTTACGTAGGGACTATATTGAACTAAGATTGTGAAGCCCAAGAATAATAATACATCTCGCGACATATTATTTCTTAGGGATACATCTGTCCCCAGACCAAACCCCCTCATCCTTCTGGTTCACTCCAAACTTGAGGTGCGGTGCTTTTCTCAATTTCTTAACCATAAAACATTACATCTTTAACAAAAATACACCTATACACAACCAAACTAGGGCTAAGGACAATAAATTTAAGTCAGTGATTGCTCGACATTCATAACAATTTATGCCTTTATTAGTGAATTTGGGTCCGCTCCCATTCTGAACCTTCATCGAAGCTACCATATGTCCTACAAATAACTTTTCACCCTCTCCAAGACAAGTCCTACACTTTCATACATATCACGTTACAACATGTGAACAAGTGAACGATATAGTCTTTTATCTCTTGGCTACACAAGTATGTAGGTGCAATATCGAGTTCTTTTAGTGAACATGGGACTCGACAATATGATTCTTGATATATTGTCCCCATAGACATGCAATCGTCTCCCATCTATCTCTTACTCTCTCTCATACACACTACATAAGAGATAACAAACTATCTCAGATACGCGATCTCTTGTGCAACCCTAAAAAATGTGCAAACATGTAGACATACTATACAAAGTTAAACTACGTAGGCTTTGATCCCTAGTGATCTTCAGTTCATAGGCACAAGACTGAGCCCTTATCATGAGAATGAGCCTCGATAATTTATCTCGATATGTTGTCATAAAAGAGATGTCTACATCTTTCACATTACCTTCTTATCTATTTTCAATTCTCGAATGAGATATGAAACTATCTCAAGTCATAACATCTCTCACACATATTGATAGCCACGCGTCACCCAAGTAGATCCTTCTATCACACTTACATACGTAATAACGGACACCAATTATACAATTATCGGGTCATGTGAAATCACCCATGAGTACCTGCATGAGTTAAGTGATGTTCCAACACCTCTCACTGATAGCAATTTCCTACCTAAGCAATTAATGTTAAGAGAGATAATAATCATATAATTAGGTAAGCATAAAGAACAAGTTGGGTGCCTAACACATTCTCCACCCGTAATCCGATTCTTAAACCTACACAACAAGAATCTATGGACCAACTATAGACCTAAACCTTCCATAAGATTATTCTATAACGGATAACCCAAATCTTTGGTTTGTTTTCGTATAAAAATTTGTCGACTCTGAAACGCACCGTGTGATATCGATTCGATTCGCAAATTAATAAGATGGCACACTTATTTAATTAGAGTCTATTAAAACAGCCCCTACACATGCATCTAACCAAGATAAATCATTCAAGCCATGCATGATAAAATAAAGACGAGCAATTGAGGAAAAAAACCCCTTCCGGGTAAAAACCTTTTATCACATTTTGAAAAGTTAACAAGACCTTTGACTTACATACAATCCTGATAATCGCCCACAAGACTATACTACACGGTGCCTTCAGAAAACCTTCAAAGATACGAGAGACAGCGAAAGTACCCTCCAGGTGTCGGTTCGTCGTCTTCGGCTCGTCCACACGTAGAATGACTACGCTCGGTATCCACCGATCAAAGTATGGAGATACCTTCTCCACAGAGGCTAAACAAATACACAAGATGTGTTCTTGGGTTACCAAAAAGATTCACAAAGGTTTGGCAATTGTGTGAATCAAAACATGAGTCTTGGGACTCAAAAAATATGAAGACTAGAGGTATTTGGACTCTCAAAAACGTCTTCTAAAGTCTTGCAAAACAACTCCCCCGAAGTTGGTATTTATAGGAAAAAATATGAAGAGTTCCGCTTTTTTAAAACTCTAAAAATCTTATCAGCGTACAGGTACACCGAACCCCATCTGGGGTACACCGAACCGGTTTGGATGTACCATTCTGGTATGGAGTTAAAAACAGCATTCTTCAAGGAATTTTCTCCAACTTCAAAAGGTCATAACTTATTCATCGTAGCTCGGATTGAGGTGCCGTTTCTTTCAGTATCTTCGTTGCGGAGAGCTCTTCAACTTTCCAGTTGACCAGACCTCCGAACTATGGATGTGAAATTACGAAAATTCCCTTGAACTTTCCTATCGTGCCTTTTTTTCACTGTTTCGACTTCCCTTGTGTACCACTTGCATTAAGTCCCTAAAATCTTGGAACGTGAAGTCATTGAGGCAGATGTGGGACACATTAATGGAGATGTTGAATGCTTGATTCCCGGAATTCGGATAGAGGCCGTCATGTGAGATCGTGAGGTGACGTGCCAAATGTAGCGGCGTACGACATACATAAATGTAACATGTTGGACATGAGAAAAATGTCCTTACAAATCTCCCCCTATGTCTATGCCGGTACATACATAAAAAATCCGAATTATCAAATATGAAATTGCCTATACAAATCTACCCTCCCATGAACCCAAAACTGGAAAAGGTACAAATGAATAGTCTTCATCGTTTGTTCTACAAATCTTCAGGAATCTCAAATCTTTTCTCATCAGGGTGTGCAATTCAGAGATCATCAATGTAGTACCTACACACATGAGACAAAGCAAAATACCAAAGTGACGTATCGAGTTTGAAATGAGATAAACATAGATACCAATATATGATAAGCATAAGACAAATCTCAAAAACTCCCCCAAAATTCAAACTCCCCCAGAATAAGATAATTCTTTCTCCCCCTTTTTATGATGTCCCCAAATAGACAAATAAGAAGAATGAATCAAACAAGCAAAATCGGGGTGTCACGGTATACAAAAAATACACAAACTATTTTTGATTTTTTCAAATTTTTCATACAAAAATAAGATACCAAAATGAACAAATATGAAACAAAAATCACACCATGGATTTAGACTCAAACAACCAAGTCATGGAAAGGGAATGAATGGGTGTGAACACATTCGATAGGTAAATCAACTCAATCAATCATATGTGCACGATGCATACGTGTACTCCTAACGAATGAACATCAAAGGTATCCTTAAGTGTAAACGTTTGTTGAATTTAGATGACATCGTTTTATGCAAATCAACAAATCAAAGTCAAATGATTTTCACACCAATAACGTCCAAAACTATATAGCGCATTTTCAAAAATTTCAAGGACGTGCAAACCCGTTATAAATTCTCCAACCAAACTCCCTTATATATATATTCTTTTAGAGGTAATATAAATTCTCAAACATTGGAGAATTGGTGCAAAAACCTAAATGGCTCCTTTTTGGCATGAATATCTTTTTATTGCCTTTCAATTTTTTCGGGCTCTTTTAACCTCTTTGGACCTCGGATAATAAAATTCCTCAATTTTTTAGGTCCTTTTTAACGGTGGCTTTTGCGCAAAGGATAGATAATTACCTTTCGCAGCCCTTTCCCGTTATTCAAACAAAGCACACAAACTCACAACACGGTTTTTATATGCACAATTTCCTTATAAAAATTATCGCGCTTGGTTTGTTTTAAAGACAGGATTGAGATGAAAACACCCAACCAACATGTGATAAGACAAGCACAATAATCAAACAAATCCGTGCATGTGTGCAATAAAGGAAACATGAGTCAAACATGTAGGAAGTAACACTTAATTACATCTTAACGACTCCAAACATTATAAAGCACAAGGATGAATTGACCTATTATCTCAAAACACTATCAAATAGTCACATGAAAATGGAATGATGTTGTGACTCGGTCATCCTAAGTGTTCATCCATAAACGGTGCAAACAAAAAAAATCTTTTTGTATTTTTCAAAATTTTCCAAAAAAATATATACAAAAAGTACATGTCACAACGCTAGCAAAAATATATCAAAAAGCATAACTAGCGTATGACAAACATGCAAACACAATCATCTATATGATATGGCAAGAGAAGAATCATGTGCAAGCAAACGGGAATCAACTTGTCTAAAATCTAGTTCCTCCAAAAGTGATTTCCTAACCCAAATGGATGAAACACGTCGACAAGGGGTTTTGGGAACCAACAAAATACTAGACTTCGAATTCCTAGGACCTCTTCCAAGATCAAAACAAAATCGCCTAAGGTGACCGTTCCTACCACAATATGAGCATGTGTAAACGGGTGGGATGACACCGAAAGTGTGATCTTTTCTAGCGTCCTTGGAATTAGTTGACCCTCTAAAACAAATAATGGTTTTGGCTTTAGCATTAGAAGCATGAGAACACAATGAGCCATTACCATCAATATCAAACCTACTTGAGTCTGTCAAATCATTTTTTAACTTCAAAATTTTTGACTCAAGCAAAGAATTAGACTCTTCCAAATTAAGGGACGCCTTCTTCAAATTATCAATTAAACTTAACAGTTTATCACGCTCCCCCTCAATTAAAACAAACTTATTCCTAAGAGTCTTTTCGCGTGCCGTAAAATCATCGATTAATTTTTTATCCTCGACGGCACAAACGGGAACCCTAGAATTTTTTAAGTCCTCCAATTCCTTCTCTAAAACTAGGACTCTCTCATCACTCTTCTTTTTGGCAATTTTTAAAGAATCAAAATCAGTACACAAATTACCAAAGTGCTCACGACAAATATCACTTTGAGTTTGAAACTCTTGCAAATATTCAATCTTACTTTTAAAGAGAGAATTTTCTTTTTCCAAAACTTTAATTCTTTTGCAAAGTTTCAAATTCAAACTTTTTAATTTTTCAGCACGGTCGTGAAATTTTTCAAAAATAGGCTCCTCATTAAATGGGCGTTCCATTGAAAAATTGCGATTTTTTATAAAACTGATTTTAAAAAAAATCAATATCACACAATTTTTGCGGAAAATAGGAATACGCGATAAATTTGCGTAACCTGCTCTGATACCAATTTGATGACGTGAGAAGTCAAATTGTATCAAAAAAAATAAATCCTTGAAAAATCAGGATCACGCGATAAATTAGCGTAACCCGCTCTGATACCAATTTGAAACGCACCGTGTGATATCGATTCGATTCGCAAATTAATAAGATGGCACACTTATTTAATTAGAGTCTATTAAAACAGCCCCTACACATGCATCTAACCAAGATAAATCATTCAAGCCATGCATGATAAAATAAAGACGAGCAATTGAGGAAAAAAACCCCTTCCGGGTAAAAACCTTTTATAACACTTTGAAAAGTTAACAAGACCTTTGACTTACATACAATCCTGATAATCGCCCACATGACTATACTGCACGGTGCCTTCAGAAAACCTTCAAAGATACGAGAGACAGCGAAAGTACCCTCCAGGTGTCGGTTCGTCGTCTTCGGCTCGTCCACACGTAGAATGACTACGCTCGGTATCCACCGATCAAAGTATGGAGATACCTTCTCCACAGAGGCTAAACAAATACACAAGATGTGTTCTTGGGTTACCAAAAAGATTCACAAAGGTTTGGTAATTGTGTGAATCAAAACATGAGTCTTGGGACTCAAAAAATATGAAGACTAGAGGTATTTGGACTCTCAAAAACGTCTTCTAAAGTCTTGCAAAACAACTCCCCCGAAGTTGGTATTTATAGGAAAAAATATGAAGAGTTCCGCTTTTTTAAAACTCTAAAAATCTTATCAGCGTACAGGTACACCGAACCCCATCTGGGGTACACCGAACCGGTTTGGATGTACCATTCTGGTATGGAGTTAAAAACAGCATTCTTCAAGGAATTTTCTCCAACTTCAAAAGGTCATAACTTATTCATCGTAGCTCGGATTGAGGTGCCGTTTCTTTCAGTATCTTCGTTGCGGAGAGCTCTTCAACTTTCCAGTTGACCAGACCTCCGAACTATGGATGTGAAATTACGAAAATTCCCTTGAACTTTCCTATCGTGCCTTTTTTTCACTGTTTCGACTTCCCTTGTGTACCACTTGCATTAAGTCCCTAAAATCTTGGAACGTGAAGTCATTGAGGCAGATGTGGGACACATTAATGGAGATGTTGAATGCTTGATTCCCGGAATTCGGATAGAGGCCGTCATGTGAGATCGTGAGGTGACGTGCCAAATGTAGCGGCGTACGACATACATAAATGTAACATGTTGGACATGAGAAAAATGTCATTACAGACTCTTAAAAAAACGCCTTATAAATAAAATTAACCCAAGTCCTAAAAATCCAGGGTCGTGGATCAAAATCTGGATATGGGGTCAAACTACTTCCAAGGGCAAAGTCATTCAACCCGCGTTGAACCGATAACCTAACCTTAGGGGAATCTTTATGTTAAAAGATGGATGCCAGGGGTGATTGTCTCCTTGTAATAACCAACAAACCTATTATCTCATGGAATACAATAGGCACAAAACTTAAAAAATAAGGGCATGCATTAAAACTTGGAAATGGTGTCAAACAGCTTCCAGGGGCAAAGTTATTCAACCCATGCCGAACCAGTAACCCGACCTCAGGGGGACGCTGAGAATGAGGACACAAGCACTCCTCACATCCATCGTTTAATACGAAGCTCCCCCGAAGGGCATCACCGCTCGGGCTTGCAATATAATGGTGGTGACTCCGCTAGGGAAAATTTCTTTCCCCTATCAAAAATCAACATTGTATATTGTAGTTGGATTTCCCAGCTACATCAATATGGCTACTCCGTCAGGGATAAATCAAGATAACCGAACAATCCGTATGTCCCTTTATAATATTCTTAATATATCTCCCCCGCATGACTATGTTACATAAATTTTTAGAACGGTTTAGCAACCTTATTTTTGGAGTCCATCAAAGTGTAGATACGTTCTTAGGTCCTCATATACATCATTATACATTTTTCCAAATGAATAATTATGCGCGAAGGACCTCACGATAAAATAAATATCAAAGTGTGTAAAAATAAAGATTACATGTTCATATCATGGACACTATATTCTTGATTTTCATATCATTTAAACCCTATACCCTGGAGGCCAAAAGCAGTTAGCCAAAAGGCTAGTTGTCAATGACTATCCTCATTCTTTTCACCCACACATCTGATATATCGGTCAACTCATGTCTCGATCTTAAAGTCTCAGTAACAAGGAACATTTGAAGTTTGTTCAGTAATGGGGTATATCGTGTAGGATTTCACATCCATTCAGTAGTAGGGTAAAGTGGTTTCACACTTACTTAAAGGTTAATCAGTTGAAGCAGCCCGATATATTGTGATCCACGGTAATGAAAATCAATCCACCAATATACAAGACGTATCGCCTTTTTAAGTATTGAAATTTTTTCTAGGAACACACCCTATTGCATAAAAAAGAACAGATACTTACGGTCCACTCATTTTGATAAAGTTTAAAAAAAAAAACCAGTCGGCAAGAGGAGTGTCTAAAACCCCTAAGATTTCAGGCAGAATGTCTTTCCTTTTACATGGAAAATAAAATAGTATGAATCTTGTTCCATTTAAATCCTTTTAGAATATTAATTTATTAAAATTGACTCTAATTCTTGTAAAATATATGCCACATTTAATGAATTTATAGAAATTGAAAATTTTCATCACCGTTTTTTCAACCATTATCGAACCATTAGAACTAGCACAAGAATCAGATGAAAGTCTTAATGACTTTGATCCAATTCTTGTTGAAAAATACGTACTTGAAATACTTTCTATGATGAATTTTTTTCTAACATATGACCTACCTCCCATTCATTTTGAAAAATTTAAGGCAAATCCTGTTAATTTTCTTAGAACTGATTTGATTTTTCAACTAAGAGATCCCATGATTATTCCTCTCGATTGTACCTACCCCTTATATCCAAACCACACATCACCCAATAAACATAAAGTAAAAAAAAATTATGGCTCACTTTCTCTGCCCAAAGCATGCCCTCGTTGCATAAATAGAACTCCTATTTTTCAAGAAGCAAGAAGCCTCATGGGAGCCCACCATTAATCCCACAATCTCAACGTATTTTATGGGTGGACCCTTAAATATTTTTGCCTTCTTATTTATGGTAAATTAAACACTGATATTTTTTATCCGTACATATTTGATTAAAAATAATTAGTTTTTGTTTTTCTTTGCTTATTCTAACATTTTTTGGAGAATCATTGAACTTAATATCCAGTGATTGCCCCATATTTGATAAAATCTGTCTATCATAATAATTGAATATTGTTCTTAATCATTTATTGAGTTCATTTCCTCATTTTTAGAATCAATTCCTCACCACTCACATGTGTTTCTTCAATTTGGAATTAATAAAATGGTTAAAGGCTAAGATTCTTCATCCTAAATCACATGAGTTGTCCCTTGTCCCATATGATGAGCCTAATTTCACCGAAAGGAAAGAGTAATGGGGATAATTTTTATATCAAGTGACCACTTCCATCATTACTCCCGCCAATTAAAAGTTATTTTAATCCAAATCCCAACCACATTTTTGGGCTATAAAAAAGGACTCAAATACGAATTTTAGAAACTAGTTTTTTTTTTTGTGTAAGAAACCATGTGTAGTGTAGTTTAGTCCAATTTTTAGTTTAGTCTTGCAAATTGTAATGTAATTTTAGTTCTTAATAATTATCTTATCAATTAGTTTAAATACTTTCTATAAATCGATTAAATGCTTTCAAAAATTAGTTAATTATTCTCATAATTAGTTTTATCACATTCAAATTGTTTTCTTTCTTTAAAAAATATTTCTTCCCATTATTTTATTTATTTATTAATTAAACATGGCTTTTAGCTAAATAAATTAAGTTGAGATTAATGAACTCACTTTTGGTGTGTGGTTTCTTCGCTATGATATGATGGAAGATGACATGTTTTGATGAGTTAATTGTTCCTGTTTTTACACCTAGGAATATTAAATTCTTATATCACGTATGCGCCATATATTTTTCCTTGTGTGTGTAATTTTGGGAATGCTATTGATGCCAAACTAGTATTTAGACTTTTACAAAAATGTTGGTAGTGACACTGCATTTAAATAATCGCTTAAATTAGTACTAATCATATTGTAAACATGTTTAACAATGTAACCATTTATGTTACGTATTTCAAGGTGAGGGATTTAATTCCTAACCTATAGTTTTCATATTTATAAATTAGTTTAGTTTCAATTCTTTCCAAGATTAATTATAGAGTAAAATATTTAAAAAACTAAAAATCATCTTTTATACTTTATTTTAAAGCAGTATATAATTTAAATCCAAAACAATGTGCTCTGTGGATTCGATACCCTACGCACTGCTATACTCGTTAAATAGGTGTAGTAAATCTTTAGATTTTGGCATTGAAGTGATAAAACCATCCAACGACACTGCTCTTACACGACCACTCGGTTTTCACTCGATCAAGTGTAAGTATCTCGGTGTCTCTTATCCTTTACCTTTTCTTTTCTTTTAACAGTTAGACACATATCCTGATTCATTTCCATTTTTGGATGTCTTCTACCCCATCACGTGTCAGGGGAAGGTATGGTGGCATGTGAGCTATCTGGACAACGATTGTTGCTAAAGGACCCATATGGGTCTCTCTTTTACTAGGCGAGACAGGGACTCACCAGTATATGTGGGATGTCTCGGTCAGAGTGTCATTCCCTCCTCCTTATCATATGAGTCATACTGAGGTGTTGATGGGGGAGGACCGACAGGTGTTCACAGAGAGCATCCCTGCCATTGTTCTTCTTATGGTGGACCTTAACTACCCGGGCTTTCTAAATCGGTGTGTGATGACGATGTCTTATCCGGTGCTAAAGGAGACTTTGCTAGTCCTAATTGGGGTGGTTCTAGTGAGAGGGGTGCCTGTGGAAGCGAATGGGGAGTCGATAGCCCCAGTGGGTGAGAGATTAATGATAGGTGAGGATCAGTCAGATCCTGATGTTGAGCATGGGGGGTGAATGTGGTGTCCAAGGGTGGTATTGGCGCTCAGGAGGTGGTTCCCAAGGAGGAAGTTAGGGCTCAGGGGTGGTTCTTTAGGGTACATGAGCGTTAGGGATACACCTGTGAATGAGACAACTGAGGGTAATGGGGTTAGGAGGGATCCTAGACCTTCGAGGGGGTCTTTCCCACCAGTGTCGATGGATCTACTTGGGTTGAGGTATATGATGCAAATGGATATGAGGTTGGGCTCATATGTGTTTGACACATCAGGGTAGGCTCAAGAGAGTGTGGGGACCCCTTTTCTTGGGCAGTTTATTAATTTTAAAGGGTTTTTTCAGGCGTCGAGCTCTAGGATAGGTGTGGAGGATCTTGTTTGGGGGGTAGCAGTTGATCGCGGAGATTGTGCCAGGGCAACGAATGAGGGGTTGCCCGAGGGCTGGCCGAGATGGAGGGTATTGTTGTTGTTCATATAGCCACCTTAGAGTCTAGGGTGAGCGATTTGGAAGAGTCTACCATTCAACAAGAGAGGGAGGGTGGTGATGCACATGAGGAGGTGCTTACTAGGAGGGTGGACATTCCGATCTTTCCGTTAGAGGTGGAGTCTCAGGATCGTGGTCTTCCGACTACGTATATCCTTTCTTTTTTAGGCACCTACTTACACTACATGACTCCTGGATTTATGGAGGATCTATGAGTGGATGGGTATTTACCTTTTTACCCTTATTTTTTATCACTGTCCATGCTTTCTTTAATTTACTTTTCTCGAACTAATTATTTTCTTGTTTTTATGTTTCTCAGGAAGTTGTGGTTCCAGTGCCTGGCCTGCTGAGCATGGTGCATTTTTTTTATCCTCATTATACAAAGAGTTATCATACACTATCCAAGTTTATGGCCTCACATCATCCTATGATGGAAAAACAACAGATCAGGTGGCGTCTCTCTCACAGTCTTATACTCGTACTCGTACGCCTTCACACCATGAGGAGGTTTCAGAGTCGTTTATTAGGTCAGTGAAATTTTTCATGAACATTGGCGTGACTTCTTCCCAAACTCAGCTGAGTTCTAGGTGTCTTGTGGATCTAGATGTAGTGGTGGTGAATAGGCCAAGAAGTCCAGTCATGCATAGGTTTTTGATTTCATTGGCTAAGTGGAGGGTCTGTCTCCATTGATTTATACATTTTATTTTCTCTTTCATTCATTCATTCATTCATTCATTCATTCATTCATTCATTCATTCATTCATTCATTTGACACACCGATATTATGCTTTTGCGTTATTGGATGTTTTATGGATATTGAACATTATTTTTTTCACTTTTTATTGCATTTATCCGAGTTTTATACTAGTTTATGCATTCTTATTCCCCATAAGGAAATATCATGATGTCGTATTTCCTTTGTTTGCAGGATAAACAATGCCCAATATGAGCATGAACAAAGTGTGTCCAAGCTCTTTTTATTACAATGGTGATGACATATGTATAAGAAAGGCAATAATAATAATAATAATAATAATAATAATAATAATAATAATAATAATAATAATAATAATAATAATAATAATAATAATAATAATAATAATAATAATAATAATAATAATAATAATTGTCGGTACCAAAATTTATCCACTTACGTGGACCAATAAGAAACAGACATGTGTCATCCACTGTGGCAATAATCCTAGTTAGCAAGGAGCAACCATCGACCAAGGCCTAGAATGCTGACCAACAATCTGAATGCCGACCAACACCAACAACAGGAAGACATAGCAACATGGTTAGTAAAGAGCCAACAGTCATATGCATTATGAACAATATGTATTGATGTAAAAGCCTAATTCATAAAGACATTCCATCCTTTAACATTCCGACTCTTGATTCCCCTAGTGGGCTATAAATACATTGTAATCCCTACAGCGACCGGAATACAATCCAAGTGAAGAACAGGCAATACAAGACATTGAACGTAGGCTTTTCCTTTCAGCCGAACCACTTTAAAAATCCTACTTGTCTATTTTATTTACTTATTTATCATCAAATAATTAGATCTATTCTAGTTTTTTGCATCAACAACAACAGCAACAACAACAATAACAATAACAATAACAATAACAATAACAATGATAATAATAATGATAATAATAATAACAATAACAATAACAATAACAATAACAATAACAATAACAATAACAATAACAATAACAATAACAACAACAACAATAATAATAATAATAACAATAATAATAATAATAATAATAATAATAATAATAATAATAATAATAATAATAATAATAATAATAATAATAATAATAATAATAATAATAATAATAATAAGGGACGTGCACACATATGAAAAAGTGAGTCTAACCTCTTTTGTTTAAATGGGGGAGACACATTCGAACAAAACACACATATACATATGAGAAAAAGTGCCTCGTCTTTTTGATACTTTTCTTTTTAGAGAGAGATGGCTTTTATCTGCTTAATGGTGAACCCCTTATCTATACTCATGTTAGAATGGCAAGGGAAGGAAGTTTCCTTTTCTTTGTTTGATGATTGGGAAAGAGCCATTTGATGCATCTTTAGAATCGAAGTGCCATTCTTAAGCGAAGGTAGGGTGTCATTTTATAAGGATCCCTTGGAGAGCAATATTATTAATGATCATGGTTCTGGGATGTGGGGTGATTTGGGTGGTGGTGTTTAATGTTCATTTTTTTAGGGGATAAATGTATATGGGTGGTGTATTCTCCCTTTTTTTTCCTTCTTTCGACCGTTACTTTAGTGGTATCAACCTTCGTGTGATGTTTTAAATAATGACGACCCTGCGGGGTCTTAAATGCCTTAGAGCACTGTTTTATTATTTGACGTTCACTTTATTTAGACGCGTCATATATTTTTGAGTAAGGTAACACTGACCCATAAAATGGGGGTTTTCTGGTGTTAATTTTTCGGGCCCGAAATGATATCTCGAGTTTCCTACATATCTCCAATTTAAGGACAAATGGGTGTCTGTATTGTATTTTTACGATTAAAATATAGAGGGAAATCAAGTCTATGTATTTATCTTAAATTGAAATGTTGGGGATCAAAGTTTTTGAGCTGACTTCAAGAAAAAATTTGGTGGCACAAGTGGGCTTTGTGATGTAGGGTTGGGAATGTGTATAGGTTTGCATAGTTTTCCCCAACCGCCACAACCGATTGTTTTGGCGTTAAAACCGATTTTTTCCTTTTCACTATTAGAGGGCTTTAAGAAAAGAATTTGTTCAATCGGTTGAGACTGAAGGGTTAGGAAAATTTGACTGCGTCGAGATAAGTTGAGGTAGCACCCGATCATATTACCGATCTCAGCCATACTGAAGAAGAGCAAAAAAGCACCAAATGAAGTTGACATACTGACGAAGTAGATGACATTTTGACGAAGAGCAAAAAATCATCCGATCATATTGTCGATCTCAGCCAAACCTTTGATCAGTCGGGGAAGCACCAAATGAAGTTGAATCCGACCAAGTGCGTATTTGGTGTTCAGGAAGGAATGTTTCTCGGGCACATAGTAAACTAGAGGGGAATTGTAGAATGCAAAATATTAATTGCCTCGGTGGTTTTCAAAAATTCCCCAACTTTAAACCAATTTTAGTTCATCCCTAAAATATTCAACTACATGTCAAAACAAATCAAGTAAGCATGCAACAAAAAATTAAGAAAAAATGCCCGAAGGGCAAAACCTTTATTTTTAGAACTTTGCCAAGTTTACAAGACCATTGACTTACATACAACCTAATAATCGCCCACAAGTATAACGAACGGTGTCTTCGTCAAACCTTCAAAGCAACGGCTAGAAATCAGCAATGGTTCACACGCAACTATACCAAAAGGACACATAGTCCAGACATACAGTCTTCAATAAAGAATCAATACGCAAAAGATCCTCAATGACATGCAGTCATAAACTTCGTAGAGACTCACTCGACAATAGCACCCAACTCTGGGTTGTAGAGATTTCCCCACAAAAGATGAACAATAGAAAATTATGTTCTTTGGGTTCCAAAACAACTCACATAAAGATATCTGGATTTTGTTAATTGGAAACAAAAAGGTGTTTAAACCTTAAAGGAAGAAGCCAAAAGATTTCTGGCAATTTTCAGTGTTTGTAGAATGGAAAAACGAGAAGATTTCTTGAGAAAAAACGAAGTTGGAAAGTCAAATTTATAGAAGACTTAAGGCGGTGGTGTCGTTCAATGAGAGACGATGTCGTTTGAAGTATCGTGCGACAACACGTCTCGTTCGAGCAAAAAACGATGTCGTTCCAACCATATGGGATATCATTCAACCAGATGCGATGTCGTTCGAACCAGATGATTAATAAATAATTTTTTTCGTTTATCCTTTCAGAAAATGTACCACCTTAAAAACTCTGAAAATATATTTTTTGAAAAAAGAATTTAAAGCTCCACTCCAACACTTAGAGAATATTTTGTGAAAATATCCCAATACTCTAAGTGCATTATTAAGGTACCCTAAAACGTAACCCTACCAAAGTTAACCTTACGGAGGCTGTTTGTTGAAGAACCTTGATTATTCAGATTCGTCTTGATGTGAATGTGATTTTGAACTTCTTCGATGGTGTAGCGGTATACGACATATAAATTGATAACGGACAAAAATGTCCTTATAAATATCCCCATATGTCTATGCCGGTACAAAATAAAAACATCCGAATTATCAATAAAAATATGACCTATACAAATCTACCCTCCCATGAACCCATAACTGAAAAGGTAAATGACAAGTCTTCAAACTTTTCAATCTTCAATAAACTTCAAACATTCTTTGTCATCATCAGGGTGTGTAATCCAAAAATCTTCAATTGTAACTACACACATGAGACAAAGCAAAAATCTTGTGACGTATTGAGTTTGAAATGATATAAACATAAAACATGTAAGCCTAATAAAATCTCCCCCATACTTAAACTCCTACATAATATCATAATTCGTTCTCCCCCTTTTTATTTGTCCGAAATAGACAAGGAAAAGAATAAACTAAATAAATTAAATCGGGGTGTCAAGGTAAACAAGGCAAACAAATATGACAAACGTGCTTAATGCAAGATATGTTCACAAAACTTCAGAAACTATTTTTGATTTTCCAATTTTTTTATACAAAAGTGTTACAAACACACATAATGAATTCATACTAAGATAACTAAATCGTGGAAACGGTATGAATGGGTGTGAACAGATTCGATAGGAAATAAAACTCAATTATGTCATATGTGCACGATGCATATTGTGTATTCCTAACGAATGAGCATCAAAATCGTCCTTAGGTGTAAAAGTGTTGAATTTATATGACATCGTCTTAAATCAAAATCAACAAATCAAAGTCTACATGATTTTCACACCAATAACGTCTTAAAACGTTTTTACGCTTTTTCAAGACTTTTTAAGGACGTGCAAAGCCGTTTTAATTCTCCAACCAAACTCCCTCATATATATTTTCTTTTTGAGGTGATCTAAATTCTCAAACATTGGTGAATAAACCTAATGGCCCCCTTTTGGCATAAATTTCTTTTTATTGCCTTAAAAAAATTTTGGGTTCTTTTAAACCTCTTTGGACCCCGAATAATTAAAATACCTCTAGTTTTTACGTCCATTTAAACAATGGCTTAATCACAAAGGATAGACCTGTACCTTTCGTAGCCCTTCACCATTTTTAAAATTCACAGAAACTCACGGCAAACGGTTTAAAATATGCACACCTTTTATTATCTTGTTTTATCGTATTTGGTTCGTTTTAATAGAAAAAAGTGAGATGAAAACACGTAACCAACATGTGATTCGACAAGAACAATATTCAAACAAATTCATGCTCGTGCTCATCAAAGGAAATAATGAGTTAATTATGAAGGTAATAACACTTAATTACATCTTAATGACTCTAAACACTATAAAGCACATGAATGACATGACTTATTATCTTAAAACACTATCAAACAGTCACATGGATAAATGGAATGAAATTGTGAATCAATCATCCTAAATGCCAATTCATATATGGTGCTAAACAAAATACAAAAATCTTTTTGGATTTTTCAAATTTTATCAAAATAAAATCTTTTTGTATTTTTCCAAAATTTTTCAAAAACAAAAAAACTAATACAAAAAGTACATATGTCATAACACTAGCAAGAATATATCAAGAAGCACAACTAGAGTATGACAATCATGCAAACACAATCATCTATATGATATGGCAAGAGAAGAATCATGTGCAAGCAAACGGGAATCAACACGTCTAAAATCTAGTGCCTCTAAAAGTGATTTTCTAATCCAAATATATGTGAAACGTTGTGTGGGTGTTTTGGGAATCACGGGAACACTAGACATAAGATTCCTAGGACCTCTTCGAAGATCAAAATAGAAACGCCTAAGGTGTCCTTTCCTACCACAATGTGAACAAATGTAAACGGGTGGAACGAAACCTATGGGTTGACCTTTTCTAAGATCCTTAGGAACAGTTGACCATCTAAAACAAATCATGGTTCTGGCTTTTGAAACGGAAGCATTGGAACAAGATGAGCCATTACCATCACTTCACAAACTACTCGAGTCTTTCAAATCATTTTTCAACTTTAAAATTTTAGACTCAAGCAAAGAATTAGACTCTTCCAATTTGAGGGACTCTTTTTTCAAATTATCAATCAAACCTAAGAGGTTATTTCTCTCCTCCTCAATTAAAACAAATTTGTCCCTAAGAGTATTTTCACGTGCCGTAAAATCATCGATTAATTTTTTTATCCTCGATGGCACAAACGGGAAGCCTAGAATTCTTTAAGTCCTCCAATTCTTTTTCTAAAAATAGGAATCTATTATCACTTTCCTTTCTAGCAACTTTTAAATAATCAAAGTCAATACACAAATTACCAAAGTGCTCATGACAAATATATCTTTGAGTTTGAAACGTTTGCAAATATTCAAACTTATTTTTAAAAAGAGAATTTTCTTCTCTAAAATTTTAATTCTTTTGCAAAGTTTCAAATTCAAAAGAGTTCATTTTTCCCCCCGATCGTGAACATTATCAAACTTATCTCGACTAATAACTTCAATAGTATGAGAATCCATCGAGAAAACAAAATAGGAGAGGAACACAAATAACCTCCAAAAAAATTGCACTACAGGATCTACATAGTAAATTAGTGCAACATGCTCTGATACCATTTTGAGAATGCAAAATATTAATTGCCTCGGTGGTTTTCACAAATTCCCTAATTTTAAACTAATTTTAGTTCATCCCTAAAATATGCAACTACGTGTCAGAACAAATCAAGTAACCATGCGACACAAAATTCAGAAAAATCCTCGAAGAGCAAAACCTTTATTTCTAGAAATTTGATAAGTTTACTAGACCATTGACTTACATACAACCGGATAATCTCCCACAAGTGTAACGCACGGTGTCTTCGTCAAACCTTCAAAGAAACGACTAGAAATCATCAATGGTTCACACGTAGCTATACCACGAGGACGCATAGTCCATACACGCAGTCTTCAGTAAAGAATCAACACACAAAATATCCTCAATGACACGTCATCTTAAACTTCGTAGAGACTCACTCCACAATAGCAAAGTATGTTCTTTGGGTTCCAAAAGAACTCACATAAAGATATCGGGAATTTGTGAATTGAAAATAAAAAGGTGTTTAAACCTTAAAGGAAGAAGCCAAAAGCTTTTTGCCGATTTTCAGTGTTTGCAGAATGGAAAAACGAAAAGACTTATTGAAACGGAGTTGGAAAGTCAAATTTATAGAAGACCTAAGGCGGTGGTGTCATTCGAACGAGGGACGATGTCGTTTGAAGTATCACTCGACAACATGTCTCGTTCGAGCGAAAAACGATGTTGTTCGAACTAGATGGGATGTCGTTCAACCGGATGCAATATCGTTCGAACCAGATGATTAAAAAATATTTTTTTCATTTATCCTTTCAGAAAATATACCACCTTAAAAACTCCGAAAATATATTTTTTGAAAAAAACCTTAAAAGCACCACTCCAACACTTAGAAAATATTTTGTGAAAAATATCCCAATACTCTAAGTGCATTATTAAGGTACCCTAAAACGTAACCTTACCACCTTACGGAGGCTGTTTGTTGAAGAACCTTGATTATTCGGATCCGTCTTGATGTGAATGTGATCTTGAGCTTCTTCGACGGTGTAACGGTATACGACATATAAATTGATAACGAATAAAAATGTCCTTACAAATTGAAACAAACCCCGACAAGATCAAAGCGTTGATTGAAATACAGTGCAGAGGCTAACTAGGTGAGTAGCAGCCTTGAACATATTTGTGTCTCGAGCTACTGACAAATGCCTGCCATCTTTAAAGTGCTTAGAAAGAGCTTTGAATGGAATGACGAACGTGAAAAGGATTTTCCAGAGTTGAAAAAGTCCTTGGGAATACCCCCATTGCTCTCCCAACCAATTTTGGGAGAAAGGTTGTATTTGTAATTAACTATCTCTGAATCAACTGTAAGTTCTGCCTTGATCCGAGAAGAAAATGGAGTTCAAAAACTAGTTTATTATACGAGCAAGGCCTTTCGAGGAGCAGAAATCAGATATCCATGCCTGGAGAAGTTAGCATTGACATTGATTGAGGCCTCTAGAGGGAGGATCCCACACCAGAGGGAGGATCAAGAGAAATCATTTCCTACCTACCAGAATCATCCACCAGAGCATAGGAGATGTCCAGGAAGTATGAGGAAGCAAGGAGCAAAACATTCCATTATAGGATTTTGACAGACCAAGCGTTTGATAACAATCTCCCCGTATGGAACTTATATGTTGATGGATCCTCTTGCACAATCGAAAGTGGAGCAGGTATAATACTCAACACTCCATATGGGATATATATTGAATATGCTCTACGATTTCAGTTTCAGGCCTCAAATAATGAAGCAGAGTATGAAGCTCTCATTTTGGGCCTAAGTCTGGCTCATTCGCTGAACACCGAGCAAGTTGTGGTGCACAGTGATTCTTAATTAGTGGTGAATCAAATGCTCAGTTTGTATGGATCCAAGGGAGAGATAATAACGAGATACTTGTCGAAAGCATTGGAAGTTATATTAAACTTTCCAGCTGTTCGGATGAGAAGAATTCCAAGAATAAAGAATGCCCGAGCTGACGTACTTGCTCGGTTGGCATCAATAAATAAAATTGAGCTCCGAAGAATTATTCCCATTGAAATTTTAGTTAACAAGAGTATTAATGAAGACGATGATTAATTTCATCACAGTGGATATGGGGACATCTTAGATGGATCCCATCGGAGCTTATATTAAAGAAGGATTTTTGCCAGCAAACCAAATCGAGGCCAAAAAGTTAAAGTATAAAGCAACAAGATATGTTCTGGACAAAGGGGTACTTTACAGGATAGGATTGACAGCTAGCCTACAACGCTGTGTTCACCTATCAGATGTTCAAGAATTGATAGAGGAAGTCCATGAAGGGTCTTGCGGATCTCATGTAGCAAGCAAATCATTATTTCAGCGAATTAATACACAGGGATATTATTGGCCAACTATGAGAGAAAATTTCACAACCTTTGCCAGGAATTGTGACAAGTGCCAAAGGTATTCCAGCATTCGTAGAACTCCACAAGCTTCTCTGACTCCAATTACTTCACCTTGGCCATTTTTTATATGGGGGATAGACTTGGTCGGGTCACTTTTGACCACCCGAGGAAGATTTAAATACTTGGTCGTAGCTGTGGACTACTTCACTAAATGGGTCAAAATAGAACCATTGATAGACATGCCCTATGAGAAAGTCTACCAGTTCATCTGGAAAAACATTATTTGTAGATATGGTCTGCATTATGCTTTCATTATAGACCATGGCACATAATTTGATAACGAGGAATTTGCTGCCTATTGTGCCCAGTCAAACATTCAAAAGTTTCATTCTGCTCCAAGCCATCCTCAAAGCAATGGGTAAACTAAAGTAACAAGCAGAACACTGCTCAATGGGCTGAAGAAAATACTTGACGATGCCAAGGAAAATCGGATTAATGAACTACACTCCATTCTGTGAGCATACCAAACAGCTCTGAGGACTGCTACAGGAGAATCTCCATATATGTTAGCATTTGGAACTGAAGCAGTGATACCATCTGAATTGGGTTTGCCCACTCATAGAGTGTTAAACTTTAATTATCCAATTAGTGACTTGATGCAAATATTAGATTTGGATTTGCTAGAGGAAGTACGTGAAGACGTAGCCTTAAGAAATATTGCTTATCAGCATAGGGCAACAAGTTTTTATAACAAAAGGATGAGGCCGACCAGCTTGAAGTAAGGAGATTATGTGCTCAAGAAGGTAATCCATAAGAATAACAAACTTGAAGCCAATTAGCATGGGCATATCGTATCTCAGAAGTTGTCCGACCAGGTACTTACATAATTGAGACTTTTGAAGGAGAAGAGTTCAAGAATCCTTGGCATGTTGAACATCTCAGGAAGTACTACCAGTAATGTAATAACACAGATTGTAATCATGACATTTTTGTATCAATTAAATGACGATTTCCTCCATTTTTTGATTTTTTTGGGAGTACTAGTGCTATTCACTACATACTTGTGTACTTTCTTCAAAAGTTATTATACTTGGTCAGAAACACTTCAAATGTTATTAAAAAATAATGGTCCTTTAAAATAACAACATAGTTAGTCGGAGCTCGGAATAACGTCCACATAGTTGATTGATTGGTACTGTTCAAAAGTTGGCCAGCACAAGCAAAAGTTGATCGGCAACAAATAAAAACCCAAGTAAGATAGGATCTCAAGTCCTCAAGGAACTTGGTGAATGCATTTAAGGGTAAAATAATAGATTTTTTCTAGCTAGTTAAAATGAAGGAAGAACATTATGAAGATTTCTACAAAGGAATGTAGACACATCGTCTGCAGCAATAGCAGTAGTAGAAGAAGAAAACCCCATCATCATCAGTAATAGTAGTAGTAGTAGAAGCCTTCAATGAGTTCAATTTATCACTCAAACTGTTATTCTCTTCTTCCAATAGCTTAGCGTTGGCCCCAGCGTCCTTTACTTCACGATTAAGCAGAAATTCCTTCCTCCTGAAGAAAGATGCATGCTTTTCCAACTTCTGCTTAAAACCCCAACCTTCACTCAGAGCTTTGCACATTTTTTTGTAGTCGACATGCAAAAGAGCTTTAGCCTCCTTGTGATATTCTTGAAGCACTTCTATCATTTCAAAATATGCAACATTATTGGCCACTGCCCGATTAAGAAGTCACTTTAAGTATAGTTAAGCTTTTTTAGCCTGCTATGAGACATCAACTCCGAGCAAGTTAGATATATCTTCCTCGAAAAAAGTCATATGACTAGCCTTGAAGAGATCATTACATCTTCTAAGTAGCTCGGAGTAAGTGGAGGATAATTGATCCAGTTTATCCATGAACTATAAAGAGTAAGAAAAATCTACAATCAATAACATAATATATAATTTGAAACAGAGGAAGACGAGTGCAAATAAATGTTCATTTTCATTAATGGAAATCAGGTTACAAGTATATTGATATGAAGCAGAAAGTAAAAATAAAGGTAAAAACAAAAGCTTCTCACCAAGCAAGTCTACACCTTCTTTTTATCAGAAGTGGCCCCAATTTGGGAAGACGTAGAGATAGGTGGAGTGACTCTCTCAGAATAAGGGGGGGGGGGGAGTGAATTCCCAACTTATGCTGCTTGTTGTTGATAGGCATAGTCCAAGGCAAGAGTAAAATTCTCGAATCCTCCATTATCCTTAATCTCCTCATCCAAGTTGTGAGGAGAAGTAGGATCATACCTGAGGAACAACTCAGAGTCCTGGGGTGTGCCAACCTCTATGAGTGCTGCCGACCATCCATTCTTGAAGCATTTCTTCGTCACAAATTCAATCTGAGTAGAGGCAACACTAATAGTCTTCTCCCAACCTCTGTTGAACATATACTCCTTAGCCTTCAATCTCTTGGCCTTCTCAGCTGGCAAATTTTTTTGTAGCCCAATAACCTGACCCCGAGCAATTGCAACATCATTTTTTGCAGCCTTTATTTTGTCTTCCCATTTCTTATGTTCATTTGTCAATACTTATTGGGATTCAAGCAAAGACTTCTTCAGGCATTCAAATGCCTTATCCACCTCGTTTGAAGAAGAACGAATGATGTCATCCTTCTCCAACATTTGGTTAAAATCAACCAGGAATTGCAAAAAGAAATCAAGGCCTATTAGTACAAGAATCACCAAGCATATGAATAAAAGAGAGGAAATCACAACTCTTACCAAAGCAAGGCTTTGAGCAGCCCTTTTAGATATTTTAGAGCGGGGCATTACAGAAGCAGCACGCCTATGATTTGGAAGAGTTCTGGACTTTATTAGTTGCCTGGCCAAACCAGGGCTAATAGCCACTGGAGAACCAGTATCAGACAGATTGACCAAGTTTTATTGGTTGGCACCAGAAGTAGTTCCTTGAGCCAGCCCGGAAAGAAGACCCTTTTTCAAGCACTTGCGCTGGGCTTCATTATTCTTCTTGGTCGGGGGCTTCTTCCCAGCCTCATCCTTATTGCTAGCCCTACCAGCAGCAGATTTTGTGGAACCAACAGTGGTAATATCTCCCATAATGTTGGGGAACTTTATCTTCACCATGGATATCACAAGAGGTAAATTTGAGTCAATTGAAGATGAGGGACCAGTAGAAGCTTCACCACTACCAGATATAGTGGCAGAAGAAGTTAAGACTGGGTCTTGGTCAAGCTCAATCACCAATGAGGGAGCAACAGAAGTTGGGTGAGAAATAAAGGAATTAATGGAGTTTTTATACTCCAATAGATATGATGTCGACTTAATGTGTTCCTTTCTAATTTCCAGGTGAATACCCCAAAGAAATTTCAGCTCGATAAGTCTGATGTCACTCTCCTTGGGACACTTTCTCTCCTGATCAACTGCAATCAAGAGAAAACAAATACAGTTAGTATTGTAACCAATAAAATGATCAAGAAAAGCTATACAATAGTGTTGCAACCTATCCCATGGCCATATTGAGGGCATCAGTATACTGCATCCCCTGTCATGGGTGCATATTGCCAATTCTTGGCAATCACTCCATGATAAAAGTAGTCTCTGCTGGAGTCGGGAGATTAACTACTAAAGTCGTATTTAAAGCCATAGTTTTTAAATATAATTGCTATCACTGATGACCCATTTCTATCAAAAATATAATTTTTGGGATGCCTATGTGGGTCCCATGGAGCTGATTCAATCTATAAACCCCATTTATAACTCTCCAAGTGTTAGGGGACACTCTAGCACGTACAACCTCAAAATATTGATAAAACTCAAGACAAAAGGGGTTTGGGGGAAAAGTAAACCCACATTCAGCAATGAAAAAAGAAGGGAACCAATAGCCCTCAGATAAAGAAAAAAGATCCACAGGAGGATTAGGGAGCTCCAAACCCACCCATGAAGGAATATTCCATTCGTTCCTAAATTCGTCGAGAGAAACTACGGAATAAACCATGATTGAAGATGAAGAAAAGGAGAAAGATAAAGGATTCTAACAAAGACTTAAGGATTCAGCAAAAACTGAAGGACAGAAAGAACGATCGCATAAAAAGCTCAAGAGATAACAGAAAAAACCAGAAAGTTTGAGGTAGAAGACAACCGGGATTTTACCATTATTATAGATTGCCTCAAAAATCGGTGAAAGTAATGATTAAAGGGAAAACGACAATTGAAATTTTGGCAGCTAAGCTAAAAAAGACGTATTTGCCCCCAAAATGATTCGTTATAATTACGATCAATTACAAAAATGCCATCCATATTATATGTTATCAACCAAGTTGATAATTTTATAAGTGTGGGAAGTCGGCAGCCAACCAAGTATCAGAAAAGTTGCCCAAGAAACTATCAGAACTAAATACTCCATACTTTCAAGCAAGCATCAAGCATGGAACATTGGGGGCTTCTGTTGATACCAAAATTTGCCCACTTATGTGGACCGATCATAAATAGACATGTGTCATCCACTGTGACAATAATCCTAGTCAATAGGGAGTAACCACCGACCAAGGCCTGGAATGGCGACTAACACCAACAGCAGGAAGACAGACTAATATGATCAGTAAATCACCAACATTCATATGCATTATGAACAATATGTACTGATGTACATGCCTAATTCATAAAGGCATTCCATCCTTTAACATTCCGACTCTTGATCCCCCTAATGGGTGATAAATACATTGTAATCCTTAGAACAATGGGGACCGGAATACAATCCAAGTGAAAAATAGGCAATACAAGACAATGGACGTAGGCTTCTTCTTTCATCCGAACCACTTTAAAAATCTTATTTGTCTCTTTTATTTACTTATGTATATGTGATAAAATAATTAGATCTATTCTATTTTTTGCATCATCATCAACAACAACAACAACAACAACAACAACAACAACCACAACAACCACAATAATAATAATAATAATAATAATAATAACAACAATAATCATCATCATCATCATAATAATAATAATAATAATAATAATAATAATAATAATAATAATAATAATAATAAGGGACGTGCACACATATGAAAAAGTGAGTCTAATCTCTTTTATTGAAATGGGGGAGACACATTTGAACAAAAAACACATATACATATGAGAAAAAAGGGCCTCGTCTTTTTGATACTTTCTTTTTAGAGAGAGATGACTTTTATCTTCTTAATGGTGAAACCCTTATCTATACTCATGTTAAAATGGAAAGGGAAGGAAGTTTCCTTTTATTTGTTTGATGATTGGGAAATAGCCGTTTGATGCAGCTTTAGAATCAAAGTGCCATTCTTAAGCAAAGGTAGGGTGCCATTTTATAAGGATCCCTTGGAGAGCCTAATTGTTGATGATATGGTTCTGGGATGTGGGGTGATTTTGGGGGTGGTGTTTAATGTTCATTTTTTAGGGGAGAAATGTATATGGGTGGTGTATTCTCCCTTTTTTCATTCTTTCGACCGTTGCGTTAGTGGTATCAGCCTTCGTGTGATGTTTTAAATAAGGATGACCCTGCGGAGTTTTAAATGCTTTAGAGCACTATCTTATTATTTGACGTTCAGTTTATTTAGACGCGTCATATCTTTTTGAGTAAGGGAACATTGAACCATAAAGTGGGGTTTTTTTGGTGTTAATTTTTTCGGGCCCGAAATGATATCTCGGGTTTCCTACGTATCTCCGATTTAAGGACAACTGGGTGTCTGTATTGTACTTTTACGATTAAAATATAGAGGGAAATCAAGTCTATGTATTTATCTCAAATTGAAATGTTGGGGATCAAAGTATTTTAGCTGACTTCAAGAGAAAATTAGGTGGCACAAGTGGCCTTTTTGATGTAGGGTTGGGAATGTGTATAGGCTTGCATAATTTCCCCCCCTACAATCGATTTTTTTGATGTTGAAACCGATTTTTTCCTTTGCACTATTGGAGGGCTTTAAGGAAAGAATTTGTTCAATCGGTCGAGATTGAAGGGTTAGGAAAATTTGACTGCGTCGAGATAAGACCCCATTGGAGTTATTTTATTGACGAGGTAAGGCCATCCCCAGCTGGGTGAAAATTTTCTTGCGGGAGTCTGAGCAGGTTTGAGATTCTCTTTTAGGACTAGGTCGCCCTCTTGTATGTTTTTCTTCTTGACCCTTTTATTGAATGCTCAGGAAATACATTATTTGTATCCCTAGTTGTGATAAGCGACCTTCAGTCTCCTCTTATCAAGGAGAGCTATTTTATTAGAATGAGCTTGGACCTAGTCGATATCGGCCACTTGGCTTTTGAGCATGACCTGTAAGGATGGAACCTCAAATTTTATGGGTAGGACTGCCTCAATACCATAAACTAAAGAGTAGGGGGTGGACCCTATTGAGTTTCATTCAATAGTGCAGTAACCCTAGAGGGCATATGGGAGTTTCTCTAACTAGTCGTTATATGCCTCAATCATCTTATTGATTATGTTCTTGATGTTCTTATTAGCAGCTTCAACTGCTCCGTTGGTTTGTGGTCTTTATGGACATGACTTATGCCGGGTAATCATTTATTCTTATTGTAGGTTTGATACCACTTTCTTGAATTGAGACCCATCATATGCTACCAATTCGTGGGATACGTTGAAGTGGAAGATGATGTTTTGACATATGAATTTAGCCACTTTCTTATAAATTAGCACCATCTAGGATTCGAATTTGACCTATTTGATGAAGCTATTCGATTGGGAGTATGATGAATTCGTGCTCGATAGATGCCTTAGGGTTTATGTTACTTATGATGTCTGTCTCCTAGGTGGAGAAAGTCCAGGGTGAGGTCATGCAGTAGAGTTCTCAAGAACATAGATGCTTCCATGGGGCATATAGTTGACATTTAAGGCACCTTTTGATGTAGTTTGTGCAATCCTTTCGCATGGTTGTCCAGTAGTATGACTATTGGAGGATTTTTCGGGAGAAGGTGTGCCCACTCATATGCGAGCCATATTCGCTGTTATGGATCCTCTTTGGCGATGCACTTGTGTGTTCCGTCATACCCTCTTTTGTAGAGTTGGACCCCGTGGATAATGAATTGGTCTACAAATAGTCTTAGGGTAAAATGGAAAAGTAGAGAGGCGTTAGGTGGGTAGTGGTTTTTGTTAAGAAACTTCCATATGTCGTAGTAACATATAAAGGTCCTAGAGGTATTTCCTCAATGGCATTGATCTCGAAGAAATATGAAGTGGTAATGAACCAACTTATGAACTGAATTTGGACTATGAATCCTTCGATCTCTTTTTCTAGTTTTGGGTGATGGCATTTCCTATATGGATTTGGCCATGGTGGGGCCTATCTTGATTTCATCCTTGCTGACAACGAAGCCTAACATTTTCCATTTAGTGAATTTGAAGACACATTTTTGCAGATTTATCCGCATTTTGAAGAGGCATAACCTTCAGATGAACTCGACATTAAGTTGTTTCTCTACTTCCTCCTTTACTTTTAACGACCAATCGGGTATTAATTTACAGAGCCTTTATTTTACAAGTTTTGCATTAGGGAAAGTGGGTATCTCATGTATGATAGTTGGGTCGATGTTGTGAATGTCGACGTAGGACCAAGAAAATATATCTATGAAATTAGCAAGGAGGCCTGTGAGATCCTTCACTCATTCTCGTCTAGGTAGGACCCTATTTGTAACTGTTTAGGGTTTTCGGGAGTGCCCAACTTTATGGTTAGTGTGTCGTCCTCATAGGGAGACATGCACTTATTTTTTACTTTGGTCAAGTTCTTATAATTATTTTAAGTATTTTAGACTGTAGAGTCATCTTTATTAGGTGTGAATTCTAATCCATCACTCAATTCATAATAATCAAATGCAACACACGTAGGCAAATACAAGAAATCATAATTTATTATGCTATCAAAAAGAGGAAGGACAATATTGATAATAGAAGAAATGCCTTCTTTATTGAGGGATACATTAGGATAGGGGATAGGGGGACTCTTTCATTAACAGAATAAACTCAAAGGGCCATCGGATGATATGAATTGGGATGAAATTGATAGAGTTCCAATTGTTAAGTATCACAAATCCCATGTTGTTAGTGATGAGATTGGTTGGATTTTGCTGGGGGGCCTTTGGAGTGTTTTTCGGGGGCTCTGGGACTTTGGCAAAAATTGCAGGCTGGGGCAGGTGGTGTTCCTTGAGTCAGACTTCTTCTTCCTTAGAACTTTCATCGGGATCCTTTATTGGGCCAACCATGGATTCAGTATAAGGGAGTACCTTTGAGAGGTCTTGTAACAAGATATGGTATCTTTCTTCATTCCACTAATAGTCCCAAGGTGGATGGCAAGTTGTATCCTAAGGCTTGATCAAAGGTGATGTTTTTGTGGGTGGGGTTGTTGAGTCCAACACTCAGAGGTAGTGATTGAGTTCAGTTATGATGACTAATCGTACCTTTTCAGTAGTAATACCTCGAGTGGCCTATGTGGTATACTGATCATGAAAGTATTCTGCAAGAGTTATATCTGAGATTCCCAATATGGCTATCAGGGTAATTTTATCAGGAAATGGCGTGGGCGATCTTGCCTTTGGATTGGGATCAAAGTTATTTTTCTCTTCGTTAGTGACCTAAGAAATGTTAAGCTTGTTGTGGACAACCTTGTGGATCTTTCTATAGTCTACGTAAACTTATTCCCCATAGACAACATCCATCAATGGCTGTGAGGATTTCTTGGTTTCTTCCCACCATGGTTCAGGGAGTTTGTGGTGGGAAACTTTTTCTCCTTGGAGACAAAAATGGCCATTCCACCTTGGTAGGGGTATTTAGGACCGGGGTCTGGGGTTTTGTTGCTAGTGGTATACCTGAGACCATACTTCCTCTTATGTTCGGTGGCAGTGACAGCCATGAGGGTTCCTTATTGGTCTCTTCCAACGCTGAACCCTCATATGTATCCTATTTTGTCGATGATTTTAGCAGCTACATCATGAATAATAGGCTCCTCTTCTATCTTGTGAGAAAATGGGATGACTCAAAATTATTTGTGGCAGATGTTGCTAGTATCTTGGTGGATATTCAAGGGAGAAATGGTGTTAGTGTTTCTGACTTTGGACCATCCATCATTACCTTAGAGTGTGATGACTCCAATGTCGAATATGAACCTGAATTTTATGTGCAATGATGAGGGTAATGCCCCCATGGGGTTATCCAGGCCCTTACGAGCAAGAGGTTATAGTTAGATAGGATGTTGAGTACTTAAAATTCCAAGTCACATTTAATGGTTGCTATTATAAGGTTAAGTATAATAGCCCCTAGGACCTCTAGTAGATTGTTATCATAGGCCTTGATGGCCATAAAGGATGGCATAAATTTTAAGGCTGTGTATCCTAAATCGGTAGCGATACAAAGGGAGCATATGTTGATAGTGGACCCATTATCTATCAGTACCAAGGGTATGATCTATCTATGAGTCTTAGTGGTGATGTGCAGTGTGAATCAGTGATTGCAGACCTACAAGGGGAGGTCTTCATCGGAGAAGCTATTATGTTGTTGCATGGTAAGGGATATGATGGTAGCTAACATTTTCAACGGAGTTAGGTCTATGGATACAAAAGCTTCAGATAATAGATGGATGGGGTGGCATGAAGCTCTCGGGATATAGCTAACACCTCCCAAATAGTGATGCTGGCTGACGTTTGAGGGATTCCTCCTATCTTTTATTATTTTCCCAAGGATTCGGTGTCATAACTTTTTCGAAGGGAGACTTATCCTTACTGATTTGGTTTGACGGAGTGGAGCATTAACCTAACCTGGTGAGGAGGTCAACCTCTTTGCTTGGAGAGATCACGATTTCTACACGGTCTTCATGTTTAACTTTTTTTAGACAGAGCAGAAGATTATCCAAGGATGTGGGTCCTTTGACAGGCGGTGTTGGGTTTGGGGACATTACTTAGGCATGTAAACATATTTTTAGGGCGTGAAAACCCCAAACAACAAAATAGCCCTGTTAAAGACACGAATGCCTCACACGGGACCAATTTAACTCAAAGTAACTGGCTACATAGTCATAGGAATTCTGTTTTGATAGTATGATGATAATTGGCAAATATCTTGACTTATGCTTAAAACATGTCGTTAGAGGTCAAAATCCAAAACATCCTCAAACGGGCCCGTAAGAGACACGGGAACCTCACACGGGACTAATATAACTAAAACGAATTGACTACATAGTTATGGGACTCCCGAATTCATAATATGATAATAATTTGAAAATCTCAATACTTAGGGTATTAAAAGCATGAGTCTAGATGGCAAAAACCAAGGCAGCCCCGAAATGGTTGCATAAGAGACAAAAACACCATGCATGAGACCAATGTAAATCACAGGAGATGATCGCATAGTCACGGTAGTTTGAGAATATGATGAAACTTTGAAATTTTCAAGATTTAGGCTTAAAAAAAGCTGTTAGAGAGCCAAAACCAAAAATAGTCCCTATACAGTCCTATAAGAGCCACGAAAATGTCGCACATGGCTAATGTGACTCGTAGGAACTCATCTCATAATCACAGGACTTCCAGTTTGAGAATATAATGATAATATACAAATACCTAGATTTATGCTTAAAAAATGTTGTCAAAGGGCAAAAACATAAAATAGCCCCCAAATGTCCCCGTAAGAGACATGAACACCTCCAAGGGACTAATGTAACTCTTAGAAACTGATCGCATATTCACGAGACTAACAGTTTGATAATATAATGATAATTTGAAAAAAATCAAACATAGGCTGAAAAACATGGCACCAAAGGCCAAAAACCCAAAACAGGCCCCAAACAGCCCCATGAGAAACACGAAAACCTCTCACAGGATAAATGTAACTCGTAGATATTGATCTTGTAGTCACGGGACCCTCGATTTGAGAATATGACAATAATGTGGAATTAGCTAGACTTTGGCATAAAAACATGATATTAGAGGGGAACAATCCTAAACAACCCCCAAACGGCCCCGTAATAGGCACGAACACGCTGTACGGGACCAATGTAATTCATAAGAATTGATCTCGTAGTCACGGTAGTTTCGATTCAAACATGTGATGATAATTTTCAAATATATGGACTTAGTCTTAAAACATGTCTTTAGAGAGTGAAAATTAAAAATAACCCCCAAACTACCCCATAAGAGGCATGAACACCTTGCATAGAACTAATGTAACTCGTAAGAACTAACTATGTAGTCACGAGATTCCCAGTTTGAGGAAGTTATGATAATTTGACAATTTCTGGATTTTATCTTAAATCATGACGATAGAGTGCAAAAATCCAAAACAACCCCCAAACGGCCTCGTAAAAGACATGAACACCTCCCACGACACATTGTGACATGTAGGAACTGACCGCATAGTCACGTAACTCCCAGTTTGAGAATATGATGACAATATCCAAACTTAGGCTTAAGAACATACCATTGGAGGGGGAACTAAAGACAACCCCAAGATGGCCCAACAAGAGGCACCAACAGCTCGTACATGTATAATATAACTTATAGGAATTGACCCCGTAGTCATGGGATTATCGATTTGAGAATATGACGATAATTTGAAAACTTTGTGATTTAGGCTTAAAAACATGCCACTACAGAAAGAAACATAAAACAGCCCCCAAACGGCCCCGTAAGAGACATGAATATCCCGCACAAGATGATGTAACTCGTTGGAATAGATTACATAGCCATAAGACTCTCAGTTTGAGAATATGATGATAATTATAAAATATCTAGATATGGCTTAAAAATATGCCGTTAGAGAGTGAAAATCCAACACATTCCTAAACGGCACTGTAAGAGACGTGAACACCTTACACGGGACTCCTGAATTGATAATATGATGATAATTTGAAAATCTCAAGATTTAATATTAAAAATAAGTGTCTAGAGAATGAACACCAAAAACAGTCCCCAAATGGCTCTGTAAGAGACAGGAAACACCCGCAGAGGACAAATGTAACCCTTAGGAACTAATTGCATAGTCACGGTACCTCTTTTTGATAATATTACAATAATTTGAAAATGTCTAGATTTAGGCATAAAAATATGTCGTAAGAGGGCAAAAACCTAAAACATCCCCCAAACGACCTCATGAGAGGCATCAACACCTCACACGAGATCAATGTTACCGTATGAACTGATTGCATAGTCACGAGATCCCAGATTGATAATATGATGATAATTCTCAAATATATCTAGACTTAGGATTGAAAATGTGTCCTCAGAGGGGAAATTGCAAAACAGTCGCCCAAAAAACCCCGTGATAGGCACAAACACCTCGCACGGAGCCAATGTAACTCATAGGAACTAACCGCATAGTCTCAGTATTCCAGGATTGATAATAGGGTGATAAATTTCAAATATGTCTAGACTTATGCTTGAAAACATACTGCTAGAGGGTGAAAACCCAAAACATTTCCCAAACAGCCCCATAAGAAATACGAGCATCTCATACGGGACAAATTTAACTTATAAGAACTGATAACATAGTCACGAAACTACAAGTTTCAAAATATGATGATAATATGAAAATCTCAAGAATTGGGATTAAAAACATGACACTACGGGGCAAAAATCCCAAACGACGTCGTTAGAGTCACAAACACCTTCCATAGGACCAACGTAAATCGTAGAGCTGACCGCGTAGTCACGGGGCTTTGGATTGGATAATTTGATAATAATCTTCAAATATCTAGACTTAGGAATAAGAACATGTCATTGGAGGGGAAAAACCTAGAACAACCCCCAAATGACCCCGTAAGAAATAAGAACACCTCGCATGGGTCCAATATAACTCGTAGGAACTGACTGAATAGTCATGGGATACCCAATTTAAAAATATGACAATAATTTGAAATTTTACTATTTAAGCTTAAAAACATTCCACTAGAGGGAGAAAACCCAAAACATTTCCCAAATTGCATCGTTAGAGACATGAACACCTCACATGAGACCAATGTAACTCATAGGAAATGACCACGTAGTCACAGGACCCTCGATTTGATAATATGATGATAATTTGGATATATCTATACGCAAGCATAGAAACATGTCCTTAGGATTGATAACCCAAAATAACCTCCAAATGGCCATGTAAGAGGTACGAACACCATGCTTGGGACCAATATAATGCATAGGAACTAACCGTGTAGTCATATGACTCCTGGTTTTAGAATATGACGATTATTTAAAAATCTCAAGACTTTGTCTTAAAAACATGTCACTAGAGTGTGAAAATCCAAAATAGTCCCCAAATGGCCCCGTAAGGGCACGAACACCTCGATAGGACAAATGTAACTTATAAGAATTGATCGTATACCCATGCTACCACTATTTTAAGAATATGATAATAATTTAAAAATATCTAGACATGCTTAAAAACATGTTATTAAAGGGCAAAAACCCAAAACAACCACAAAATGCATGCACACCTTACATGAGATTAATGTAACTCGTAGGTACCCACCGCATAATTATGGGACCAATGTAAATTGTATTATATTGTCCCTTGACTATCATATTTATATCCAAATTTTATCCTATTATGATATTGGTGATATAATAGTGCTTTAATTTTATTTATAAATGTTTGGTTTAATTTATGAATGTTTGTATGATTTATGAATTAACTAGGATGGCATGGTGCTTTACTTTGAATTGTCAAGTCTATGGTTATAATATCGATTAATTGTGTATGAATTGGTTGTTGAATACATATTTTTTGGGGGAAGGTGCCTGAAAGTAATTTTTTATTAAATAGATATAGTCACCACCTAAATCCATAACCCCAATTGTTTTTAAAAACAGATAAATACATGGTCACAGTCTGTGACCATGGGGTCAGAGATTTAATGTGTGACTTAATTTTAACATTTTCCCATCCATTAGGGTCAGGACCTGGTCCGTGACCATGGAAATAATATTATCCCACGGGAGAGACTGTGATGCTCATTTAGGGTCACGAATGAGGTTTGTGACAACTATTATTAGTCACAATGAAAATGGTCACGACAAAGGTCCGTGACCCACAGCCATGGTCATGGTCTAGGCCTGTGAGTGAATCCAATATATTGTGTAGTGTTGATTCATATGTTTGGATTTGAGCTCTGTTTTTCCTTCATGCCTATGATGCATGTTGGAGATTAAAACAACCAAGTAAAGTATCATCAACATCAATTTTGAGTTTCTATCGAGTTTCTTCTTCATTCCATGGGATCTTAAAAGGTATGAAACCATATTATATTTGAGTCCTATATATGTCTTGGGTGTTAATGTTTTAAAATGTTTGTCTAAGGTATTCTTGAAAAGGTTTTCAAAAGAACATAGTTTATTTTTGAAACTGTGAATTCTTAGAGCATATGCTATGAAACCCCAATTTTAAATTATCAAGAAAAGATGGTCCACAATATATTCCAAATTAAAATTTATTTTAATCTCAATTAAACAACATTAATTAAATTCAAGATAAAATTATGCCAAATAACCTTAAGCATGTATTTTGCTAAATTAATTATGCCAACTTGAATTAAATTAAATTAAAATTATCCAAACTAAAATTAGCACCAAAGTTGTGAACAAACCAATTTTATCTTGATTAACCTAGCATGCATCTAAGTGAGATATTGCAAGATAAAAATAACCACACACAATCAAGGCGCGATGTACGAGGAAAATCCATAACGGGAAAAACCTCTGATGGCCCAGCCTACAAGTCCACTAAGTATGGTACTTTTACAAAAGACACGCCAAGAGAACTTACAGCAACAACTTGCCTTTCAAGCCTTGACACTCCTTCGCTCTTCAACCTATGCCTAGTCGACAACTCTGGAGTCCTCCAAAATCTTGCAATCCACCAATGGGGCCTGGCTACCGTCAACCCACACGCGGTGCCTTTTACCGTATGAGTACGCTGCAGCAAACACAATCTCCTTTTTGGGAAGATAAGGAGCCCAAACTTTCTCCTTAATGGATAGAAGAACCCGGTGCCAAAATGATCTCACACAATATATATATATATATATATATATATATATATATATATATATATATATATATATATATATATATATATATATATGGAGAGAGAGAGAGAGAGAGAAACTCGGATCAAAACTGAACAATGGGTGTAAACATTGTGTTTTGTAGAAATTAATCAATGAAAGATATCAACACCAATATGGAACTTTATGGATGAAGAATATTTGCTCTCAAAATGTTAGAAACCTCCCAAAAAGTTCAGTAAAAAACTACCCTCCCCCCTTTTAAAATTGGTAAAAGGTAGTGGGGTAATGGGTGGCTAAAAATTAAAAACTGGCGAAAACGGACCAAAAACCGGTAGGTCCTTCGAACGACTTTTGAATGTCGTTCGAACAACTTGGTTCGAACGAGATTTCAGAAGATAAATAGGCCAAAATCTCGTTGGATAAAATTCGTTCAAACGATGTCATTCTAACAACATTCCAACTACAATTCAGAAAAAAACGACAAAAGTTTATTCGAATCTCGTCTGAAGTTCGTTCCAATGACCTAGGAATCTCGTTCGAACGAGATCCCATTTTGTTCAAACGACTTTTAAAAAAATCCACAAAAACAAATTTAAGCCCAAAACTTTTATGTAAAGTCCTAAAATGATTATCTGAGAAAAATGAAAAGTTATTGACAAAACTTTATAGAAAGGCACCCATAAAAAATATCCAAGACTCTCTATATATTATATGCATTCATACCGTTAGAGACTTTCGAATCCAAATGTTGATGACACAAAACTTGGCACGCAAACTGGTAAGGATGAAATCTTCACTATGCTAGGCCACTACGTCTTCAACTTGAACTTGACATAGGCTTGAAAGGATACCACAAACATCCATCCTATAACTAAAATAGTTTTGTCCGGAATTAAGCCAACACTACAAATGACTCGATTGAAAATTTGCCCTTACAAATCTCCCCCTTTGGCTATTCTGGGATAAAACCCCAAATAAAAATCCTATGGGCCGTCAAGCTTTTCTAAAAGACACAAACCCTCCCAAAATGAAAAAAATACAATGCTTGACACGACTCAAGGTTGAGAAGCTTTGCCGCTTGACATTTGTCGCTAAAGATAAAATCATGTACACTTAAACACGCCATCAAATGCATAAGAATATCAAATAAATTCTCAAAATGAATTCTCCTCCTTTCTCTAATATTGTCTGCTTTAGAAAGACTTCTCCCCATAAGTTAGATCTCCCCAAAATAAAAGGTTTAGATACCATTTCTCCCCCTTTTTGTTCAGGAATAGACAAAGGTTAAAGAATTATGAAGTAACTTATTTCTCCGCAATTAAAGAAAAGTCTTTCCTTAAACGAAACAAGTGATAAGTAACATGGAAAAATAAGATTATCAAGAACAATAACACATATTGGCAACAATGAAAATCAACTAATCCACAAAATAGCAATAGAAACCAACTACGATGTGAAACAAAATGATACCAACTAAAATATACTAAATATAAGTATGTGATATCAAACAAACGTCGCAATAAGATCTATACTAATTTGAACAAGATTCATAGATGGATTAGATGCTAATGCAAAGACTCAAAACACATCATACCATATATATACACACACACAAAAGATACCAATAACGCACATGCACATATATATAGGTATAAACACCACACATGACACATAATACATTAAGCTTTCCACATTCATATGTCAAAAATTTGTTTAAATACATGTGGTAAATGGAAATGAAGGAGTGTGAACTAGCAACAAAAGAATTAAGACCCAATCACTTAAACATGTTCACGGAGTTCTTATTTGATTGCAAAACTTTATCAAACTTAAATATAGCCTCATGTGACAATATAAATTGAACTCAATGAACAAACATACACAATGCACACAAGCCTAGAATTTTGATGATTCTAAAAACCAATAGAGTCATGATAAAAAATAGCATACCTGGGATACATTGTCATTGTGCAAACCCGTTGATATATCCAACTAAACTTTCTCATTAATTCTTTGTCATTTTTTTTTCTTTATGAACATACCAACTAAGAAATGCAGGCCTTGGCTAATTTTTTCAATGCCACATTTTTAGGCCAAATTTCAATGATAGTTTTTCATGTAAAGTAATTTTATCTTTTAGATCTCAATTATATTGATAAACAACTCCACCGAATAAATATTTTTCTATATTTTTTTAAATCTGGGAAACGGTTATTACATGCACAAATCCTCCATAGTCATAGCAACATGTAGATAACTAAATTGATAGGAGAACATCTCACCTAACTTAAATATACATGTGAAGTTAAATTTTAAATGAGCTCGTGCATGTGTGAATCAAGGCATATAAAAAGAGATTCCATTAATCAACTCAAACTCAAACTACTCCATGCAAGCATTATAAATAACACTTTAAGGATTAAAAATCTTAACCAAAAGTTCTAGCCACATGGAAGTGGATATGATATTGGATTTAAACACAAGTATATGCCACATAAAATGTGTAAAACGAAAATACACAAATATATAGAAAATATTTTTGAGTTTTTTAATTTTTATACAAATACAGGGACAACCCAAAAGTCAAACAAAAAACTTTTTGTAATTTTCAATAATACCAAAAAAATAAAAAGATAAAATACAAAATATACACAAGCCATAATCTAGCAACACATATATGATGAATCAAAGACTAGAAAATGACAAACAAACATACAACTAGCAAATAATTATCATGAACCACAAAAGCTAGCGTATTCAAATAAATTTAACACATTCAACCTTTAGATTTAACAATAAAGGTATCACGTGCAAGCAAACGAGAATAAAAAAACTTAGCTTTCGAGATTTAGCAACCTTGGTGACTTTGCCTTTGGATTTCCTAGGACTATTTTGAAGATAAAAACAAAACTTCCTAAGGTAACCCTTTCGACCACAATGTGTACAAGTAAATACTCGGCAAAAAGTAGTACCTAAGGATTGACCTTTTAAAGTGTTCCTAGAGGATTCTCTCAAACACACGATTTTGGCTTTATTGTTGGAAGAATTTTGAGTATCAAAGACAATACCACACGTGTTATTTTTAATTTGGACAGTTCCTAAGATTTTATCTAATTTTTGGACTTACACTCCAAATCAAATTTGACCCGACTTGAGTCTTTTAATTTTTCTTCAAGTTCCACAATTCGAGACTCAAGTAAACGCCTAGTCTCTTCAAACTCAAGAATCTCTTTCTTCATAGCCTCCATTAATCCTCTAAGTCTATCTTTCTCACCTTCAACACCCTCAAGCCTCTCACTAAGAGATCTCTTATGTGCCCTAAGATCTTCTAAAAAATACTCTAATTATTTTCCTTGGCACGATCTCTCAAACTAACTTCTAACTTTAAGTTTTTCCTTTTTAATTTTATCGAGTCGGTATATAACTCTTGAAAGGCTACTTGAAGTTCACTCTCCTCCTCCTCTTCTTCACTCTCACTCTCACTTTCTACTCCACTCTTTATACCATCAAACTCATGGGATTCACCAACAATGGCCTCGAAAGTGTCATGTAAAGTAATATATTCATGGGAAGATTCTTTATCAGTGCTCACATGACTTGCCATGAACGCGGTGAAATTGAGCTCAATAAGGGAATTGGGTCCCTCTTTCGGTTCACTATCACTAAGGGTGGCATTGTATGGAATTGGTTTCTTTCCCTCCTTCCTTAGTTTAGTGGGACACTCGAATGACCTATGGCCATAACACTCACAACCATAACACCTATTTGACTCATCCCTATAAATATTTTCATTTCGATTTTTAGGGAATTTTTCAGCTTTACTATGCTTGGACTTCTCAAATTTCTTATAATCATTCTTAATTTTCTCTTTATTAGTCTTAAGAAATTTTCTAAACTTCCTAGCAAACAAAGCCATATCTTTCGAGTCAATCTCAAACTCATGATCCGAAATCGATGTCTCCTCCTTACGGGCTTTCAAAGTTATGCCGTTTTCTTTCTTTTTATCATCCATGGAGGGAAACATGTCAAGTTCATAGGTTTGTAAGTAACCTACGAGCTCTTCAAGTTTCTTAGAGTTTAAAGAATTTAAAATGGTCACCTTAGCATTAAATCTCTCTGGTAAAGACCTCAAAATTTTCTTTATAACACGGTTGTCGGGTATCTTTTCTCCTAAATTGAACGATGAATTAACAATGTCAAACAATCTAGCATATAACTCATCAAAAATCTCACTTTCTAGCATTCTAATGGTTTCGAATTGAGTGGTGAGATTTTGGAATTTCGAAGCTTTCACGACACTAGTTCCCTCCTGGGTGAGTTGAAGAATATCCCATGCCTCTTTATATGTTTCTCAAGTCATAATTCGACGAAACTCATCCGATGTGACCGCACTAAAAAGAGCAGTTAAACCACGAGAATTAAAATTAGCAAACTTAATCTCAATCTCATCCCATCTCTCAACAGGTTTAGGTACACGAACCTCTCCTTCTAGGAATGTTGGTAGGATCCACCCTTTAACTACCGAAAGCCAACCCTTCTAATCTAGGGATATAAGAGCCGACCTCATATGCTCTTTCCAATACGCATAGTTGGAACCATAAAAAATAGGAAATTTTAAAAACGGTGAATTTTCCATTTTTAAACCAAACAAAAATAAGGATTTTAACGCAATAATTTAGTGTTCCCGCTCTGATACCATTTTGAAATTGTGAATTCTCAGAGCATATGCTATGATACCCCAATTTTAAATTACCAAGAAAATGTGGTCCACAATATATTCCAAATTAAAATTTCTTTTAATCTCAATTAAATAACATTAATTCAATTCGAGGTAAAATTATGCCAAACAAACTTAAGCATGTATTTTGCCAAATTAATAATGCCAACTTGAATTAAATTAAACTAAAATTACCCAAACTAAAATTAGCACCAAAATTGTGATTAAACCAATTTTATCTTGATTAATATAGCATGCATCTAGGTGAGATATTGCAAGATAAAAATAACCACACACACACATGGCGGGATATACGAGGAAAACTCACAACGGGAAAAACCTTGGACGACCCAGCCTACAAGTCCACTAAGTATTGTATTTTTACAAAAGACACGACAAGAGAACTTACAACAACGACTTGCCTTTCAAGCCTTGACGCTCCTTCGCTCTTCAACCTTTGCCTAGTCAACAAATCCGGAGTCCTCCAAAGTATTGGAATCAACCAATGGGGCCTGGCTACCATCAACCCACAAATGGTGCCTTTCACCGTATGAGTACGCCGCAACAAACACAATATCCCTTTTTGGGAAGATAAGGAACCCAAACTTTCTTCTTAATGGATAGAGAAGAACGCGGTGCCAAAATGATCTCACACACACAAAAAAAAAAAAAAAATATATATATATATAGAAACTCAGATCAAAACTAAACAATGGGTGTAAACATTGTGTTTTGTAGAAATTAATCAATGAAAGATATCAACACCAACATGGAGCCTTTTAGATGAAGAATATTTTCTCTCAAAGTGTTCGAAACCTCCTAAAAAGTTTTTTCAAAGACTGCCTTCCCGCTCCTTTTAAAATTGGTAAAAGGTAGTGGGTTAATGGGTGGTTAAAAATTAAAAACTGGCAAACACGGACAAAAAACCTCCTGGTCGTTCGAACAACTTTTGAATGTCATTCAAATGACTTGGTTCAGACAATATTTCAGAAGAGAAATAGCCCAAAATCTTGTTGGATGAAACTTATTCGAACGATGTCGTTCTAACGACATTCCAACGACAATTCGAAAAACAAATGACAAATGTTCGTTCGAATCCTGTCTGAAGTTTGTTCGAACGACCCGGGAATCTCGTTCGAACGACATCCCATTTCGTTCGAACGACTTTTCAGAAAATCCATAAAATTATTTTTAAGCCCAAAACTTTTATGTGAAGTCCTAAAATGATTTTCTGAGAAAAATGAAAAGTCGTTGACAAAACTTTATAAAAAGACACCCATAAAAAATATCCAAGACTCTTTATATATTAATTGCATTAATACCTTTAGAGACCTTGAAATCAAAATATTGATGACGCAAAACTTGGCATGTAAGCCGATAAAGATGAAATCTTCACTATGCTAGGCTGCTACGTCTTCAAATTAAACTTTATATAGGCTTGAAAGGATACCACAAAAATCTATCATATGACTCAAATAGTTTTGTCCGAAATTAAGCCAACACTACAAAGGACTCGATTGGAAATTTGCCCTTACAATTTTACTACACTCGTTAGAACAAGCCTACTGTTTTCATTTAAATTTATGCCTTGAAACAATGTTTTCATTCAAAGGGTCTTTGTCAACTCGTGCTAACGAGTTTCACATTATCATTCGAACGAGATTGTTTGATTAAAACGCAATGTGCTATCTCGTTCAAACAATAATAATGTTTTTGTTCAAGCGAGTTTACCTCAATTTTGTGCCATTGACTTTTCTTTTTTTTTTTTGATAAATTAAAGGGATGCCAAAGTATTTTTAAGATAGAGGATTTCCAAAATGATTTTAAGAGACATATCTAGAGCCTCCTAAACCTTTATTCACACCCATAAGTTTGAGATCCAAGAATCAACATAATAAGTGTATTTGAGATATCGTGTGTCTTTCACCAAGAGCATTTGCTCTTCATTGAGTTTTAATTCGTGTGGTGAATATTGTTTATGCATTGTGCAATAGTTGGACCAGTCGAGAGGCAAGTAATATTGGTGGATACCAAGACATGGGAGGTTCCTGCATTGTGTTGGCTATTGGAAGGCGTCCATTGGTGGTTGTGAAGAATGTACCGAGGAGCAAGGAAGTGTATCAATGATTAAAGGTTTGGATTCTATGAGTAAGTCTAAATCGTCTTTTTATTGATATATATATATATATTTATGGAGTTTTGTGGTTGTACCATCCAAGGTTTTGCCCGTTGTGGGTTTTCCTTGTACAACATCATGTTGTGTGACTATTTATTTTATTCTTGCTATTTCACCTAGATGAATGTTTTATGGTAAGATAAAATTGGACTAACTGTTTACACAACTTTTGTTTTAATTGGTGCAAATATAAAATAGGTTAATTTAATAAAAAAAAATGGTATAACCTAAGCACTGTAGCGTTACTCAAATTTCTATTAGAGAAGGTTACACTATCTTATCATGCTAGATCCCTATTTTGTGCATTAAGGGTTTTTTAAATGGATTTTAACCGACAAAGGAGTCCCATTACCCGACTTCCAATGTTTGACAGTTAATGTTACCCTTATTGGAAGGTAAGGATGCATTTTATCTCAAAAACAATTTATGAGAATGTTTGGAACTCCATAAAGCAAGGGTGGACTTCTCCCACTTAAGGTGGTTGACCAAAAGCGTATTCAGTTTGGTTAACGGTTGAAAAGAATGCCAAGAATTTTAATTTTACGGAAGTGAGCACTATTTTTTGTGGAGTCATGATTGAAAAGCTTAAAGGGGTTATGAGCTGCGAGAATCAGAAAAATTCTTGAGAGATTTTATAACCCATGCACGAGGGTATTGGCATGGTTTGGGTTTCAAAATCATAAAATTTTACAATTTGAAATGATTAAAATGTTAGAGTATGAGCCTTTTGATGAATTTTATACTAAATTGTTGGATATTGTGAACTTCTCGTTTAATGTAGGTGAGCCTATCCCTGATCCGAGAGTGGTTAGAAAAATATTAAGGTCTTTACCTGAAATATTTAATGCCAAAGTCATGAGCCTAGATTCTCTTGTTATGTTGTACTATGTTGGTCGAAGAACTTGTAGGTGATCTCCAAACCTATGAGATGAACATGTGTCCATCGATAAAAAAGGATGATATGAAGGATGTGGGCATAGACTAGAAAGTTCGAAAGGAGGATGTGTCAGATTTCGGTAGTAAGGGTGAATTATATCCTGAAGAGATACTTAGGTTTTCTAGGAAGTTCAAAAAGTTTCGTAAGATTAGATATGATAAGAGTTTTTATAAGAAATCAAAGAAGTTTCTTATTGATCATGATAAGAAGAGGAAAGATAACCCATAGAAGATGGATGACTAGGAAAAGTGTTTCTAATGTCAAGGGTTTAGGAATTATTTGTGTGAGTATGCCACTAAACTAAGTAAGGAAGGTAAGAAGCCTATAAAATGCCAACCTTAGTCATAGTGAGTCAGAAGAGGAGTGTGATTATCTCACGAACAGTAACTTTATCTCTTTCACTTCTAGTCATGTGAGCTAAAATAAAAAGTCTTTCGACACTAAAGATGATCATATGCATGATGGCTCTGAGGTCTGATCTTGTAATTACCAAAGAAGAAGAAGAAGAAGAAGAAGAACAAGAACAACAACAACAACAAGAAAAAGAACAAGAACAAGCACAAAAAGAGGAGGAGGAGGAGGTGGAAGATAGTGAACTTTAAGTTGCCTTTCGTTAGTTGTATAATGGGTTATTTAATTTGAAAAGGTCTAAGTTGAACTAACATGACGCCAATAATGATAATGCTAAATTAATTAAGGATTTTATGGCATGTAATAAGACTCTTAGGGAGAAGCTTGAATACGTTGAGGGAAAGAGAAATAACCTTCACGGATTGTTTAAAAAATTAAAGAAGGAGACCCTAAAATTTGATAAGTCTCGTCTTTTTCTTGAGTCTGGCATTGTGGAGTTAGAAGAGTAATTTAGAGGATCGATTCATGTCTAATGTGATTTTGAATCTAGGTTGGAGAAGTTGATTGAGAGTTTAGGCACCGTCCAAATCAAAATGACATAATTGGAATTGTCTTCGATGATCATAATGATTCTACTCCTCGACCATTATCACTATAATCCTTCGTTTTAAAGGAATTAATCCGGCGTTGTGCCTAATCACCTAATAAATTCACACTTGAAAAGACTACATAATTGTTCAAATAAAATTGCCAAAAATATCTCAAAAGAATGTAAAAAATAAAAAATTTCCTTGAGATGACACGTGGGACCAGTAAAAGACTATGGACAACACCGAATGAAGTCATTATGGGAGGAATAAAGAGATGCCAATCTAAAATTCCTCCAATCATATGTGTGGATCTCAGAAATAATCCTAATAAATGGAGAAAACTATAGATGGACAACATCTCCACTCATTTCCATAACAAATCCCCCTAACATAAGCGAAATAAACATGTAGGTTGGATGTCGCACTTATTGCTCATCTCCGACATCTATATGTAGCAATAATAAGGTGTTCTTTAATAATGACACATTCACCGACTCCAAAGATACAATCCTCCTAAAATCACTTAGATTTGCATGAATTGCCTTAGACGGAGCATCCTGTTCATCTTTATCTGGTGCCCCTCACATTCTAACCCTGTTAGCTGATCCACATCGATGAGAGTAATAGTCATATCACACACACCTAAGTGGAAGATGTGACTGGTGTCCCACCACGACTCTCTCAAGCCATATAAGACCTTCATTGATCGCGATGAATCCTCCAAAGATCCAGGAAGAGGACCAAATCGGGCAGTGCCCACCATGAGTTACACCTCCTCGTAAAGCTTTCACCACAATTCTTTATCCCCATCGTACCACGATAAAGAATACTCAACTAGGAAATATTTGTGTGCAAAAGTAAAATTTAAACCTAAATAAGCATCAAACCCCAACAGATAAATAAATTCTAAAAAAAAAAATCTCAAAATTTAAGAAAATAACTTTTTTCTTTGTGAAAAATCATCCAACAACTCCTTAGAATAATTCAAACATATTCCCAAAAATTCAAATAAATTCTTAATAATTCCAAAAAAGTCATAAGAATACCAAGATCCAAAAACCTTATTAAATCCCACAATTTCCATTGAAATTACTCAAAATCTAAAAAATATCCAAACATCGAACCATCATTAAACATTGTAAATATTTCTCGAATTGACCTCTTCACTCTTTAGGTCCACAAATTATACCCTTAAACTCTTTAGGTCTGTATAATTGACCTCTTAACTCTTTTGGTCCACAGAATCAACCTCTTAACTCTTTCGATTCACATAATTGACCTTTTCACTCTTTAGGTCCGTTGAATTGACCTCCTTCACCCTTTAGGTGTGTTTAATTGACCTACTTCACTCTTTAGGTCCACTAAATTGACTTCATCACTCTTTATTGTCCACAAAATCGACCTCTCTGCTCTTTAGGTCCATGGAATCGATATCTCTACTCCTTAGGTCCGCATAATTGACCTCTTCTACAATTGAAGTCCTAATAATTCACCTTGTCCCTCAGAGTTAGTTACAATCCTCTCAATCGATCTTATACATTTTTTAAGTCCTCATAATTGATCTTATCCCTTAAAATTTGTTGGGACATATTTTCATCATCCCTAGTTTAAATTGAGTATGTTGTATCCTGCTACAACCGTCAAGGAAGTTCACGTTCATATGTTCAAGAAGACGGATCCGAATATCATGCATCTTCAACACATGCGCGACATGAGGTATACTTTCGTATATATTTTGTTTTGAGTTACATAGATTTTTTTGCTAAGTAATGGGATATTTTTCTAAACTGTTTAAATCAAAATGAGGCATTTTTCAAACTTAAAATGTTTTTTGATAGACCTGTAGGCAGACTTTTAAAAATAATAATTTTCGCTTGAGTCATTCAAATGACAAAGCAATGTTATTCAAATGACATGCTAATGTTATTCAAACGATAGGATCTAACAACAAGCCTATGTCATTTCTTAGGTCGTTTCTTTTGTGCATCAAACGACCACATACTGCTTTGGTTTTTAATATGTCGTTTCTTAGGTTATTCCTTGGATGACCTAACAACATATCAATGTCTTTCAAACGACATCCAGAAGTTGTTATAATGACCTTCATCGCCTCAACTTTTTTATTAGTCTGTAAATACCTGTTTCGTGAGACCTTTCTTTTAAGACTTTTTGTTTACGAAATCTAAAGAACTGCTACAATTAGGTCTTCACTTTTTAGGGATAAAAACCTTTTTAGATTAACCAAAACAATCCCATATTCTTTTGTGAATCTTCTTTGGAACCAAACACTTTTGTCATGAAGTTTACTTTTGTAGAGTGCTATCTCTCTTGCTGACTTGAGGATACTCGAAGGTATTCACTACTAAAGGAGGAGTTGCGGTTCTTATGAGTCTCGAGGGAGTCATTATTGGTTCTAGGCTGCGATCTATTTGGGTTTCTATGGAAATTCATTACAGATTTCTCTAGTGTGTTATAATTTGCGATTTGTAAACATTATTAGAATAAAAGGTTTTGCCCTGCTGGGATTTTCCTGAATTTGATTGCTCTTGATATTGCTTTTATGATTGTTTTCTTTGTGTGTTTAATTACAATATCTTAAATGCATGTCTAGGGTTAAATAAAATTGGTTTAATATTGACTTTATTTAAATAAGTTTAATCTATTGAAAATTTGTGAACTAATAAATTGGTATCACATCCCACATACTCAAAATTTTCCCATGATCCTCTGAGTCGGTCTCATACACCCTTGAGGTCCTCAAAATTGACCTTGTCTCTCAAAATTGGTTGTGATCCTATGAATAAGTCACATACACTATTCAGGCTCACAGAATTAACCCTGTCCCACAGAATTGGATGTGTTCCTCTTAATCGTTCTCACACACCCTTTAGGTCCACAAAATTCACCTTGGCCCTTAAAAATGTTCGCGATCCACTAAGTAAATTTCATACATATTTAGCTTCATAAAATTTATCTTAGCCCTCAGAATTGGCAGTGATCTTTTGAATTGATCACATACACCCTTTAGATCCGCAGAATCAAGCTTGGCCTTCAAAATTGTCCGTGATCGTCTGATTCGATTGCATACACTCCCTAGGTCCTCAGAATGAGGCCTTTATCTCCAACACTCACAAATTCCATTGGGCTGTCTATCTTTTGATGACCCTTGCTTATTCTAAGGTCTCCTTCGAGGGAGTTTGCAAACACCACATTCTATTACCCCTTGTATACCTTCATTAGTCATCCCTCTAACTTTTGGACCCCTTGTCCTCCTTCAAACCCTAAACTAAAAGTCATTGGATGCTTTACTAGATCCTTTTGACTTTAATAAGTTCTTAGACATGAGTGTATCTCACTACCCTTTCATATGGCTTTGAATCCCCTTTTTAATAGTCCATAGTGCGCATGAATCATACTTATAACCCATATTTAATAATATTTTTACTCGAAGATCACTAGATGATTGTCGAGATCCATTTGATTTTATTTAGCTCTTAGAACTGAGAGTTTCTCAATGGAATTTCATAGGGCCTTAAATCCCCTCTACAATGGTCTATATTGTTTATGAATCGGACTTACAATACAAATTTCATCTAATTTTATACTGTGAAACCCTAAATCGAAGGTCACCAGATGCTTCTGAGATCCATTTGACTTTGGTCAACTCTCAGACTTGAGACTTTCTCAACATAATTTATATAGCACTGAATACACGTTCAAACAGTCATGTCCATGCACGAAATGAACTTGAACTTTGTATTTTACGATATTTTTTCAAAAATCCCCTTTCGAACTGCCTATAGGCACCCCCACCTATGCTATAGGCAATGACTTTCCTTACTTGGCCATAAAGGGTGGATTGCCTGCAGATAGGTAGTGAAGACCTATGCCAACTAGGATCCCCCTTGGGCAGCCTAGTATTTTATCCCATTTTAGAGTTTACTTTTTAAGGAAACCCTGACCTCATTATTTTGCGGTCCTCCTCAAAATTAGTATGCAACTTTTATTATATCCATTTAAAAAACATTCTTCTAACATTCCATAATCACACATTCACCCTAACTTTCACCACCACCTTGCCACCCTTGCACCATATATCCAAGTCAGCCTACATTCTCTCTTAAAATTCGGTTATTCACTTAGAAGGTTCACATTCTATCCATTAAAGCTCAATAATTTAGTGTCATTTCTTACACTTTACCATTTTTACATTTATTGTCTAGTTTACCAACTTTAATCACCTTTTATGTGTCTATGTGTGTATATATATTCGTTAATCTTATTTTCATAAAACTCAAAAAAATAAAAAATAAAAGTTAATCTATTAATCCAAAATTTAAGTTTTCTCTAATTTTTTAACATTTTCACTACTTGTACATATTTTCTTCACAAATCAAATTTGAAAACTTTATTTTCGTTCTTATAGGTTAAACTCCATCCTTGTTTTGTTTCAAACTACATGGACTTTAATTGTAGTTTCAACTATGTAGGTGCGCCGAGTTTTTCTTGGGATTTAAGTCCTCCTTTTCTTCCCTTTTCAGATTTTATCCGATACCCTTCCATTTATATTTTCATATATATTTTTTCTTACTTGTAGTATTCCCATCAGACATGCGTACTCATTCACTCATTATGAGTCACGATCTTGTGTACAATTCATATATATTGCATTTATTTTACTTTCCTTTAACAGTCCCATCAGATGTGCATATTCACTCTTTTGTAGTGAATCATGATCCAATGTACTGCTCACATTTTTCTTGCATATACATTTCCTTTTCTTTTAGTCATACTCTTTCTAATGGTACGTTACCTTGTTTATCAAGATGTAGACACGATGATTTCACTACTTATTACCTTTTCATGCATATATACATTTTTCACAGCTCGTGCACTCTACACATTTTATGAGAAATGAATAATATTTTTATAGCCAATGAGAGACCAAAAGGGAAAAATGGAAGAACTAAAACATTCCATTCCGTAACTTAGGCCCCGAACCTATGAGCTACTAGTTTTCGTGTATATCAATTAAACTTTTGATGTCATTTATCCAGGATCTGCGATATATTTTTTTTGTTTTGAGTAAAATAGGTTGGCCACCCCATTTTCTATATTCCACCCCTTGAGGAAGACCATTGTATGTATGTTGGAGCCCGCAAACATCGCATGAGTGATATAAAGGAAATTCTCTTCATTTACCCCATCTGCATGCATGTTTTTGGGGCACACTCGAATTTCTCGAATGGCCACACCCCCAGAGGGTCATAAAACCTCTAGATTTGGAAGTTTTAGAATCTGAAGTCCCATAATGGGTCATAAGTACTTTTTAGTCAGAAGTTTTAAAATTTTAAGTGTAAAATAGGTCATAAGACCTCTTGATTTAGAAGTTCTTTTAAATTTTGAGGTCCATAATGGGTCCTAAGACCTCTAGACCTTAGCCTACTAGGATGAAAGCCTTGTAGCAAAAGTTTGAGATTCCACATAAGGTCCTGAGAATTCTTAACCTTTATCTGCTAGGATGGGATCCTTATGGAATAAATCTAAGGTTCCATGAAGGTTTAAAACCTCTTAACCTCTTTTTACAAAATTAGGAACTTACACTTTTATAAAACTAAAATTTTGAACAATTTTTACATGTAAACACTTAACCTCCCAAACATTTTGAAAATGGAGGTTTTCTCTGAGTGTCATACCCTTTATCTGTAGTTTCAAATGAGAGTTTTTACATTTTAGTTTTTGTATTTTCTAAAAAAAGTGGCATTTAAACAAGAAACTTTGATAAGGTTTTTGCAATTTTGTTTAATTATGTGCTTTTGAAAACATTTTTTAGTGCAAAAATTGTGCTTTAAGTTGAATTTCGTGGGTCCTTAGACCTTAGTCAATTTGAGTGGAATCAAGGATGAAATCCTTAGTAATTCTTTTAATATGTTTTGGGTTTTTACACCTTTGACTATTAATTAGTGACAATGATGAATTCCTTGAAACTCTCATTAGGTCTTTTAACACCTTTAGGACTTTGGGGGCCAAGGATTAATGGCTTGCAACTCCATGATTCTTTGGTATGATGTCTCTTGAACCTTAAGCATTTCATTAAAGCTAGGGATTGAAGCCTTGCAACTCTTTATGGTTCCTTAGACCTTATATTAATCTTGGAGCCAAGGATTGAAGCCTTCCAGCTCATGTTGAAGATTTTATTGAAAGATCATAAGTACCAAAATGAATTATTTTCATTTAATTTTAGTTTCAAAATATATCATTATTATTATCTATAGATATGTTCTATAGCCCAAGGGTGTGAAAGTTCATATCCATCCATGTTTTTTAGGTAATAAAACCATGGTCTTTATATGTTAACCACCACATACAGGCCTTCCCACTTAAGTAGTAGCTTTCTTTCATTCGGATTTCTAGTTGCAATGGTGTTTCTCTCAATATTAAGTCCCCGTCTAGAATTATCTGTGGTGGAAATTTTAATTAAAATAAGAATTCGTTATTTTCTTATAGGCACCCATTTTGACAAGTGCAACACATCTTCTTTGTTATAATTAGTCTAGAGACTTTAATACCTTCATTATTGACCCCTAATTCAAATTGAGCCACCATCCACGTTGGTACCTCGACTACTATTGGGATGACTTCCTCAGTGCCAAAGGTCGTAGAGAATGGCATTTATCCTATAAGACTTGTGATTGTGGTTCCATTGGCATTTTCTTATCCCATAGACCCTTGGACTTTTCTAACCTCTTCTTCTAGATGTGGAAGATGGTTTTGTTGGTCACTTAGATATTTTTTTATTAACTTTAGGATGGTTGGAGATGAATTGTGGTTACTTATACCGTAGCTTGAGCATAAATCCTTCAAGGCCGGGTTATTAAACTATTTGTAATTGTCAAATATCATGGCTCTAAGAAAGAAAAACTTATAGATGATGTTCTTTCATATCAATTAAGGGTCTTCTTCTTTGAGACGGTGGCCAAGGGCTCAGCCTCAACCTACTTGGTGAAGTAATTAATAGCAATAATGCACAACTATCTTAGAGGAAAAGGCCATACCAAAACCACTCCCTACTAAGCGAAGGGACATGAACATAGAATTGGAGCCATCTTTTTTATGGTTGCTTTAGAATAAAAGAGAACCCTTAACACCTATCACAACACTAGAACAGATATTTGGCATATTTCCCCAAGGTTTTCCAAAAGTAACCTTGTTTTAAAACTTCGTACACTAAGGTCATCGGGCCTATGTGGGTGACACACACCTTCGTAGAGGTTTCTGAGAACATAAGTAATCATTGAGGTGCTGAATAATACCCATCCTTAAACAATACCCTATTCTCAACTTGGAAGCTAAAGACTTTAGTTGTCTGGCCTAAAGGTTGTCCTTTTACAGGACTCAAACTTTGAGGTACGCTCTGATGGAAGTGATCTAATATATTTAATCGACCTCGAAACTATTGATTAAGAGCTGGGTGGGGCTCATTTGGTCCAAATTAATAATCAAGATTTCTAGATCTATCTCATCTGATAAGGCTATCCATGAAAGATGTTAATCTCTAAATTTTTTTCTCGAGGGACCCTTCTAATGCATAATCTTAGGATTCAATAAATGAGGTGCTTCATAATTTCTAAGTAACCTTCTATCATGTCACCTTTGGCCTCAGATACCTCACTGGCCTTGTTGGCCACTAGTTAAAAATCATCGATGGCCTCTACCTTCTCTGATTTCAAATTAACGGTCTGGATTAATCCTGCCACTAAGGCTTCATACTATGCCTTATTATTAGAGATTTTGTATAGGAAATAGATAGGAGATATACTACCTCCTTTTGGTATCACCAAATGAATTCCAACTCTGCTGCTAGAATAGCCATCCATCTCTACGACCCATATTGGAGAGTTGGAGTTTATTTCTTGGACAGTGTATTCTTGGGTTCATTTCTCATGGTTCATTCTATTTTAGAGCTCTTTCCCTCTTCTTCCACCTTCGTCAGGTTATTATACTCTTCAAGACAGATAAGGTCTAACCCATGATGGAACTCTATGGTTGATACTTGATATCAAATTCCCCTATCTCTACAAATCACATGATAAGCCTTCCTGAGGTATTAGTCTTGCGGCGCATCTATTAGAGAGTTTAATCGGTTATGACCATAATGGTGTGAGATTATAAGGAGGGCCTTAGGTGTCTGACTTAAGTTATGAGGCAAAATGCAAGATTTTTCATCCTTGGATACTTGCTTTTATCTCCTTGTAGTGATCGACTCACATAATACTCCAAATTTCTTTTAGACCAGAGATAATATAACATTGATTAGAGAAACAACAAGGTACAAGTGTAAGGACATTTTTGTCCATTATTAATTTGTTATGTCGCACGCCGTTACACCGTTGAAGAAATTCAAGATTCATACAGTCATCAACGGATCCGAATATCAAAAGAAGAAGAGGAATCGAAGTCTGACAGGCCGGACCGGTCCGCCCAGAATAAAAGAATCGATCCGCCTGCGGACCGATCCGCCTCAGACCCGGACCGATCCACTTGCTAAAAAGCCAGTACACCCCGGACCGCAAGCGAACCGAAGAAGCCAAAAATAAAAAGAACCGATCCGCCTACCCGGACCGATCCGCCTCAGACCCGGACCGGTCCGCCTGGGATAATCTTCAGCAGATCGTGGTCAGATTTTCTAGGCTAAACGTTTCCTTTATAAACCCACTACGGGAAGTGGTTTTCCAAGACTTCTATACACAATTTTTTGAGTACAAAAAACTCTAAGTCTTCACCTATTGAGTACCGAGAGTCTAGGTTTTTTGATTCACACAAATTTCCAAACACTTGTGAATCACTTTGCAACCCAGGAACGCACTTTTGCTGTTCATACCATTGTGGAGAAGACCGTTCTTCTTCTTCCTTGCAGCCCTACTGGAAAGGGATAACTCCAGCCGCCGACTACAGAATCCGACACCTGAGGGTAATTCTTAGTCACTTGTATTTTCATTATAATCCGAAATTGTACAGTTACAATATTATAATAAAAATAAATGGTTTTTCCCCTGAGGGGGATTTTTCCTCACAAGCATGTGTTTGAATGTTCTTGCTTAGTTCATTATCTTATTCAATCACATATTGTTGCATGTTTAGGGTTTGTTTGAGTTAAAAGGTGTTTAATATATATTTTTATCATTTGAACGCAAGCACATACGTTCTCAAATTGGTATCAGAGCACGTTACGCTAATCTATCGCGTATTCCTATTTTCCGCAAAACTTTTCTAAGATATCAATTTTCTAAAAAAATTAATTTTTGAAAAAGTGCGTGTTCAAATGGAGAAGTTATATAATAAAATGCCTGTTTTTTACTGGACAAATTATGCATATTGGAAAGCCCGAATGAGGTCGGCTTTAAAAGCCGTAGATGAAAGGGTTTGGATTTTAGTTAAAAGAGGGTGGACACCTCCCTCCGTCACTGTGGAAAATGTGACTAATTTAAAACCTGTCACCTCTTGGACTGAAGATGAATTTAGATGGTCTTCTTTTAACTCTAAAGGTTTGAGTGCTATTTCCGAATCCATAACTCCTGATGAGTTTCACCGAATTATGACGTGCACCACGTCTAAAGAGGCTTGAGATGTTCTGAAATTGACACGTGAGGGTACGAACGCGGTTAAAGAATTAAAATTACAAAATTTGGCCACCCAATTTGAGACTATTACCATGTCTGAGTCTGAATGCTTTGATAATTTTTATGTTCGTTTGTCAGACATCGTTAACACAAGTTTTAATTTGGGTGAAGTGATTGATAACATGCGTGTCGTTAAAAAGATTTTGAGATCTCTCCCCAAACGCTTTATTCCTAAAGTCACTGTTTTGAACTCTTTGGGAAATTTGAAATCACTTAAGCTGGAAGAACTTGTAGGAGATCTTCAGACCTATGAGATTGAAATGTTTCCCAAAACCATTAAGGCTAAGGATAATGGCATTGCTTTAAAGACTCATTTTAAGAAAAAGAAAGAAAAAAATTTTGAGTCCGATTCTGAGTGTGATTTGGACTTAGATGACTTGGCACTGTTTGCAAAAAATTTCAAAAGAATTCTCAAATTCAAGAAAAGTGGAAATTTCAATAATAAAAGGAATTTTGAGAAAAATAATGAAAAAGATTTTAAAGATCCTCCTAAGACAGACAGTGAGAGATGCTTTGAATGCGACGGTAAGGGTCATAGAGCTTTTGAGTGTGCCACACGTCTTAACAGAGAGAGAGGGAAAGCTGTCCTAAATGCTACCCTTAGTGACGACAGTGAGGTTGAGTCGGTGGACTGTGGAGATTAGTCACCGCATGAGCATAACATCACTGCACTCATGGTAAGTCATGTGAGTACCTCTAATGCTTCTCACGACGATGAGGGTGCTACGTCACAAGGACACCTCGACAGTGAGAGCGATGAGAGTGAGGGGGAGGATGAGGCAAGTGAGAGTGAGTATGATCTCCCACGCGCTTACGCCGAGTTATATTCTGAGTCTTGTGAAACCAAGAAGCGTTATATAGCGTTAGCTCTAAGGATCACCGCTTTTGAGAAAGATTTAAGAATGTTTGGAGAAATAAAAAGTTGTGGTGAGAGTGGAAAAGAAAGAAAGAAAGATCTTGAGAAGATTAGATGTTTTGAGTGCGATGGGACAGGGCACAAGAAATTTGAGTGTCCCACTAAACTTAGGAGAGAGCGTAAGAAAGATGCAATGCCCACCTCTCTAAGTGATAGTGAGGATGAGGATGGTGATGAAAGTGTGATCCAAAAAGCTTTTCGAAAGTTATTTATCGAGACCATGGAAACAAAAAGGTCAAATATAATTCTAGGTCTTCGGATTTGTGAGCTGAAGGAAGAGAATGCTGAGCTAAAAAGGGGAAAAGGTGACTTGACCAATACGATGTCTAGTCTGACGACAGTGTATCACATTTTGATGATGATCTCAAACAAGCACGAGAGGTCCAAGTCACATTAGGGAATTCATCTGAGAAGGTTGATAAGATGGTTCTCTATCCCGTTTTGAATGATGTTGGAAAAGGTAATGACGGTACATTCACTATTTTAATGCACCCGAGCCTATATCCACCTTGGTGAGTGAGTCCCATGGGAGCCCGTCTAGGAATGTTCATCCCAAAATTATTGACAAATTACTTCCTAGACCGATTTATGTTTGCTCCCACTGCAAGAAGCGAGGACATCTTAGGGAGTTTTGTTCCAAGTTGGGTTTTGTACCATATCATGCCACTTCACACATTCATGCACATACACCCACGCATGACACTTTGCCTGCACATTATGATAGAGAGTTTGCACACATTCGCGAGTAAGTGAAGTTTTTTATCAAGACAACAAATGATTTAGTGGAGTTTGTTCAAAAGATGTCACCATCTTTGGAAAACTCCACCGTTACTCCCGGTTGAGATCTTGTCTTGGTTGCTAGCATAGGTTGATTTTCATGTTGTTTCTTTGCCTATTGCCAGCATGTACCTTTAGTTTGTTTTTATTTTTGTATATTAATATTTTAAGAAAAGCAAAAAGATATTTTTTGATAAAATTTTTGAAAAATCCAAAAAGATTTTTGTATTTTTATGCACCTTTTATGGATGAACATTTAAGATCGCCAAGTCACACCTTCATTCCATTTATCCATGTGACTGTTTGATAGAGTTTTGAGACGCTACATCATTTCATCCATGTGCTTTACCTAGTATGGAGTCTTTGAGATGTAATTAGTGATATCTTCCTACATGTTTGACTCCTATATCCTTTATTGCACACATGCACGGCTATATTTGATTATTGCATTTGTCTATCTCATATTGGCTTAATTGTTTCCATCTCAATCCTGTCTATACAATGTACAATATGCGATAAAACTTGACACGATTGGAATGCATGTAAAAACCGTTTTGGTGAGACTGTGTGTTTTTGTATAACGGGGAGGGGCTGCGAAAGGTAATCATCTATCCTTTGCGCAAAAGCCACCGTTAAAAAGGACCTAAAAAATGGAGGAATTTTAATATCCGAGGTCCAAAGAGGTTAAAAGTGCCCGAAAAATTTAAAGGAAATAAAAAGAAATTCATGCCAATTATGGGCCATTTAGGTTTTCGCTCCAATTCTCCAAAGTTTGAGAATTTAGATTACCTCTAAAAGAAAATATATATGAGGGAGTTTGGTTGGAGATTTAAAACGGGTTTGCACTTCCTTGAAAGTCCTGAAAAAGCATAAAATCGTTTTGGACGTTATTGGTGTGAAAAATCACTTTGAGCTTTGATTTGTTGATTTGATTGAGTCAATATCTTATATTGTCATTCTTTTACACCAAAGGACGCATTTGAGTTCATTCGCTAGGAGTATCCAATATTCATCGTGCACATATGTCATGTTTGTATGCATTGATTTTCCTATCGAATTTGATCACACCCATTCATTTTCGTCATCATCGACTTGGTTGTTTTTGTGATCATTCATGGTGTGTTTCCTTGAATATATTCTTGTTTATTTGAAAAATTCAAAAAAAAAAAAGTTGTTTATTCCTTGTGACACCCTTGCTTTGCTTATTTGATTTATTTCTCTCATTTGTCTATTTGGGTTCATAGGGGGAGATTTGTAATTATCATATTTTGGGGGAGTTTTGTGTTTTTGAGATTTGATACAACATGCTTTCTTCATTTGATATCTCATTTCAAACTCGATACGTCACTTGGTATTTTGCTTTTTCTCATGTGTGTAGGTACTACATGGATTATCATTGGATTGCACACCCTGATGAGAAAAGTGTTGAGATTCCTGAAGATTCGAAGAGCAAACGTTGAAGTCTTATTCAATTGTATCTTTCTAGTTTTGGGTTCATGGAAGGGTAGATTTGTATAGGCATTTTTAGTTGTTTGATAATTCGGATGTTTATTTTTATGTATGTACCAGCATAGACATAGGGGGAGATTTGTAAGGACATTTTTGTCCATTATCAATTTGTTATGTCGCACGCCGTTACACCATTGAAGAAATTCAAGATTCATACAGTCATCAACGGATCCGAATATCAAAAGAAGAAGAGGAATCAAAGTCTGACAAGCCGGACCGGTCCGCCCAGAATAAAAGAACCGATCCACCTGCGAACCGGTCCGCCTCAGACCCGAATCGGTCCGCCTGCTGAAAATCCAGTACACCCCGGACCGCAAGCGAACCGAAGAAGCCAAAAATAAAAAGAACCGATCCGCCTTAGACCCGGACCGGTCCGCCTGGGATAATCTTCAGCGGATCATGGTCAGATTTTCTAGGCTAAACGTTTCCTTTATAAACCCACTACGGGAAGTGGTTTTCCAAGACTTCTATACACGATTTTCAGAGTACAAAAAACTCTAAGTCTTCACCTATTGAGTACCAAGACTCTAGGTTTTTTGATTCACACAAATTTCCAAACACTTGTGAATCACTTTGCAACCCAGGAACACACTTTTGCTGTTCATACCATTGTGGAGAAGACCGTTCTTCAACTTCCTTGTAGCCCTACTGGAAAGGGATAACTCCAGTCGCCGACTATAGAATTCGACACCTGAGGGTAATTCTTAGTCACTTGTATTTTCATTGTAATCCGAAATTGTACAGTTACAATATTATAATGAAAATAAATGATTTTGCCCCTGAAGGGGATTTTTCCTCACAAGCATGTGTTTGAATGTTCTTGCTTAGTTCATTATCTTATTCAATCACATATTGTTGCATGTTTAGGGTTTATTTTAGTTAAAAGGTGTTTAATATATATTTTTATCATTTGAACACAAGCGCATACGTTCTCAACAAGTATATATTTTCCCTTGTGATTGTTCGGGATAAAAAAGGTGGGAACCCCATCCACCTCTTGTGGCTCTGAAAGGATTCTTTGGCCTTTGGAGTCCATTGGAAGGTACTTTTAGTATGTTTAAGATGGTTAAGCACTTATTTATGGCCTTGGATACAAACCAATTGAGGGAAGAAACTCTTATAACGATCATGTGTACTTCTTTAATTGTCATTGGGGACTAGCTGAACTTGAATATTTTTTGATTTATCCTCTATGCCACGTCTGGTGACCATAAAATCCAGAAACTTACTTCTAAAAATATTAATTATATTCCTTTGGTTTGAGTGTTATCCTGTTCCTTCTGAGGGTGGAGATGGTCTCCTTAAGGTTTTATGCGTGTTCTAGATCTTTTAGAGTTTTAACCAGGATCTCATCAACATATACATTTATGGATTTGACAATGAGATTTTGAAAATGGAATTTACCACTATCTAATAATTACCCCGCATTCTTTAGTCTAGAAGGCATAACCTAAAAATAATGGGTACCTTTGTCCGTAATGAACGAGGTCGTTTCTTTGTCATCGGGGCCATCCTGATATAATTGTACCTTGAACATGAATGAGAGGAGTGGTCATGAACTACTGTTGAGCCCACAAAAATGTTAATCTGAGATATCCGGTAATATTCTTTGGGGCATCCATTGTTGAGGTTATTAAAATCAATAAACATTCTCATTTTTTTTGTTTTAAGCACAAGTACTAGATTAGAGATCCACACACGTTATTTTACCTCTATATTAAAGTTGGCTGCCAAGATCTTCTTAATTTCTTCGAAAGCTCCAACGTTCCTCTTTGGTCCAAAGAACCTCTTCTGGTGGACAAGTCTGTGGTTTCTTCCCACACTGAGGTGGTGGAACATGACCTCAGGGTTTACTTATTCCATTGAGATGGATCCAGGTGAAGACATCTTTGTTCTCTTTTAGGAATTGGGTGAGATTCTCTGAAATGGGAGAGACCATGTCATCCCTAATTTGAACTTCATTGGCAGTACACTGTTCATTAATTCACACGGTGTGTAGAGCATTTATTGGCTCACCACTTTTATTTTTTTCCTCATCGAGTGGATCTAAATTATACACATTCATCAACTTTATGATCAGGCTCTCTAGTGGTAACTTAGACATCTCATGTGGAGGAGGCAAGACCTCAGTTGGGGATCCCAATCCCCCTTGTTAACTTTTTGGGACCTCAAAAAGGCTTTGGGAGGTCTCTAATAACTTTTTATTCTCCTTCATACAAGCTTTATTAACGCTCCCTGAACTTCTTCCAATCGCCAAACACTTATCCCACTCCTATAGGGGTTGGAAAACTCATTACTACAATTTGATATGATAACATCTAAGTCATTAATCAATGATCTACACATGATCACATTGTAAGCTTAAGGGAGGTCGACTACGATGAATTTGTTCTATATAGTTGAGCAATAGTGAACCAATGGCGAGGGGGAGAGTGACATACCCCAGGGTATATGTTTGTTCCTGATTGAACCTAAATTGGAGAGTGGTGAAAGGTTGCATGTGTTTGGGGGCAAGGCCCATGGGTTTGGAGGCATTCGAGAATAGGATATTAGTTGAGCTTTCAGTTTTTGTCAAAACCCTCAATAGATTGGCATTTACTATGATCATCATGATAACAAAGTGGTCTTTATGAGGTAGACATACAATTCTGAGTTTTATTTCTAGAAAAACCACCACCGAAACTCCCTTTGAGGGTTGAGCTGGGTGGGAAACACTATTAAATTGCATTCCTACATGATGAATGCTTTTGAGGTGGTCTTTTCTAGTTATGGAAGAGATCCAACCACCAGCAAAGCCTCCAAAAAATTTGTTCACACCAATAAGAGGAAAATTGTCCTTATTTTTGTTATTATTGTTATTATGATAACCATTTCTTGCATCTTTAGCCATAAACTTCTTGAAGTAAAGTCTCTTGACCACCCCTTTGATGGCCTCCTTAAGTTTGAAGCAATCATTGGTGTTGTGGCCATAGTCCATGTAGAACCTGAAATACATGGATTTATCCCTTCGATTATCTGTGGATCTCATGGGATTGGGTGTAAGTAGGGGATCTTGCATGTTTACTGCTTAGAACACCTCTTTGATCATGGATGTGAATGGGCTAAAATGTTTGGCTTTTGTAGATCCACTATTTTATCTTTCGTGTTTCCTCTTTTTAACCTCATCTACTTCAGTAGACTCCCCAAGGTGGGAGAATATATCCTTTATCTATACTTTTTTAGTGGAGGCTATAGTGAACCTTGATGAGATTGTGTCTTTAACAATCATATACTTTTGAGCTCTCTTTAGCAGCTCAGTCATGGATCTGGGGGACTTCTATCTAAAGATCTCAGCAAGTCTTCGAATGTGAGGTGTGATATGATTGATGCCACATAAATGGTGTCTTTCATATAACTAACACGAAAATCCTTTTTGTTAAATATCTTGATGTATTCTTTGGGATCTTTGTCGCTCTTTTATTTGAAGTGGAGGAGAGAGGTGACAAAGTTTATCATCTTCTGAGCCTTTATGAAATGGATGACAAAAGATCCCGGCACCTCCATATAGCTTCCAATGGTCCTTAGTTTAAGCATGGAAATTTAGTGCTTATCCATCCCCCTCAGGCTAGTAGGGAAAGCTATGCACAATACCTCATCTAGGGTGTCTTGGAAGAGCATGAGTGATCTATAAGTCTCCAGATGGTCAATTGGATCCTTCGACCCATCAAACTATTCAATATTAGGCATCTTTACTATTAGTTATCTTTACAATCTTCAATTTTCTTTGAAAGCATTGGTTTAATCTTAAGGTTTACATAAGAAAATTAGATGATGTAGCCGAAACTCCTCATATTTTAACAATACCCTTAATAGTAACCAACTTTAGCTTATGGTGGAGAGGGGATGAGACTTCTTTAATGCCATGAATTCAAACACATGGTTGATAGGATTGATTTTAATTTTCCAATGGAAAAATGATGTAAACATCTAAAATAATTAGGGGTCTTTCTTTATTCCAAAATATTTTTAAAATATTTCAATTTCCTTGAAAATTTCACTTGGAAGTATTCTTAAATACATTCGAGTTTCTTGATCATCTCTTTGAGATTCCTCCTCGAGAATAAACATGGTTCGATCAACCAATGGACCGTGATCACCATACCCACAGGGGGTGTCTTTGTTGTCAATAAACTGACATATATGGTTTCTTCATCCCTCTTTGGGTGTCTTGTTTGGGTCGAAAAAGTCCCTAAACTGCATATACTTAATGACGTCCACCATGTGATTTTTAGTAATCAGCAATCCTTTATCTTATGGCCTGGTCTTTATGGTTGTTCACCTTAACTTATTATTTATCCTTTCTAGGTCATCTTTATATTAATGGGAATTGAAGAATTCTTTGTCCTTAATTTGAAGTTGGTTATGCATATAAATATTATTGTAACTATTTAAATATTATTAACCATAATCTAAAGGTCTTACCATTATATATTATGACACCCCGCCTAGTTAAATACCGGGTGATCAGTCCTTTATTAAATAAAAATCAAGGTGAACGATTGGTTCATTCTTAGCATCACTGTCGTAAAATAAAATTTCCAATTTAAACATCCTAATTAATTAAGCTAAGTGTCAAAACAATTTTTAAACCTTAATTATATTTTATTTAATACCATGAAGAAAACCTTTTCAATAATTAACAGTTAAGAATCGTATAAATGTTAAAGATGGCAATTAACACACAAGAATTTAACCATTCCGATAAACAAATACCAAGTTTAAAAGCTACCAATAAAATCATCTTGACACAAATTATATCCCAAAGAGTACCAAATACTGAAAATAAATGAACATAAATCTCTAACAAATCCAACTGAATAGGGAAACGGGCGACACATGCCCTAACTAATCAGAACTAAAATAAGAATAGAGTCAACAACGAGGTAATCTAAGCAATGGCCTGCAACTCCCACATAAGCTGCATCGCGTCCATTCCAAGGAATCTAAACATGACTCCCCTGTGGCTGGGCACCTGTAATATATACATATTTATATATATAAGAGAAAAGAAATAACAGGAAATGGGTCAGAGCCCGAGTCTAAAACAGTTTAAAAATAGTTTAGCAAGTATATAAAATGCTTACCGGCTAATGAAACATCCGTGTTAGTATGCGACATTCTCTTGAGAAATTCTCACCTCTCATCTAGTGTGCACGCCTACTGTAATATTAATCTCCAAAGTTTATTTTAACTTAACTTTCCCATAAGGTTTTATTCCGATAAATACTATGGCTAAGATAATTAACTTCTGAAAATTAAGCTCGCTCATATATCTCATGTTATTTAAAATAACCCAGTGATGTCCCAAAATTCCCAAACACTTATAATAAAGTTGGAGTATTTATTCATTACTTAACTACTTTTATGCACAATAGAAAGTTCCCATACTTAAGTATATATATATATATATATCAGTCACTCATATAATATATATACTATCGTCACCCCACATAAAATCTATGGTGCTAGCATACTCTGCTATCAAGTCCCCGTATCACTCGTACTAAGGGAAATACTAGTTCGGAATCACTCTCGAACTGTATTAACATAAAACACATACAAATGGAGGCGAAGCATAGTTCCAAGACACTAAGAGGTCAGCACATACCCTCACATCTCTTAGGATCGTCTGACTATCAATCAGATAGCCTGTACCAAGGAATCCTATGTTCTAGGGTACAAGTCAATAACCTCCATAAATGCCCAATCAAGATAAGACTGTCCCGGCGCGAAAATCCCTGTGATAGCAAGTAGCTCGGGTATGATTTTTACACATATATATAATATATGCATAATCACACAATCATATATATATATATATATATATATATATATATATATATATATATATATATATATATATATAATTATTCACATTTCTAAATTTGGCGCGCCTACGACTCATAATTATAATTATCAGTTATTAGCACATTTTACTCGATTATCTCGCATAACGGACCCGTCACTGTTATTCTCATATATAAGTTACTCCATACTTACTTCTCATCTCTCGAAGTATTCTATCTCCCTAGGTATAATTTCAGTAGGCACTCTCACTTACCTTCTAGTCTAACTTACTCATGAGTTTAGATCTTTTATTAGACGTACGCATGATTTCGTATGTGTGAATAACTTCCCGTTAACCCATAATTTCAAACTACATTAAATTTCACTCAACGAGGTCTACCTAGTCCCTATTGTCCCTACTCGTCCTTTTTATATCCCGTTATACTCCAACCATAACAATCAAGGGTTCCTATGCATTTTAACTGGATTAAACCGAAGGACGAAAAATATGCAGTTTTCCAGGAGGGGTCGATCGATCGAAGAAAGGGAGCCGATCCATCGATCGATGTTCTTGGGTCGATCGATCAATCAAGAAGTTCTTGCCTAAAAACTGCCATTAAAACCTACGGGTTTCATCTTCCAATTTTCTCCAAAACTTCATTAACAACTCCCAAACTCTCAAATAATATTACTACAAGTTCCATATACATATATGCAATATTTCCTATGTGAAACATGTACAAATTCAACAACGGAATTGAATTAAAGAGCCATTTTATTTTAATTATCAAAAACCCTAACTTTTCACTAAACTTCCATTATTCTATTTCTTTTTCTAGATTTCTCACTTCTAAATTAATCAAATTTCATGGGTAATCCTCTACATATGATTGGGATGTCCAGAGTTTATTTATTTTCTCTACAACATGTGATTGGGTTATCTAAATCCTTGAGTTCTTCCATGAAACATAGGTTCGATCATTCTAATATAACACGGTGTCACATTTAACTAAAAGAGAAGCAAGATAGATACTTGCCTGGAATTTGAGTTTCTGATTTGTGGATGAAAGAGGTATGGTTGCGTTCCTCATCGCGCGATCTACGCTTTGGTGGTGGTGGCAGTGTAAACGGTTGAGTCTTTGTCCTTGAGTTTCTTGGAAAGGTCTCTAACTCCTTCTCTAATGGACGTCCTTTGATTTTGTGTTTATTAACCCTAGAAGGCAACTCCTAAAGGCTGATTCATCCTTAGGAAATTCGTGGGTTTAATTACCCAAAAATGTCAAATGTCTATACTACCTTCCCGGGATGCCAATTAGGCTTAAAAACGCCCCGAGACCCAAACTAAACCCCCGGGTACATTATTTTGACTATCTCGACCCTTCCGGACACATTGGCCCACTTGAAATGATCATATGGGTTACTTATAATTTATTCACTTTTAATAATACTAATTTAGTCCTGACACGACACAGGCGCGTCCCGACTTAAATTTTCATAATTTTCATTTTATTCACTTGTGATAATTTTTATAAAATTAGTCTTATATATTACTTTACTCTTTTAGTAATATTCAACAAATTCCCAATAATTACTACCTCTCGTCACGCTAGTAACTATTTAAATAAATTTTCGGATTAATATTAAATTAATATCTCAATTTAAATTTAATAAATCCCTAAATTTAAAAGCCATAAAAATACGGGGTATTACATACTTCCCGCTTAATAACGAAATTTCGTCCCGAAATTCGGAAAATAAGGCCTATCTGCTAAAACAATTCTTGATACCTTATCAGTAGGCAAACTATCTACATAGTAAGGCGCTCAATCACTATAGCCCCCGCCTCACGGCAAGCTTGTTTAACACTCTCATTAAAGACACTTCACATTGTGATCCTATCCGACAACATTCGAATAAGACACGCTTATACATTATTAATTCCCATTATTTCAATATTATTGGGAGGCCACACCTCACTACATGACAACTACTCGGATTTATTTAAACAAAAAACTCCCCTTCTGAGAGAAACCATACGAACATCTGACCACCCTTGTTCGCCTAAAACAGTCACGGAATTCGACCATAGTCATTAGACTCTAACTCAACCAATCCAAAATTCTGATTATCTGCCCATCTCTTAACATTCAGAGTGAGAAAAGTTAAGGTTTTTCCACACCAAAACCTCAATAAGTATCTTGTTCACAATAAACAGGTATGAGTGATCCCACGAAACCCTACCATTAGGTAATATCCACCCCCAATTACCGTACTATACTCCACTCGTTATCTAGAACCTTTGTGGAATAGAAACGATCACAATGAATCCAATATTATTTTCACACTACTCCACTAATGGTTAATCATCGCTCGCTTACTCCCCGAATCATGGGTGATACTACATGCTTAAAACGAAATGATATCCCCGTTGCTTCCTGAAATCCCATATTGAAGGTGGGATTCAAAAATCTCAACCTAATTCAGAAAAATACCGTGTAGGACCACGTACCGGCACGATCCTTCCTTTCAAAGGAAGACTGGGGCACACTAGCTAATATTGTAAATCACCCCAAGGAATGCCAATCACTTCCTTCTTGGGCATCTTGTTCCACACGTTTGAAAGAACTCTTGATCTTACCTTGAGGTTGTCAACTCATCCAAGAAACTTTACCGACTTTACCGGTCTCTTCCATTATAGGAATTGTCGATACCCATAAAATTCTCTAGTTGCTCCTCTTGGTCCAACCGATTTCTATTTATGAGTAGTGCCCGCGGAGACTACTCACTATGTCCCGCTCGATATCGACTTCTACTTGTAATGTCTCACATCAAGTGACACTTAATACTCCACTTCTTTCCCTTACGTATACTAAAAGTTCCGATCCATGCACTTTTCTCCATGATGTGCACTTCCGAACCTTTGATACCATACTAACATCTTCACTCTTTGTACGCGTCAGTCGCTCTCAACATTTGACTAATTACAACTCCTCCCGAGTGTTCTCAATAATAATTATATTCTACCTTTCTCAAGCAACACCCCTTTTTAAATGGCTACCCATAGCCTTCCAACCAAATTTGGGTGTGCTACTCTAATTGCACACGTATATATGGAATATCGTTCTTCACGCGACGCTTAATCCATTCTACCACTTCCACTTCGTTATGTTAGTCCCAAAAACATATATTCCACGCATCTATTCCCACATCCCTACAACTCGGACGATTCTAACATCAGCTAACCAGGATGCCCACACACCCTATACACCGTGTAATCTAGCATAAGCATCACATACGCTTCACACATAGCACCCAATTCTTTCTTTTCCTTATGCTCACAACGTGATTACAACACTTGGGTACTCTCAATCACCCTAGAAATTGAAATTTTAAATTGTCCTTATCATCATTCCACCCCTTAACTCATGGTGATAAGACAAAACTTTCAATTCTTTCTTTCCACATAACCGGCTCCACTAGCTCTAAATTCATAATTCAACTTCCAATTTACAGATATAATTACCTGCTCCTACTACGATCGAGGTACCAAACTCATAGACTAATGACCAAACATCTTCCTACTTCCAACCTTACGATAAGTTTCATGCGTGGGATGTCTCGCAAAGCAAAAACCAAATAAGGAACCCCCCGATACACTACTACCTAGCATTGTCGGTTATTGAAATCTATTAGGCCCTCCGTCCATGACATGTACCCCTTTATTCCGTCTCTTGACAGAACAGTTACATCTCCTCCCGTAATTACACTTACACAAAGAACATTTCGCCAATCCACTATCGTTCAGTATTGGTGGTAATCACAATTCGCAAACCTCGTACACATACAATCAGGACCCTCAAAATCCTAACCCCAATCATATGAGTCTAACTCTTAACTCCCATATTTCTAAAGTATGGATATAACAATGCACTCTTCCTATCACCAAGTCTTGAGCGCTAAACATAATAATGAGTCAAATCTTTTCGCTCAATGGTAAACCCAATAAACACAGAACCATGACAACAAGGTCCCTAAACACCTCGGGATTTAAGCTTTTTGATATCACTATACCCTTCGGAGTCTCTACAATATATAATATAAATGCGAGCCCGAACCTCTCACAGGTGAGGCCTCGCCAGAACAAATCATGTTGCACTAAGGCAACCACTATGATAGCCTTGCAATAACTGCCTACTATCTTACTAACCATTTCTATAAAACTGCAACCAAGGAAATATCATACTGGTATATCACATCACTAAAACGAGTAACCTCAATAAAGTATATAATGCTATTAATACACCCATTCATCCTCCGCGGATAGCACTAAGGATAATCCCGCTACACTAGGGAACTATTTACATAATAATAATGTTTATAGTTACGCATTAAACTCGCCTCACATGCTAACCTAGCAATAAAAAAAATTTAATGACTCGCTCGTGTCACATAAAACACGCCTTATCCTCCGAGGATAAAACTCATACTTCTACTTTGTCAATCGCCTTGGCTACTTAATGGTCCTTTGGACATAACGTGTCTATCTGAACCAAATCATAGATTACATTAACCATTTCCCTTACAAGCACCCCTCCTTTGTCCTTTTTATCGCCTCGAATTTTTTTAACTCGTGTGGTTTTACTCTACACATAACCTTCTTATCCCCTGAAATACTTTCGAAAACTCATGAATGATTGGAATCGAATCCAGGAGAATCATAATCTCCTTAGAGGTGTCCTCCTCCATGTAATACAAATAGGTGGGAGATCCTCCCTCTGGGTAAGGCATCACCACCAAAAATATCTCTTGTCCCGAAGTGGCAAAGACAATACTCCTACCGAAAAATCTAGCATGCCAATAATGACATTATGCTCATGCATATCTAACACCAACATGTTCACAGGTAAAATCAAGCTACCAATCTTTATATCTACACCCCGTCAAATAAAGAAAATTAAAGACTCATTCCCCAAGGGTGAGTCTACGCATGACACTGTACTCTCCACCTTGTCTAATATCCCTAAGGCTTGTGCAAAATGAGTAGAAATAAAATAGTGCGACTCCCCAGTACCAAATAAAACTCGACCCATAGCACCGTGTATAGGAAATGTACCTTCTATCGCGGTTGGTACCTGAGGTGCTGCTGCCTGGTGGATGTTATAGACACGTCCATACTGTAATTGCCCCTGCTGAAATGAGGCTGCTGGGATGGCTGGTAGAGCTGGCCTATGCGGTTTATTACGGGCACCCTGCTGCCATGGGGCCCTATTACCCTCTGGAAAATCCTCACATCTATGGCCATTATTGCCACATTTGAAGCACCTACCTCGAAACTGTCTCATTTTACTACATTGTTGTCTAGTTTTGCCTTTTTCCTTGGCTTTGTTGGCCCTGACGCTTTTGGCCTTTCCACTTAAATTTTGTTACTTTTGTGGCCTTTTTGGTATTGAGGCGCTTGTTGCTGCGATTTTGGTGTCTTCGCACAATTATCAACTCTAGTCATATCAAATTCATAAATCTCTCTAGATCTTTTGCCTCCTCTAAGCTGCATACTGCGATCGTGGTACTGTAAGATTGCAGTGGTAACTGCCTGTGCCACAATTCCTGCTAATTCAACGATTGATACCCTCTTCGAAGACACCTGAGGTGTGAGCTGTTATTGCTCATTAACTTCCCCAATCGCATTAGCTTATTCGTCTTGACGGACCATCTGAAAGTTTAAAATAATCTGGATAAGTTCAATATTCACATCGACAAATCGCGGGAGCACGAATTTCCAACGCATAAAGATGAATACAACATTCCTAATATTTGGACTCTAAATCAAAGACGTTAAGATGGAAACGAGATAAGTCGTACAGATCCTAAAGGACACTAGAACCCGATGCTCTGATACCACCAGTAACACCCCGCCTAATTAAATACCGGGTGATCAGTCCTTTATTAAATTAAAATCAAGGTAAACGGTTGGTTCATTCTTAGCATCACTGTCGTAAAATAAAATTTCCAATTTAAACATCCTAATTAATTAAGATAAGTGTCAAAATAATTTTTAAACCTTATTTCTATTTTATTTAATCCCATTAAGAAAACATTTTCAATAATTAACAGTTAAGAATCGTATAAATGTTAAAGATGGCAATTAACACACAAGAATTTAACCATTCCGATAAAAAAATACCAAGCTTAAAAGCTACCAATAAAATCATGACACAAATTATATCCCAAAGAGTACCAAATACTGAAAATAAATCTCTGACAAATCTAACTGAATAGGGAAACGGGAGACACATGCCCTAACTAATCAGAACTAAAATAAGAATAGAGTCAACAATGAGGTCGTCTAAGCAACGGCCTACAACTCCCACATAAGCTGCAGCGCGTCCGTTCCAAGGAATCTAAGCATGACGCCCCTGTGGCTGGGCACCTGTAATATATACATATATATATACAAGAGAAAAGAGATAACAGGAAACGGGTCAGAGCCCGAGTGTAAAACAGTTTAAAAATATTTAGCAAGTATATAAAATGTTTACCGGCTAATGAAACATCCGTGTTAGTATGCAAAACTCTCTTGAGAAATTCTCACCTCTTATCTAGTGTGCACGCCTACCGTACTATTAATCTCCAAAGTTTATTTTAACTTAACTTTCCCATAAGGTTTTATTCTAATAAATACTATGGCTAAGATAATTAACTTCTGAAAATTAAGCTCGCTCATATATCTTATGTCATTTAAAATAACCCAGTGATGTCACAAAATTCCCAAACACTTATAATAAAGTTGGAGTATTTTTTAATTACTTAACTACTTTTATGCACAGTAGAAAGTTCCCATACTTAATTATATATATATATATTAGTCACTCATATAATATATATACTATCGGCACCCCACATAAAATCTATGGTACTGGCATACTCTGCTATCAAGTCCCCGTATCACTCGTACTAAGGGAAATACTAGTTCGGAATCACTCTCGAACTTTATTAACATAAAACACATAAAAATGGAGGCGAATCACAGTTTCAAGTCACTAAGAGGTTAGAACATACCCTCACGTCTCTTAGGATCGTCTGACTATCAATCAGATAACCTGTACCAAGGAATCCTATGTTCTAAGGTACAAGTCAATATCCCCCATAAAGGCCCAATCGAGATAAGACTGTCCCGGCACGAAAACTCCCGTGATAGCAAGTAGCTCGAGTATGATTTTTACACAGATATATAATATATGCATAATCACACAATCATATATATATATATATTCACATTTCTAAATTTGGCGCGCCCACGTCCCATAATTATAATTATCCGTTATTAGCACATTTTACGCGATTATTTCGCATAACGGACCCGTCACATTTATTCTCATATATAAGTTACTCCATACTTCTCATCTCTCGAAGTATTCTATCTCCCTAAGTATAATTTCAGTAGGCACTCTCACTTACCATCTAGTCTAACTTATTCACGAGTCTCGATCTTTTATTAGACGCACACATGATTTCATATGTGTGAATAACTCCCCGTTAACCCATAATTTCACACTACATTAAATTTTACTCAACGGGGTCTACCTAGGCCCTACTAGTCCTCTTTATATCCCATTATACTCCAATAATAACAATCAAGGGTTCCTATGCATTTTAATCGAATTAAACCAACAGACGAAAAATATGCAATTTTTCAGGAGGGGTCGATCGATCGAGGAAAGGGGGTCCATCCATCGATCGATGTTCTTGGATCGATCGATCGATCAAGCAGTTCTTACCCAAAAACTGCCATTAAAACCTACGAGTTTCATCTTCCAATTTTCTCCAAAACGTCATTAACAACTCCCAAACTCTTTAATAATATTATTATAAGTTTTATATACATATATGCAAGATTTCCTACGTGAAACATGTACAAATTCAACAACGGAATTGAATTAAAGGGCCAATTTATTTTAATTATCAAGAACCCTAACTTTCCACTAAACTTCCATTATTCTATTTCTTTTTCCAGATTTCTCACTTCTAAATTAATCAAATTTCATGGGTAATCCTCTACATATGATTGGGATGTCCAGAGTTTATTTATTTTCTCTACAACATGTGATTGGGTTCTCTAAATCCTTGAGTTCTTCCATGAAACATAGGTTCGATCATCCTAATCTAATATGGTGTGACATTTAACTAAAAGAGAAGTAAGATAGATACTTGCCTGGAATTTGAGTTTTTGATTTGTGGACGAAAGAGTTATGGTTGCGTTCCTTATCACACGATCTACGCTTTGGTGGTGGTGGCGGTGTAAACAGTTGAGTCTTTGGCCTTGAGTTGCTTGGAAAGCTCTCCAACTCATTCTCTAATGGCCGTTCTTTGATTTTGTATTTGTTAACCCTAGAAGGCAACTCCTAAAGGCTGATTATCCTTAGGAAATTCGTGGGTTTAATTACCCAAAAATGTCAAATGTCTATAATACCCTCCCGGGATGCCAATTCAGCCTAAAAATTCCCCGAGACCCAAACTAAATCCCTGGGTACATTATTTTGACTATCTAGACAATTCCGGATACATTGGCGCACTCAAAATGACCATACGGGTGATTTATAATTTATTCACTTCTAATAATAATAATTTAGTCCTGACACGACACAAGCGCGTCCCGACTTAAATTTTCATAATTTCCATTTTATTCACTTGTGATAATTTTTATAAAATCAGTCTTATATATTACTTTACTCTTTTAGTAATATTCGACAAATTTCCAATAATTACTACCTCTCGTCACGCTAGTAACTATTTAAATAAATTTTTGGATTAATATTAAATTAATATCTCAATTTAAATTTAATAAATCTCTAAATTTAAAAGCCATAAAAATACGGGGTATTACATAAGGACATTAAATAGTCAACTTTCTGAACATCGTTACTCCTAATGATGAATAAGGTTATAAACTACTTAGTTAATTCGATGAAGATGGATATTGACCTTAAGGTCAGTTTTTAAACCACTTTAGGCCAATATTACAAATGGTTTAAATCTAATTATGGAACCTAGTGTATTATATGTGTTCTATAAAGCCATGGAGTGTTGATAATGATCTATATAATGGGTTTGGTATGACTTTCCAATATACATGTTCATCTCGGGGATAGAAAACTTCTAAGGAAGTTCGATATTCACCACCTTCAAATTGGAAGGCGAGGCCCATCCCACCCTAAGGACATCCTTAAGAAGTCATTTGAGTTACGTAACTAATAATAAATGAGTCTTCTTTTAAGTTCCTTATATATGAGGGACTTTAAATACTCATTAGTTGTTAATGATCTTCCTTCAAGGTCTAATTTTGATATTCCTTAGATCGACTTACATGGTAGTCTTCGTCTATAAAGTTAGTCACGGGTGTGATGAGATAAGGTGGTGCACGTCTCTTAAGGTTTTGGTCATTCTAATCTTCCTTGAGGATCTTAAAATAGTAGATATGATTATCTCTAGAAATTGGAAGTATCTTTAGAGAAAAAATATTTCTCCTTATTTCCTAGAAGCTCTTCACCTACATACAAATCAAATAAGCCCTAGGTTTCTTACCATAAGGGTACTCCTTAGGAGATCAAGGAAGACAATGTTCATAATGTCCGTGACTTTAATAATGGATTGCCAAACCTTTATAATAGGCATTGGTATAGTTTGAGAGTGACCTACCAAGAGATTCATTATGCATTTGATTCTTGATCCTCTATTTGGAATAATTTAAGAAACTCTTTAAAGAATGGTGAAGTCATGTCCATGAGTATGGCAATTTGTCAAATGGTGGGATCGTCCTAGATTTTCAACTCATGGCACAAAATTGCGCGGGGAAAAACCCTTGATAATATAGGTTGTCCAATTAAACCTTGAATTTATAAGACAAAATATGGATAAATATGAGATTTATCTGGTTCAACAAGTTTGACCTTACCTATGTCCCCGTGGAATGAGGTTATAAATTGTCTTAATGAATATTGGCCATGGGTTCTATAAATGCTAGGTTAGGTTTCAATATTGTTCATTTGACGTCCTCATTGTATATAGGGGTCTTTTACAATTACAAGTGTTTCCCTAGATGCACGAGTTTGTTTACATGATCATATCCCTTTTTTTGTTAGTTTGATTACAACAATCATTAATGAGTAAACCTACTTTAAGATGTATCTTCATTAGTTATCCTATCATTGCATTCCTCCTAGAATATCGAAATCACCCTTATCATGGTCAAGGTCATTCGTCATCATATATCTAAATGTGTATATGTTGATGATTAAATTCCAAGAGTAACAAATATTCTTCCTAAAACATGCCATTGTCTGATTGACTATGCAAATCATTCTCCTTTAGTACACATGTTGCATACATAAATGATGCAATGAAATTAAAAAGCTCATGGTTTATTGTAAGTACTCGTAAAATTAAAATGGGTAAAATGAGAATTTCTTTTTTCCCAAATCTTCATAGAATCTATTTTATGAATATGATAATGAATTGATCAAGAAAGGGTCTAAATACTCGGTGCAATAGATTCATAAAATCTGCAAAGGTATTGGTTAATCCAAAGGACATTACGATAAATTAAAAAAATGTCCATAACGATTTCAAAAGGAGGTTTTTGGAATGTCTTATTCTCTTACTCGCAATTGATGGTAACCAAATCATAAATTTATCTTTGGAAAGATTCTTCCACCCCTAGGTTAATCGAATAGTTATCTAATTATAGGTAAAGGATATTTATTCTTAATTGTTACCGAATTCAACTTACGGTAATCTATACATAACGTACAACTTTCATCACTTTTCTTTACAAATAACACAGGTGCTCCCCTGGGAAATGAACTAAGGAAAATAAAACCTTTTTCAAGTAGATCGTCCAATTAAGTACGAAGTTCTAAAGTATCTATTAGATATGGAGGTATCGAAATAGGAGAAGTACTTAGGTAAAGATTGATGGTAAATTCAATTTCTCGGGAGGGTGGTATTGTTGGAAATTCTTTAGGAAAAACATACTCGAATTGTTCCAAAATTCTATGACATAAGGTAATGGTGTTACTTTGGATTTGGGAAGTTGAAGGTTCGAAATTACCCGTTCCTTGAAACAAAAAAAAATGAGTTTCTTGGTCTCGAAAGTATACTCGCTTTAAATAAAAATCGATATAACCGTGATATTTTGATAGTACATTCATTCCGATAATAATATCGAATCCATGTATATCTAAGATTATTAAATTTATAAAAGACTATACCCAAGCCTTGATAAATTTTATAATTATCATAATATTGAGTAGGTGTACTAACCTCACCATTAGGTAATTTTATTTCCAAAGATTGTTCAATTACTTTGGTAACATTTATAAAAAATTATCTGGTTTAAGACCAATAAATGAATGAGTTGAAACATAATCAAATAGAATATGAGCGGGATAATTATAAAAGAATATTATACCTTCTACCACGTCGTGTGAATTGTGTATAGGCAATATGGCACAATTTTCCTCACGATTGGGGACTGGCTCAGGCTTTCTACGAGCTTTATAGGGTCTGCACTGATTATAGGAAGGAGTTATTCTACTAGGTCTCAAAGTACTACTAAATTAGTTTGGGCCACAGTGGGATATAATTTAGGACATCACATATGTATATTTCCTACTTCTTAGCACTAATGGCATTGAATTACTGGATAAGTGGTTCTATGGTGGATTTGAGAATAAACTTGTCCGCTAAAGTTATGATAAGGTTGGTTTCGGGGCCTGGGTAAAGTTCTAATAACATAGTTATTCCTATTGATAGAATTAAGTGAACGTAGATATCCACCTGATGCGGGATTACGTTTAACAATTGAAGTGACTTGGAAAAGTCTCGAATTTACAAAGGGGTAACAAAGGTTTTGATTCTCGGGTGCAAACCTTTCTCAAATTTCTTGCATTTCTTGATCTCAGTATTCACATACTTGGTTGCATAATGGGATAATTCTATAAGCTTGCCTTTATACTGGGCCACGGATAGATTAGCTTGTTGTAATCCCTGAAAATCTACAGTCACCTATTCTCTTTCAGTCTCAAAAAAGTACTTTTTAAAGAAGATTTCTTAAAAATGTTCCCAGGTTAGGGCGGCTATATTATGGCTTCGGGTTATAGCTTGCTATCAGAAATCATCTTCAGTTTCAAACATTTAATATACCAGAACTACTCAAAGATTTGCAGTAATTCCTACCCCATTAAATATCTTCATAGTTTGGCGTATCCATTTCTCAGCCTCACTTACTCCTGGTTTCCCAAGAAATGGAGGGGTAATTATCCTAAAAGTTATTTAAGATCATTCTTTCGACGTGCTTCGTCAGTAACTTCTTCTTGAACTGGATGTTGAACCGGTGTTTATTGTTGTTTGCCTAGTGATATTAATTCTTGAAGGAATTTCATAATTCCTACGGTGTGAGTCTGCTTAGTTTGAGTTCCAATGGAAGGAGCGCGAGTGCTAACCATAAAGCATAATACAACATTTTTGTAATGAAGATTATAACAATAAAATCCTAAAGAGAGAGAATATAAAATTAACTCTAAGTAATTTATATTATATAGAAGGGTTATTACAACTACTAGAGCATGTTAACATAGTATTATACAACCTAGCATATCTCAAACACTCTGATTTTTATACAGCCCTTCGTCTTTTATTCCACCTATATTTGTAGTGTTGTCACAATATTTACCACTACTTTTAGATATATTACGGATAGGAGGAGATAGGTTATTCTATATTTTGGTCTAGAACAACAGTATTGATCTCGAAAGGATCAGAGTCGGGGAAGAAGTCAAAGTCATCGGGCTTAGATGGGTCATCATTAGTGGAGATATTAGAAGATCCTGAAGAAAGCTCAATAAGTTCTCTATTTGAGGTAGCTTCTGGGTAGAGCGACGATGACGAGTGAACATCGTTTCATGAAAAGTTAATTGCTTCTTGAAGAATGATCTGATCATCTACATACTCCCACATTTACTTGCTACTTGAGCTTCACTGGGGATGTTATTCGTTAATAATAATTACTTCACGACACTACTGGAATTTATCCCGTCATCATTCACATCACGGACCATAGTGCTAAGTCTTTGAAAAACTTTTTTCCTTATTGAGTTTTCCCATCTATTATTAGGAACTATATCGAGACTGAAAAACAATTAGTCATAAGTATTCATGATACAAAAAAGATTTAATACATAATGAAGGTAAAGAAGTTATGAAAAGTGTTAAATAACTAATATGTTATAGTATTCCCGTATAAGAGTCTAACCCTTTATATTTTAGAAACACACTCTATACCAACTTGTCACAACTTATTTTTGGTATGAATGTACAATATAGTAACAAAACAATGAAACTAAAGTTAAAGAGGAAAACAAAACTTTATTCATTAATACAATATTTGATATATTATACTAACACCACAAGGGTGAATTATTCATGTTACAATTTATTCTAAAAATTGAAAAATAATATAGGTCATTGAGAAATTCCACTATTTGCTTTCATCTTTCTTAATCTCCTTCCATATAGTTCTATAAGAAAACGTATGATTCGTTCATATCATAAAAAGGGAAGGGATTATGGCTTCCTTATCCTGGAATATGTGGAGGAAAAAGGAATTAGCACAAACATGCTAGTAGATTTTAACCAACTATAATAATTATATGTATATAGAAGCTGGAGTGCGTATGGAGCTAACTGTTTGCTAAAAAAGCAAAACACAACTGTTTGATAAAGAAAGTCAAGGATTTTTAAATGATAATCGCGTGCTTACAAGTTTACTACGTAGTACAAAATTAATTAAGCATGATCAGTATAACCAATTTTTAACGTCAACACAAAACCTTTAGAGAAAATCAATAAACAGCTAGGCACACTAACTAGAGTGGCACTCATATGCATGTAGCAATAAATCTAGGCTTTCAAATATCTGAGACCTCGGACCAAGTAGAAAAATTTCATGGGTACGATAGTCTAGTCCCTAGTTAATATTGATGCTTATAACATAATAATTAGTAGATAGGTGAAATCAGTTATTAGATGAGAAGGGTTAAATTAATCCAACTAATACATATTCAAATATAAATAATATTTAGCAATATATGTAGTGTGGAAGTATCATAACATGCACATTTTAAGATTAATTTGTACCTATCACAGTGTGATATCAATAGAACTATATCAAATATGCTGAAATTATTATCGAAAAGGAAAAACATACTTGTTAGTTGGGTAGAACATTCTTAACATCGATTGAAGTCAGGATCAGGGGGGGGGGGGGGGAGGTGCTTGGTTATCTGTTAATCAATATAATTTTAAGTGTATGTTATTGATAACAGGACTAATATAGAAAAATAAATGAAAAGCTATATTTTTTAAAGTTTAGGGGCTAATTTGTAATTCTTTTTGTGAGTTTAAAATGTAATGCCTAAGGTCCTATTTTTTAAATGGTGTAAAAGACTTTTTGGTCAAAACTTATCAAAGTTTATGTAGAAAAAAGTTAGGGTCAAAATTAATAACTTGAAAAAACCAAAAAAGGTCAATTTGTAAATTTTTTAAAATAATTTTAACCTAAAACCTTAGTTTTCTATAATTTGGGCTAGGATTGTCCAAACACTCCATTACATTATACCATTTTGTCTAGAAAATTTAATAAAAATACTGGGAAAAAAAATTATTGGTCATACGCCCTCATGTGCCTCGTCAATGTTTTTGTATGAAAAGATCCTCTTTAACCTCTCGACAGTTGACCTAAGTTTTGATAAAACTTTAACCATGAATAAATTCTGATTTTCTAAACCATTTGAGATAATTCTTGAACTAGTCCAACCTAATTTTTCATAAGGAATCCAAATATACATGTTTCATGGATTGAGGTTTAGTCTTCATCGAGTTCTAGCTACTGTGTATTTTTTTTAAAAATTAACCAAAGGATATGCCAATGGATTCTAAGCTCATAGCTAGATTTCTAATATCTTAAGGAATATTTTTATTTTGATTTTAAGGATTGAGGTAGTTTGTTGAGAAAAATTTTAAAATTTTAGTTTCTGAAACTCGAAAATACTTTTGATAAATTGGTTGGAAATGACCATTGCACTTGAGCTCCTAGGCTCATAAGAAACTGAATCCTCCCTTTCAAACGGGTTCAAAGTCAAAGAATGAATGTTCACCAATAAATCTTAAGCTTTAATGGAGTTTTTGAAGGTTTCTTCCTACACAAATTGTTCTTTTTGTAATAGCTTGATTTTTTTGATTGGGTTGGGCTTATAATGGTGCAGAAAATGTTTTGAATAGAAAGAGAAAGAATTAAGGCATAAATCATTGGTTTCTTTTAGGTCTAAATGTTCAATTTCATATTTAGTTTTTTCTTGAGGTGAAATATAGATTAATTTATACTTCTTTCAAAGTTTATATGGGTAATTTGGTCATTTTATAACCTTGGGGGTACTTGGGTAATTAGCTAAGTTATATGTTTTAAGTTGTAGTTTCAACTTTATTAAGATATTTTTTAATTTCACTAAGTTATGGGGGGAGATATAACGCAATATATGTGATAGTGTTCCTTTGGTACTCCTTTAGTACTACTATTTTTCCCCATGAGGTCTTAGATTCCTTGTCGATTTCCTCTAAATTATTGAAATTTGCTATGAAGTTGACCAAGGTCTAACATTTGATAGAGTTCCTTAACTGATACTTGATGTCTAACTCTCCTAACACCACAAACCATTTGATAAGACTTCCTGAGATGTCACGCTTGGGTAATTTCTGATGGGGTGATTAATCCGTTATGATTGCAATGGTGTGGGATTAAAATTATTTTTCAAACGCCTAGTTGAGGTCCAACTTATCCATTTTCGGTTACTTTCTCTCAAACCCTTGTAAAGCTCTGCTAATGTAGTACACATGGTATTAGAGCCCATACCCCTCCCTGATCAATGTTTAGCTGACTATGGTTGGGCAACAACAAGATAAAGATATAAATCATCACATGCAATGGTTCAGGACACGAAGGGAAGAGAATGTAAATACTTCTTTAAGTTTTGGAATGCCTCATCCCCCTATGGTTTCCATTAAAAAGCTTTCTTTAAGATTTTGAAGAAGGGTAGACATTTATACATGGCCTTGTAAATAAAGTGGTTGAGGATAACAACTCGTCCAATTAGGTTTTGGATCTCTTTCAATGTCCTGTGGGACTTCACGTCTAAAAACTCTTTAATTTTCTATGGATTGTCTTGTATAACTCTCTTTATCAACTTGAATCCTAGGAACTTCCCTCTTGTTACCCCCAAAGCACATTTCTTCGGATTTAAACTCATCTGGTTCTTTTGGGGATTTCATAAGTTTTATTTGAGGTTCTAGACATGATCCTAAGCATTGAGGCTTTTGACTATTACATCATCAACATAAACTTCCATGGACTTGAATATCAAATCTTTGAATATGGTATTCACCACCCACTGTTATGTAGCCACTGAAATTTTTAATCCAAAGGTCATAAGTTTGTAACAATAGGTATATTTGTCAATGATGAATGATGTATTCACCTCGACAATGGATGTTATTCTGATCTGATTATAACCAGAATAGGTGTCTATGAAATATATGATCTCATGCCCACCCAGTTGTGGAATCTACCATAGTGTCAATTCAAGTCAAGGAATAACGGTCTTTTACTTATGCATTTTTTAGATCAGTGAAGTCCACACATATTATCCATTTCTTGTTGAGATTAGGAACCAACACCACACTATCCAATTACTTTGGATATTGTACCTCTTTGATAAAGTTAGATTCTAAGAGTTCGTTTACCTCCTTTACCCTAACAATATTTTATTCAGGACGAAAGGACCGCTTATTTTAGCATACCAACTTATGGTTTAGGTCCATATTGAAGTAGTGGAACATAACCTTAGTATATACTCCAATCATATACGAGTGATTCCAAGAAAATGACCTACCATTTTCTTTCAATAATTAGGCCATTTCTTCTCTAAGGGAAGAGTTGTGCCCAACTTTGATATGTATGACCTTAGATAGATATGTTTCATCATTGCAATTGAATATGAGGTCCTCAATGGGTTCTCCCTTTTTTTTATTTTATCTTCGTCTCATGGATTCGGGGTATCCACATTCAGTAGATATATGAACAATCTCTCTATTGGAGTATTGGATGATTCTGATGAAATGGGAAATGCCTCTGTTAAGACCACAAAATCTTTATTAGTGATCTCAAGGGCCTCAATTGACTTGAGAACTACTTCTGGGGTCTTTTATTCTCTTTAATATAAGTGTTATAATATTCTCTAGCTTTTTTCTAGTGTCAATAAACCTTTGTCACACCCATGGTGGTAAAGAACCTCATTATCATCCTCCGAATGGACAGAAAAATGTCTAACTCATTGAGTGGGGGTCTGGCCATAAGAACGCTATACGTTGAGGAAAGGTCCCCCACTAGGAATTTATTTTAAATGGGGGAGCAACATTACTTCGATCCTACTATGAGAGAAATAGTGATATACCCCATGGAATATACTCATTCCCCATTCAAAGTAATTAAGGGAGTTGTAATAGATAACATGTGCTTTATAGTGAGACCCGTAGCCTTAAAATCATCTAAGAACAAAATGTCTATTAATTTCCTAATGTCGACCAACATCCTTCTCATATTTTCATTGCCTATGAAAAGAGTGTTGATCAAAGGGTTTTCGTGTGGAAGGGGGATCCTTCTGAGGCCAGTATCTAGGAAGACCATCATGGGAGACTCCTTTGGTGACTTTTATATGGCAATACAAACTATTGGTTCATACTCGTGAGATGAGCTTTTCTTTCATTCTATAAGGGTCCCCCTACTGTGAATCTTCCTGAAAAGGCATTTACATCAATCAATGGGAATTCATCTTTGTGTTTACTGTGTTGAACTTTTCCATCATCCTTGGCAATTAATTTGTTAAGGTACCCCCACTTGATAACTCCTTGAATAAACTCCTAGAGGAGAAAACATTCACCAATAGGGATTCATGAAATCGTTGAATTTAAGTATTGACGAATTTTGTAATCTAACTTAATTGGAGATTTTTTTGGAAACCTCTCATTTGAATTCTTATAAGTGCTTCTCGGACCTGTAAGTCAAATAAACCCTATGTCTTTTAACGTTTGGGTCCTTATAAGGAGAGACAAGATGACAACGTTTGTAATGGTTATAGCTTTATTAATGGATTGTTAACCCTCTAGAATTGGCATTTGTATGGTTGAGAGTGACCTAACAAGAGATTCATTACCCATTTTGATGAAAATTTTAGATCTGATCCTCTATTTGGAATAATTTAACAAACTCTTTAAAGAACGGTGTGCACTCATGTCCATGAATATGGCAATTTGTCAAATGGTGGGATCATCATAGATTTTTAACTCGTGGCACCAAATTGTACGAGGATAAACCCTTAATAATATAGGTTGCCCAATTAAACCTTGAATTGACAAGACAAAATATGGACGGATATGAGATTTATTTGATTGAGCATGATCGGCCTTACCTATATCCCCGTGGAATGAGATTATAAATTGTCTTAATGAATATTGGTTATGATTTCTACAAATGTTAGACGATAGATAGGACTTTGGGCTTCAATGTTGTTCATTTGATGTTCTGGTCAAGGTCATTCATTGAATATTACGTGCACATACACAAATAATGTAATGAAATTAAAAACTTCATGGTTAGGTGTGGTAAACGGACGGATACGGAGCGGATACCATGCTATCCAATTCTGTATCCGCTATCTGGATGCACTATTCGTATCCGTATCCATATCCGCCGAATAGTAAAAATAACTATCCATATCCGTATCCTCTCGAATTCTTCGAATTCGAATAATATCCGTATCCGTTTACATTGCTTCTCCATTGCAATTGACTTGCCTCTTTTAAAAAGTAATATCAATACTAATTTAAAAAAAAATATCAAGTTACCAGCAGAGTGAAGGTTTTCGAGAAGAGGGTGTGCGCCGAAAATTAAAGAGAATGGGAAAATGGGTAAAATGAAAGAGAAAGATTTTAGGTCAAATGTTTTGTTCGAGCTTGGTTTGTCCGCTTTTTGTTGTTTTCTATTGTTTTCTTTTTTTCTTTTCAAGCCATTCATTATTTTTTATTTTTTTTAAAAAGAATTATTTCTTTATTTTTTTTAAATGAGTGAAAAGTGACGATTGACATTTATATATATATATATATATATTTATATTTTACATTACATATAATAAATATTATAAATAATAATTATATATAACTAATATTATGGATACTCAGCTTCGGATACGGATTATCCGTGTCGGATACACATACTATCCGTATCCGTTTTTCCGGATATTTTAACACACTATCTATATTTGTATCCATATCCATTTTTTTCGGATAAATATCCGCGAAATTTGGATTCGGATACTGGACGGATTCGAATTTTCGAATATCCCTTTACCCCCCCCCCCCCCCCCCCCATGGTTTATTGTGAATAAATTCACGTTGGAAACCAAATTGATATTGACCTTAAAATGCAATAATCAAAAGTGTAAAAACTTCCTAGTAAAATTACAATGGGTAAAATGAGAATTTTCTTTTTTTCCCAAATCTCCATAGAATATTTCCTTACAATTCAAATTTGGTCAAAACAAATCAGTAGGTGAGGAGTTGCACATTTTTAAAAATTAATACAAAGAAACTTTGCAATAGCCACGAATAACCACGGACAGCCCATTGGAATTACCAAAATTATAGCAATTATGCGGGTAAATGAATTTTACTTGCATGGAATGGAAGGGTTCCTCCTATTTAAATAGACTCAAATGCCACCAAAGCGCGACACACCATCGAAGAGTAGTAGGAGCGAGTGATGAGCTGTTTTGAGAGACTGAGAGTATCAAAACACTCCTCATAAAATACAAACCAATTACGTTTCTTCTTCTTCTTCTTCCATATTTGACCTTGTAAACCCCTGTTTTTCTTTTTGTCTTGAAAATTGAGGTTCTGATCTGGGTTTGTGGTTCTTCAACGATTATTGGGTTTTGGTTGGTGTAATCAAGTAGTAATGGGAGAAGTTCAAGAACACATGAGGGGTCACTTAGCCTTGATTTCAGCCCAAAAGGATGCAGAAAACGAAGAGTCCATAAATGTGTTTGAGTATGCGCTAAGAGAGAACCCAAAGAAGTCTTGGAGAGTTTGTGATTCAATGAGCAATGGTTTGAACAAAGAAAATGTCTGTACAAAATGTGGCAAAGGGTTTCAATCAATGAGAGCTCTGTCGGGTCACATGAGATCCCATTCAACCAAACAAAAACAAAAACAAAAACAAAAAGAAGAACACGTGTGCCAAAAATGTGGAAAAGCTTTTGATTCAATCACAGATTTTTTTGTTCACTTGAGAAGTCATTCTTTGAAAAGACCGGCTGAGACCAAATTGGAGAACCAGACGACCACGTTTCCAACGCCCGTTAAAAGGTCAAGGTACAAGATGAGCCGTAAAAAGGTCAATGATTCATCTAAGAGTGATGAAGTAGAAGGTGCTGCTGTGTGTCTGATGATGATGTCTAGAGGTGTCTCTTTGACTAAAATTGAGGATGATTATCAGACGTGGAAACTCAAGAAAGCAAGACAGAAAATGGGTCATACAATTTTCGATCTTAATCTCCCGGTCACTCTTGAGGATGGGGATGCGGGTGGTGATTAATCACTCATTCGTGGAATTTTTAAAAAGTGTAGACTAAATACTCATATATGTTCATAATTTAAAGTTTACTTATTTGAATGTAAATATTGATATTTTAATAGAAATATTGATGCTCTGAATCTATTACTTTTCCTCTTTGATTTTAATCGAGTTGAGAATTGACTTATTCAAATTTTTGTTACACAAATTGAAACCACTAGTGCTCATTTTTTTTTAATTTATATAACGAAATTATGATAAAGTGACAAACTAGGGAAACTGAAAAGAAAAAAAAAAGAAATTTCAAGATTATGTAAATAAAAAATCGCAATTTTATGATTATCATTATAACCCATAAAAAAGAGTATTGTGTGTAAAATTTTGTAATCAACCTAGCTGCAACTGTGAAACAGGGAGTCATCTCATCCTTTTAATTGGTTTAGACAAATTAATGGTCACACACTCTCTCTCCATAGCAGGTCTTCTTTTTTGGGGTGTATACAGCCACAATCAATTAAAAAAAAAAAATTACCTTAACCACCCTTTAAGTTTTTGAAACTAAAACCATCTTAATAGATTCGGGCACTAAAATGCTCAAGTGTTAGGTCATACTATTACTACATATGTTCAAGCAAAATGAATAACAAAAAATAATACAAGAACCTTTTTCTGGTAATCCAAACCTATGGATTGTCATTTTTTTTACCAAATCTTAATTTTCTCCATCATTAGTAGTGATGTTTGGCTATAATCATCGAGCTTAATGCCCGCGGAGTGGTCTAATAGATCATTCCCTGAACCATTTTACATGACACTCACCCCTTTAAGCAATAAATAACATGTTGCAAAATCATCTTTATTTATTGTGTATACCCAAAATTTAACTAGGTGTAAGCCCGCATGATGCGCAGGCCACGCGATCGTATTGATCATTTTCCATGCTAAATTATCTACTTTGTGTTATCTACATTCTTGCAATAAAATTCCTTCGACGACAACAAAATAAACAGGGAAGAAAAAGAATTTTTTAAAAAACATCAACAGATTAAACCACAATTCCAAGTATATAGTATTCCAAAAGAGCTTGTTTTAACAAAAAAAGAAGCTCAATGGGATCGCAAAAAAAAAAAAAATACACCAATATAAGAGAACAAATGTATAAAGTAATTGGGGCAGTGTTAGAAATCAAAATAAAAAAATAGGCTCGAAAAGTGAGCAGTTTTGATACCTATTATTCTGTAATAGCTTTGGTGTTATTTCCCAATCCTATATATACTCAAACACATGCTGGGATCTAAAATTAAATCAAGATCATTGTAATTACATGTATATATATCACTTATCCTTCACTAGTCTATACCAAAATAACAATTACAAAATTCTTATAAATAAATAAAGTTCTCAAGTCAAATCATAATTTTGGTAACTTCCTCAACACCACCACCTAAATGGGTACAAAAGAATTATTATTCACTCAACCAACTATTATAAAGGTTATGCATTAGCAAATATAAAATGAAATTTAAAATTAAGTCCTAAGGTAAGCTAATAAGTACACAAGGCACTTTCAATAAGCACATCTGTGTGGAAAGAAGGAAGTGGAATAATTCAGATGCATTTTTCCAATAATGAAAAAATGGAATCGATGTAAGCAACATGGAAAAAAAATTTATATTTACAATTTATGATCACTATTTATTTTTTTCCAAAATTTATTGTATCCATTTGTGTATATAAACGAATCACTCCAACTTCCTGATACAAAGACAATAACACAAACATTTTGGGTGGAATTTCAATGAACAAAAAACCATAAACTCAGAAGATATATATTATATCAAGTGATACATTGTTAGTTGTGAACTAATACCATAACAACATGGGAAAGAAAGTAAAATAAGGAAAAGTATGTGTGAATTAACTTTGTGTAGCCCAGACCAGACCATGTCCTTTTTCAATTATTCCCCAAATAATTTTATCTCAACTTGTCCTTTTAACGATTTAATTAAAACAAATGTTGATAATATAAACATGGAGCTTTAATCTGATACCAAATCTCAATAATACTAACACATAATCTCAATAATACTAACACATACTTAATCCAAAATCATCAAATTAATATGTAAACTCGCTTCTAAATTTTATTATATCAAATTTTGGCAAATAACATAAAGTAAAATTTGTAAATAATCATCCAAAACAACTACACTAAAAATATAGAAGAACATATATGAAAATATACATATATGTTCATTGTAAAAGTTCATTAAGATTTACTTACAATTAAGAGCATAATTGTTTTTATGAGTTTTAAGCAATCATTGACGATCCTTCTTTCACTGCTTCCCCTCCACCTTCATTGTTTCCCACTATAAGAAAACATCATCACATACGAATTTAAAAGTATAGATGAAAAGGCGTGTGGGATCTGGGGATGATTGTTCCAGTAATATTTTGGATCAGGAGAAACTTTTTAGTTATATTATGGATTAGAAAGGCCATTATCCCAATTTATCCTTAAAACTTCAATGTTAATCCATATTTATTTGAAACATGAAATTTTGACAAAGAAAAAATTCAAAATTAAAATTTAAAAATTACCTGCAATTGTAAAAGAGATTGACAAATCCGGTTGATCTTGGAACCCATAACCTAAATCAATCCTAAGTTGGATATTCCATCACCACAAAATAAAATCCAAATAAAACCCTTAAAATTGATTCATATAGAGATCAAACCAATTTTAAATTACGATCACATAATAAGAAATATCTAGCAGATTTTATGGATTTGTACCAATTAATAAAAAAACAAAACACTATAATACAATAAAGTATAAGTTAGGTCTCACAAACAAACTAAGAAAAATACAATACATATATGAACTCAATTTAAAAAGGAAAGAAAATAGGTCAATAGGGGACTTAATTTTTATTTAGGCATTTTGTCAAACATGTGACATACAATTATAAGAGGATAAAATTACAAATCATTCAACTTATCCAAAGAGCCTAAAAAAATTATATAGTAACACCAACCTCAATATACATGTACATAAACTACATACAACGATTAAATGTTCCCAGGAGGAGATTAGGTGAGATGGAGAGAAACTGACTCATGGCTATAGAGAGAGGAGATGAGGAGGTCATATGGTTCTGGAGAAAACCAAAGACCAAGGGATATGGAGAAGTAAAAACCGACAAAAGGGTGGAGAGAAATACGAAATCCATTTGATGTGCCACGTGGACACCTTAAAAAAGAGGAGTCTTTAAGTATTGTATAGTATTTTATAGTATATAAAAGATATTTTAAATCATCGTATCACACTATCAAGCATAATCTAACATATACGTGGCTTAAGTTGACTACCATTGTTATTGAAATCGAAGAAATGTTCACCGAAAAACTAGTATTGTTCTTGCACTTCTTTTTGCCATGGCTTTGATTTCCACTATAACCATATGAGTCTAAAGATCTTTTCTTCTCACAAAGAGCTTTCGTCTCGAACTAATTTTAATCGGAAGTCCTGGCAAGCTAGACAATGTCGACGTAACTTTTCAGATTCAAAACCACTAATTTTTCTTGAATGGAGGACTTCAAACCTCAAATGAGTAAACAAACCTTATTTTGTGGATCATATACATGTAACAAAGAAAACTTGGACAATAGATCAAAGTTCATTTAGTAGTCGACAATGCTCATGTTGCATTGAACCAAATGAAAAACTAAAAAAAATGGCACTCACGTGCACCAAAGGGAAGAACTCTTCAAAAAAGGATTTATAAAATTCATTCTAAAAATTGGGACATTATACCTTTATTTCAACATCGACTTCCATCGCCCCTTAGCCTAATAGTGTAGTTGTAACATATTTAATCCCACCATAAGGTCAGTCTCCATGTTCATCACCATAAAAGTATCTTATAAATGCTTAACATAATACTCGGCTACATAAGACCACCCACACTATCAAACATTGGAGATGAATGCTTATTTAGCTTTCCAAAGGCTACCATGTATTGTCATCAGATGATGAGGAAGAGTCACGATTGGTAAGAGCGTTGGAAAATACCTAACCACCCATTTCATTAGTTTGACAGTGTTGCTCTACCTAACACTCCAAGAGGAACGACTGAGACCATACCCAAATGAAAAAGTCTCTTTGTACTCATTATTAATAGGATGTAAATAAGTGTGTCATCTACTATTAGCCATTATATTAAGATGAAACAATATATTCATTAAAACAACCATCATAAGATAGTGCAATAAGGTACATAACTAAAAGATATGAGTTATACTACCCTAAGCCCGAAATGAAAGTTTAACCTAAGCTCTAATACCAAGTTATGGCTCCCTGGCCTATATTCCAAACTAGGAATCCATAATCCCTATTTACAGATCAAGAGTACTAATAAGGAAGCCTCACATTGAAGGCTCGGACATACACGCACTAGTGCTACGCACTAAGTTTTTGTTATTGAATTTATCATTTTGAATGCTTATATATTTTAGAAAATTCGTGGAAAGTCTACTTCATTTATATACGAAATACTCTTTCTTAGTTCATATTAATAATACACAAAAATCTTAAGTACCAATGATTATATATAAATCCCGAGCATTTAGGTTCCTTCCGAGAGTGACGTGGTGAGGTTGGTAATGGATCTTTCGATATCGGTGTTGGTTTTGTGCTGGTCACGCTAGATAAATGACAGTTTCAATTTGTTTTCTACATGATAGAGTCAAGGATATTAGAACGACGAGTATGTTATTTCTATGTAGCTAGTGGCAAAGTTAGTTCCATAAATAGTTCTCGACACTTTTGATGTAGACGTGTTAGTGATTTGTGAGGGCCTGTGTAAGCCATTAGTGACGGCACCGTGTTCTCTAGTGTGAGGTTCTTTTGTGTCAACCTTTGATGATGTGAGAGGTCTATTAAGAGGTTATTAAAGTCAAATAGCGACCATTGGATTAAACATTTGTGTTATTTAAAGCCAACTGTGGAGGTTAGGTGACTAGAGTGTCATGCCTAAGTGATATTAGTTTTGCGATAAGGATGCATTATGTTCATCGATTAGGTATTTGTGGGTATTTAATAATGACGATGTGATTAGGTAAACTGACCCTTGGGGTAGTGTCATTCCGTAACGATTTGACAATTCGATAGGCATATAGACCAGCGTCAGTCATTACTTGAGGGTGTGTAATTGAGCCTTGGTAGATAGGATAATATCATTATAAATGAGTGACTTAGTAATTGTCGATTGATGGGTATATATCGTAAGCCAAGACGAGGGTTACTAGACTTTGATGGTTTGAGTGCAAATAATCACAATTAATGGATTCTAGAAAGCAATTAAAGGGAGAATATGCAAATGCCACACACAACACACAAATATATGTGGTTCGACAAATTGCCTATGTCCATGGAGAGGTCGTTGGATTTTTATTAGTGTCTCAAAGTTTTAAAATTACATCCTCCTTGGCCATGGAGTGTGTTCTGTCTATATAGTTATGTAAAATAGCAATGTTTTTATTGTTCAAGGAACTCCCTTGGGTTGCTATTGGCTTATATGGTGATTCTTTGAATATCTCATTCGAGGTTTTGCATAACTGATGCGAGCTTTAATAAAATGCTAGATATATCATAATTATCCACATAATAAATGTTTGTATAGATCCTTTCTATTAATAAATTGGGTCGGGCATGTGTCAAGCACTACTGGACTTGGTCGGACAGGTTTGAGTTGGGTCCAATTATGGTTTGGTCCCCACAATTTACCCTAAAATTCTTGGCTAATTTTAAGCCAAAATTGGGCCAAATTTTTATATTTTTTAAAATCCCACTCATCTGATCCATTTGAATTAATTTATATCGTTATGCCAAACTCGTAAATAAGATTTAATTACAAAGGTACGCTCATCACGAGGAGAAGTGAAGTGCCAAAAATTGTTTTGATTCTAGTTCCTTACGATTGTATACATTTCTTAAACATTGTTCTTACTCATTCCCAAACTGTCACGTTGCTCTCTCTCTCTCTCTCTCTCTCTCTCTCTCTCTCTCTCTCTTCTTCTAACAAATGACTGTAGAGTTTCTCCAACTTTCATTCATCCATCTTTTAAGTCTTTCTCTTCCTTTTTATCGTTCCTTCTCTCCATAAATTCCTTCCTTTCCATCTCTATTTTCTTCAGTTGTCGTAATTTATTTTTAAAAATAACAAATACTCCTCATGGCAAAAACATAGATGACTTTAGGAAACTTATTCTACTCCTTCATGGGTTATAATGATTATGCCATCATGCCCAAGAACATCATTGCCATTAATGGGGGACACTGGATTCATATCCTTGATGTTTTTTTTTGGGGGGGGGGGTGATCTTTCCCTAAACCCTCAATCGTTGGAATTTCGTGAGTTCTTTGGGGTTGTCCCAGCTCAGCGTGTGATTAGGCATAAATTCTTCCTAATTATCCCTTAATTTAGTTACTTTTAGCACCTCGAACAACGTAATCGATTTGACTTTATCTCATAATCTTGCTACTGACTTATCCTAACAAGTACACCGAGTTTCTAGTATTTCGTATGAGTTTTGCAGGTATTTGATGTCTAGAAACGAAAGAAGAAAATCGGAAGAATCAAGAAAGATATAAAGGAAAGTCAAGAGGGAAAAAGCGTAATTTTTATCCATAATTCGGATGAGGAACCTAAAGAGAAGTTGAAGATATCTCATTCATGAGCACATAGGAAGAAACGGCACCTCAATCGGAGTCCCGAAACAAAAGATATGAGCAGTCAAAGTTGAGCAAAAAGTCAAACAGCAGGACCGGTCCGCCCCTACCCCGGACCGGTCCGCTGTGCAAACCTCCAGTAGACCTCGGATCGAAAGCAAACCGAAGAAGGGTAAAGAATAAAAGAACCGGTCCTCCCCCGGACCAGTTCGCCTGGAAATAAAAAGAACCGATCCGTCTGGGAGGCAGACCGGTCTGCCTAAGGCCCGGACCGGTCCGGCTATCGAGATTTCCAAATCTTATCTTCTCCGAAAAAGAATCCTAGTGCAGCTGAAACTCTTGAATTATTGTAGGGTATAAAAACCCATTTTATTATTATTATTTAGACTAGGATTTTAGGGAGGATAATAGGTTTTTCCTTTCTTTTCCAGCAAACCCTAGTTTAGACACAATTTTCAGTTTAATTCCAAAGATTGAAGGTTAATTAAGAATTATGTGTTCTTCATTGTTGTTGTTACTTCTTTGGTAAAAATTAGTGAGTTATTTCCTCTTTTTAATTTTGTTTTACATCAGTCCATTAGTTTTCATTAGTTTAATCATGTTTTCCTACAAATCCAATACTGTTTTCATCACTTTCAGCATGCTAGGCTAGATTTTCTAAGGCCGGGATATATGAGCCCAGCCTAATGTGTTAATTGCATGTGGATAAAATTAGTCCTCTGAATTTAGTGATTGATTACGACCGTATTGCGTAGTTACACAATAATTGTAGATCTTTATATCTTGTTTGCCTCTGGGTAACCGGGATGATTTAGAATGCAATTCGAGTGTCACTATCGTGATACCGATTTACTCATCCTTAGATTAAGTATGATGCGGGCTTGAGCCTCGTATACGTAATGCTTGGGAGTACTAAATTCCGGGTCAAATTAATCAGTTAAATTTACGATTAGTATTATAACTGCAATACACTAGGGTTAGGGGATTGTATTCCCGTCCTATTTTTCTCATCACTTAGTTCAAAGGTTTCAAATCATCTTTCAATCATATTTTTAGGTAATTTGGTGTAGTTACACTTTTCATAATTTCATAATTGCATTTAGTTTAATCATTCCCAAAACCAAATCATTTTCTCTTTTTCTTTTTAGAGTCAAAGTTAGGATTCCTTCGTCTTCTCCAGTCGTTACAACTTCATTGTCCTTTTTCCCTGAGGATCGATACCCGACTTATCGGATTATTACTTGAGTGACATGCTTGCACTTGATCCTAGAGTGAACGCATTCCTGAGGCACATTTTCAATCGCGTCAGCGTGTCCCGAATACATGGTGTATCATCAATGGGGTGAATAGAATCAACGAGATTTATGGGACCAAACCTTGGTATCCCAGAGATCAGGTATTGTTATGCCTAGTCTCATACCATAGATGGCCTTATTTAGTCGATGGTGAAGAAGGCTAACAATATTTTGGTTGTGAACCTCTCTGATTATAATAAGGGATAATGGGATCAGGGGTTTATTGCTAAAAAATGGCAACATCCACGACATCCCGAGGGCGAAGAATACACGGGGTTTCTATGCCCAGATTGGGGGAGTGAAATAGGTTAATTCTTGCTCCTCATTTACTTGTCTTTTGCTTATTATTTTGCTATATTATTGTTGATAATATCTCTTATTATGTCTTTGAGTAGTTCATGGGAAGAACAAGGAGCCATCCATTAATTATATCAACGGTGCTGAGTTGTTGAAGCATTTGAGGGTGAAAGAATACCTTCGTGGAGGTGAACACCCATGATCAGCCTCTTTCCTCGTGGAATAAACTAACACTACCAGCAGATTCAGTGCTTGCTCGGTAGACGACATCCTTAAACTTCTCATTCCTGATGAGGAAGTTTCATCCTCATTCAAGTCCCTCGATGTTAATTCCATTCTTCCAGACGAAGAGGATTCCATAGCTCTTCCTAGGAAGAAGGTTATTTTGATAGAAGATGATGACGATGTCCCTCTCTTCCCCAAATCTAAGTCCCAGAAGAGGACTGAACCTGAAGCCCCCATAGTTGATGACCGAAGTCAGGTCATTAAGGAAAATAAGAAGGAGAAGGAAAAGTCCCCTATAGCCCCTCATTCTTCCAAGATAAGTGATGTTGTTCCCCTAGCACATAACCTCCTAGGCCATGTCTATGGATCAAAATCCGCTTTTAGCCCATGGTCTTCTGAGGGGGATGTGCTTGCTGCAGATCGTGTGCAACTGGAGGTGTTGGGACTTGACTAAATCACTATTCGTGCTTCCCAAACTCTATCCAGGGTGAGTATTTTCTATCTCTTTATTTTCATCTAGTTTGAACATTTATTATTGTGAATTTATCTAATGCTTACCATATGTCTATATTTTGTAGTTTATGGAAGATTTTACCAATCTTTTGGATGGTCGCTTGAACTAGTCCAAGCTTAATGAAAAATTGAACAAGGACCTCATAAAATCCTAGAATTCTAGGTTTAAGTACTAGGAGGCCTATGACCAAGAGATGAATGATACCATTTAGGTTATAGCCTTAGTGAAGACTAAAAATAACGTGTTGATGGTTGAGAATTCTCAAATGAAGATAGAGAATTCTCGATTATCCATTAAGGTTACCGAGTTCCCTACTACTAAGAAGGCCAACTTTTGGAGGGGCTTAATAAAGGCCTATGTTGACGCCAAATTACAATTGGCCTACATCCAAAAGGCCAACTTTAAGAAGGGATGGGATCAATACCTGGTTAAGGCTGAGGTTCCTACTGAGTTACAACTCTTCTATGAGCATCACCCTAACCATCTCCCATAGGTCGTTGAGGAGGCCTCTAACAGCAACCCTACTGATTAGGGCAAGGAGGTGGTGGCAAAGGGGAAGGAAACTGAGGCTGGAGAGTAGGTGAAGGAATGAGGCCTTTAGTTTTTAGGATTTTTATTTGATCACTGTAGTCCTTATTTTTTTGTTGGAGTGTAAGGGCTCATTCCATTTTTTCTTAAATTAACGAAGAAGACATTTCTTTTTATAATTGCACTGTTTTGAATGTTGTTTTCGAAATCTTTACTTGATTTTGGCATTTATTTTTCTATTGTAGCCTATTGTCGAGGAGATATCCTCATTATCTGGAAATCTAGATAATTTTCTCGGGTAGGATGTAAGAAACTAAGTTTGTCGAGAAATTATATTTGTTTGTAAAGCCTTAAAGAAAAAGACTAAATCTTGTACGGGCCAGCCGACCTTGGTCGCCAAGATCAAGGATGACCTTAAAGACTTGGAATATGTGGGATCCTCTATGCAGGAGGATATAAATAAGCTACAGGCCCAACATTCTGAGACAAAGGATGCGGGGAAGGTCGGTGACCTACTTCAGTCCAAAAATGACGATTTGAAAAACGTCTTGCAGAGTCCGAAGAGATAGTTCAAGGGGAAACGCTATGGTTATAGGACTCAAATGTGACGTGAAAAAGATTCAATGTCTTTTCAGAATGGGTCCTTGAGTTTCCTGATCGGTAGGCTACGATGAGTGATTACATGATGCCCCAGTGAGGCTACAGGAAGCTCAAGACATTACCTATAAGCAAGGTTGGATGAATGGCCTCAAATTTTTTAAAGATCTCGAGGACTCTCAGCTTTATATATGTACCATGTTGAGTATCCAACATACCGACGACCTCCATTTCGACAATATGAGACGTGGATCCCCTTGGACGCCATTCACCTTCCACTTGTTGAGATCTAATTGGAAGGCTAAGATAGCGATGGTGTATACCAACCTGATCCTGATGATAGTCGGAGGAAGTAGATTAAGAATTTTTTGTCTATCCGACCATAAATTATTGTAATAACTTTTATACTATTTGTAATAATTTTGTAATTGGTATCTTTTGTAGTCGGGCATTTGACAAAACGTTCAATTAATACTAATTATTGCGCATTTTTTCGTTCCTTTATGCCAAGCATGTGTTATATTTATCTATCTTACCTTTTAGGTCATGTCGTCACACTCCTTTAGGCCTGGATGAGACAATGGCAAAAATGCGCTTAGTCTATTGGTAGTTTACCCATTCAAGATTTTATCCGACCAAACAGAGATAGTTTACTGCCTATGGGTCCCCCATAGGGCTTTAGCTTTCCTGGGTAAGTCGTGAGGTTGATTGTATTGATTGTTACAATGACTTGACGACTTTGATTTTGATTATAATAAGCAAAGTTGCCATTGTAATTAAGTTAAAGCATGATTGACATTTTTTAAGATTGATGCCAATTTTAAGCCTGTTACTTAGAAACAGTGTGCCTTAATTGAACAATTAGGAAATTGAGCGAATGAGAAAGGCCTTCATTCATAATTAAAATAATATACTATGAGTAACATGAGTTTTGAAATGAAAAATTACGAAAACTAAGTTTTGTAAAATAAAACTAAAAATAGAACTTCTTGAGGTTGGCCACATTCCATGCTTTTGGTATCTCTGTTCCCTCCGTTGCTATTAAGTGATAGGCTACTTGTAAATCGCCTATGATTACTTTGAATGGTACCTCCCAATAACATCCTAGCTTACTATTTGACAGCCTTATGGAGATGCCGAGAACCCTTCTAAGGATGTAATCCCCCATTTGGAACTTCCTTGGAGTGACCTTTTTATTGTATTGCTTTGCCAACTATTAATGGTACGAGGCCATCTTGATCATGGCTTGTTCTCGTTATTCATCGGCTAGGTCAAGTTCGATATGAAGGACATCGTCGTTCAGTCCTCGATTGATAATATTTGTTCTTATGGTCAGGAGACCAACCTCAGTTGGAATAACAACTTCCATTATGCATGTGAGTGATTAGGCACATATTCTTCACATTTATCCCCTTAATTTCGGTATTTTTATGATCCCATGCAATGTAAATAGCTTGGAGTTGTCTCATAATTATGCTACTAACCCCTTTTGGCAAGTATTTCATGTTTTGTGTATTTCTCATGTGCTTTATAGGTATTTCATGCAATTTAGTGCGAAGGAGAACTCAAAACAGTGAAAGAAAGCAAGAAATATGAAGTTCAAAGGAATTTTCGTAATTTTGTAGCCTTAGTCCGGAGGTGAGTCCAATTGGAAAGTTGAATATATTCCAATTACAAGAACACTGGAAAAAACGGCACCTCAATCTGAGCTACGGTGAAGAAGTTACGAGGTTTTGAAGTTGCGAGATAATGAAGAGTCATTTTCAGAAATGAAGTGTCATTTTCAGAACTGAAGAGTCAAAACTCTTGAAATTTCTTGTTTAATTCATTTTTATTAGTTGTAAAACGCGGGGAGGCAAGGGAAGAGTCAAATTTAGATATTATAAAAGGGCAAACCCTATTAGGAAGTGGGGAGAGTTGTTTTTATCAAGTTGTAGGAGGCTAGTAGTTAATTTTTAGAGGATTCTTGTAACCAAGAACCCTAGTTTTGAAATTTGTCTACTATTCAAGATTTAAAGATCTATTCAAGATTCATCATTCATCCATTGCAAGTAATTTTAATTTATTGTCTTTACTTCTTTCATAGTTAGTTTAATTAATTGTTGCTTTCTAGTATTCCAACCCCAATTCAAGTCATGTTCTCAATTTTCTAGATTTAGTTATGAATTCCTGCACTTTCACTTTTAAGTTTTCTTTTATTTTAATCATGTTAAGCTAATTTTTTAAGGGTGGGGATGCATGAAACCAACCCGATGTGGTATACATAGATATAAAATTTGTCCTCTAAATTAAATAAGTGATTAGATCGTGTTGTATAGTTTCACAACCATTGTAGACCTTTTGACCTCGTTTGCCCTAGGTAACCGGGGTGCTTAAGGATGCAACGTGCGTGAACTATTACAACACTGCTTTACTCATTCTTTGATTATGTATGATGCGGGCTTGAACGTCATATATGTAATGCTTTGGAGTACTAAAGACTGGGTCTGATCAATTATCTAATTTATGACTAATTTTGTACTGGCATACACACTAGGGTTTGGGGGGGGGTATTCTTAACCCATTTTTTCATTCATATTAATTCCTTCTTAGTTAGTTAATTTCGCATGCATAGGTTAATTTAATTGAATCTAGTTAATTCATAGATAAAATCCATAAAAATCAATCATCTTTTTCTTTTCTTTTATTTTAACATCAACTTTAGGATTAAACTACCTTACCTTTGTCGTCACGTTCACACGTCCTAATCCCCTGTGGATTCGATACCCAGACTCGCCACTATACTCCTTAAGAAGTGTAGTTACAAGTTTAGTTTTTTTTTGTATTAAGGTTGGAAGCCGATAACAACGACTAGCATATTACACGGACGCTCGGTTTACACTTGATCAAAATGGCGCCGTTACCTGGGATCATCAATTGGTAATTCTTAGGAAAGTGATTTTAATCCTGAAGTGATTTAAAAAAAAAATCATCTCATCTCTTGTAAGATTACATGAAAAATCCACTTCTCACCCAAGCCCACGAAAATCCTATTGCCGAACCTAGTTCTGAAAATTCTCACACCACCGATTCTCCACACTTTTGGGTTCCACCTCCTTCGCCGAATAATTCAATCACAAGTCACACTTTGAGTCAAACACCGAGTGGAAGTTTTGAATCGTTTGGTAGCAATATGTCTATGCACGGTAGTGTTGGTGTTGGTGCTGGAGAGGAGGAAATACCTTATCTTCCCATGAAAGATCTTTTATTTCCGGAGCGAACTGTTACCCCTAGTTGCATTTTACTCCCGTATAATGCCGATCAGTTCCACTTTCAGAATGGGATGATCCAAATTCTGCCTACATTTCATGGGATGGATTCTGAAAAATCATATCTCCATATTAGAGAGTTCGAGGAAGCATGTGAGACGTTTGGTGACCAAACTTGCCCACAAGATGTTATCCGGTTAAAGCTTTTCCCGTTTTCCTTAAAGGATAAAGCTAAGACTTGGTTATGGTCACTACCTCCGAATTCTGTTTTATCCTGGAGAGATATGCAAACTAAGTTCCTATCCAAGTTCTTCCCATAACACAAAACCAATTCTGTCAAAGCTCAAATATAAGCTTTTCGGCAAAATGAGAATAAGGCTTTCAATAAGTGTTGGGAACGTTTTTAGGAGTTAGTTAGTGCTTGCCCCCATCATGTATTCGAAAACATCATCTTATTTCATTTTTTTATCAAGAGCTTACTTTAGCATCTAAACAACTTGTCCAGACAATGTGCGAAAGACCTTTTTAGGAGTTAGACTCGAGCGATGCTGAGGCTGATCTGAAATACGTAGCGGAGACTACGCAAGCATGGGATGTTTCTGACCCCAATAGTCAAAATAGAAATCGAAAAGTGTCTAACTCGTCTGCTGCGTCCGGTATTTATCACTTGGGCAAGGACACTTTGTTAGATCGTAAATTTGACCAATTGGAAAAGAATTTCAGAGACATGCTTGAAGTTCGATTGAGAGAAGTAGTTGGACCCATGCAAGCAGGAAAGGAGAAGGTGTGTGCCATTTGTACTGCTGGTCATTCTACCAAAGGATGTCCTACCATCCCTGCATACAAGGCAATGTATACTGAGAAAGTAGAGGCAATAGGAGGGTTTTGTGAAAATTTTAATGTGCCGCAAGGGAATACATACAATCAATCTTGGAGGAATTATCCTGGTTTCAACTATGGACAACCACAAGGTGGGATGGCTCCCAATCCACACGTGGCTTTGCCACCACCCCCTCCTCAATTTTAGCAAATGGCTCCTCCAATGCCAAACCCTATGCAGCCACCACCTCCTGGTCCGTATGTCACTCCCCCTAGGAGATCTCTTGAGGATAATCTGAATCAATTCATCCAATCTCAGAAGGAGAGTAATGCTAAGTATGATTGAATGTTCACAAAAATTCATACTAGCATCTCTAGGTTGCAATCTGCATTGAATACTCAGGAGAAGGGTAAATTCCCAGCTCAAGGCCAATGACCCCCTCTTCAAGGGAAAACTACGGTTATCTCTACTTCATTGAATTTGCCAGAACAATGTCAAGCTGTCACTACTCTACGTAGTGGTCGCTTAATTGATCTAACCCCACCATCTCCCAAGGAATCTAAATATAAAGAGGCTTCAAAATCTTAGGAGACTCCATTGCACATGGAAGATCAGGATGAAGGAGTTGAACCTAAAATCGAAGTAAAACTGCCCACTGCTGCTCCATTTCCTCAACGCTTGCCACCACCCAAAAAGGGGGCTTCGTGTACGAAAGTGTTAGATGTTTTGAAACAAGTGAAGTTGAATTTGTCGTTTCTGGATGCTATTCAATAAATTCCAGCATATGCCAAAGTCATCGAAGATCTTTTGACTATCAAACGGCGGCTTACGGTGAAGAAAAATGTCTTTTTGGCACAAAATGTGAGCTCGGTCCTTCTTAATGATCTTCCACCAAAATTTAAGGATCCTGGTGCACCTACAATTTCGTGTGTTATAGGAGAAAGTATAGTCGAAAAAGCTTTGCTTGAATTAGGTGCGAGTGTGAACATCCTCCCATACTCCATCTATAAGCAACTTGATTTAGGTGATCTTAAACCTACCCGAATCACTCTACAGGTAACAAATTGAACAGTGAAAGTGCCTCGTGGGGTTGTGGAGGATATGATAGTTCAAGTGGATGCATTTTACTTCCCGGTTGATTTTGTCATTTGGGACACGGAGCCCTCCCCACATTCGAGTAATCATGTTCCCATAATTTTGGGCTGTCCATTTTTAGCAACTGCTACTGCTTTGATCAATACACGTAATGGCCAAATGTAACTTACTTTTGGAAACATGACTCTCGAGACCAATATTTTCAACATTGCTAACCAAATGGGTGATGAGGATGAAATTCATGATGTTGATCTTATTAAAGAGGTGGTGGATGAGCATATTGAGAGGATCATAGGTGGAGACGCACTGGAAATTTATTTAGTGCAAGGTGTTGAGAATAAGAATTCTTATACTGAGTTTGAGCGTGAGGTGGAAGCTTGGTTGCAAGAAGAAGTTGAGAGATGTTGACTGGATTTTTAGATTTGAGGAATTACCCCCGAGGGAGTCACTCATGATCCCCTCTGAAGATAGATTTCCTAGTCTTGAGTTAAAGAAACTACCCTCTCATGTAAAATATGCTTTTCTGGGAGAAGATGATACATTTCCTGTTGTTGTTTCTTCCAGTTTAAAAAGGGAGCAAGAGGGCATGTTGTTGAATGTGTTGAGGAAGCATAGGAGTGCGTTTGGTTGGACTATAGCCTATTTGAAAGGTATAAGTCCCTTGATTTGTACCCATAAAATCCACCTCGAGGAGGAGGTGAAGCCCTCGCGAGAGATGCAAAGGCGACTGAACCCAACCATGAAAGATGTAGTTCGAGCGAAAATCATCAAATTGCTAGATGCTGGTATTATCTATCCCATTTCCGATAGTAAATGGGTGAGCCTAATTCAGGTCATTCCAAAGAAGTCGGGTATGACTGTGGTTGAAAATGCTAAGGGAGAATTAATACCTCAACGCACCACCACCGGGTGGCGTGTTTGCATTGATTATCGAAAACTCAATGCCGGAACAAGAAAAGACCATTTTCCTTTGCCATTTATCGACCAAGTGATTGAACGAGTAGCGGGCCATCCTTACTATTGCTTCCTAGATGGGCATTCTGGATATAATCAGATTGAAGTGGATATACTTGATCAAGAAAAGACGACTTTTACATGTCCGTTTGGTACGTTTGCCTACAAACGTATGCCTTTTGGGTTAGGTAATGCGCCAGCAACTTTTCAAAGGTGCATGTTGAGTCTCTTTAGTGACATGATAGAAAAAGATCTTGAAGTGTTCATGGACGATTTTTGCATTTTCGGTCCATCTTTCGAACAATGTTTAGCTAATCTTGAAAGAGTTTTATTCCGGTGTGTGGAAAAAGACTTAGTCCTCAACTGGGAAAAATGCCATTTTATGGTCACTGAGGGCGTAGTTCTGGGCCATATAGTATAATCTAGGGGATTTGAGGTTGATCGAGAAAAAATAGAAGTAATAGCTGAGTTACCCCCGCCTAAATCACTTAAAGATGTGAGGTCCTTTTTAGGCCATGCTGGATTTTACCAAAAAATTATTTAAGGCTTTAGCGCCATCGCTAGACCTTTGAGTAATCTTTTCATGAAGGACACTCTGTTTGAATGGAATAACGCATGCCAATAAGCTTTTGATAAACTCAAAAGCATGCTAATTTCCGCTCCTATCATGCAAGCTCCCGATTGGTCACTCCCATTTGAGCTTATGTGTGATGCAAGTGATTACGCGATTGGGGTTGTTCTCGGACAAAGAAAAGACAAGAAAGCTCATGTTATTTACTATGCTAGTAGGACATTATCTGGCCCCCATCTTAACTACTCCACCACGGAAAAAGAATTACTAGCAGTCATTTTTGCTCTCGACAAATTTCGCTCCTACATTGTTGGGTCGCCCATCATTTGTTTCACTGATCACTCAGCCCTTAAATATCTTCTGACCAAGAAAGATGCCAAACCGCGCCTAATCAGGTGGATCCTACTCCTACAAGAGTTTAATCTATCGATACAAGATAAGAAAGGAGTAGAAAACGTCGTAGCTGACCATTTGTCACGTCTCTCGTCCGACGTACCTGTTGATCCCATCCCCATAGACGAGTATTTTCCGAATGAAAATCTTTTCGCTAGTTCTTCTCTTCCTTGGTTTGGGGATATAGTAAATTACCTTGTCACTGGAGTCGTTCCCTCTAATTGGACTCCGCAAGAGAGAAGGAAGCACATTACCTGGTCACGCATGTTCTTTTATGATGATCCATATTTTTTTAAGTATTGTGCTGATCAAATCATCCGAAGATGTGTACCTGATGAAGAAATTTAAGGGGTAATTCGATTTTGTCATACGGAAGCATGTGGAGGTCATTTTTCCAAAAATAAAACTGCTGCGAAAATCCTGCAAAGCGGTCTCTATTGGCCCACAATCTTCCGGAATGTGAATACTTTTTGCAAATCATGTGATAAATGCCAAAGAATGGGAGTTATTACTCGTCGTAACATGATGCCATTGACCCCCATACTTGTCTTAGAGTTGTTTGATTGCTGGGGTATTGACTTCATGGGGCCTTTTCCACCCTCTTTTGGTTTTCTATACATCCTCGTCGCAGTAGACTACGTCTCAAAGTGGGTAGAGGCCATAGCTACAAGGACAAATGACAATAAAGTGGTGATAAAGTTCATACAAGAACACATACTTTCTCGATTCAGAGTTCCTAAGGCTATCATCAGTGATAATGGTACTCATTTTTGCAATAGGCCGATGAAAAAGCTAATGCGAAAGTATGGAGTCATCCATAAAGTTGGAATGACTTATCACCCTCAATCGAGTGGCCAAGCCGAGTTAGCTAATTGAGAAATCAAGCATATCTTGGAATAGACAGTCGAACCTAATAGGAAATATTGATCTATCCGATTAAATGATGCGCTCTGGGCTTATCGAACTGCATACAAAAATCTCCTTGGCATGTCCCCATTTCATTTTGTATATGGCAAACCTTGTCATCTTCCTGTTGAAATTGAACACAAAGCGTATTGGGCTATCAAAAGGGTGAATTTTAATATGGAAAAAGTCGGTGAAACACGTAAACTTCAGTTGAATGAGTTAGAAGAAATACGCAATGATGCATATGAAAGTGTTAAAATTTTAAAATAACGAATGAAACGAGCTCACGATCGAATCATCTGACGTAAGGAGTTTCATTAGGGCCAAAAAGTACTTCTCTACAACTCGAGGTTGCACTTGTTTCCCGAAAAATTGCGATCACGATGGCCAGGTCCATTCATTGCGAAGGAAGTATTCCCCCATGGAGCTGTTGAACTAGAGAATCAAAAAGGGGTAAACACATTCAAAGTTAACGGACACCGTCTCAAGCTGTATTTGGAAGCGGTTGTAATGGAAGCTGACACAATCTGGTTGTCGGACCCCATTTATGGGGATTGACTGAGCAAGAAAGGTGAGGTCTTCGCACCCCCGACGTGTATGGGGTGACTGTTGTGTATAGTAGTCATAGAATGGTAGGCTAGTTAATAGTTGTGTGTCACAACCAGAGGTGGGAATAGAACACATTTCTCGGGAGTGTTTCGGGTTTCGTTGCGAGTTTTGAGAGTTTCGAGGTCCAATTGCTTTGCAGGGAGTGTTGAAGTTAAGAAATCAAGTTGAAAGTGCAAGCAGGAAACAACAGGAAAAAGCAGGCAATTTTGCATACCAGATCGGTCTGGCCCTATAAAAAAGGAACTGATTCGGCCTCAAAAAGAAATAAATAAAAAAGGAAACCGGACCGGTGCGGTCTGAATCCGGATCGATCCGGTCATCAGCAGTCTGCGCACCTTCCCGAGGTTAAAACCTCATCAATCCTCAATCCATTCATTCCCCCAATCCCTTCCTCTCCCCAAAAATTCGTTCCCCCAATCCCTTCCTCTCCCCAAAATTCGTTCCCCCTATTCCCCCCCCCCCCCCCACAATTCTTCCCCCCCTACCCACCATCCAACCTATAAATAACCATCTACCCCCTTACCATTTCCTTCACACCACCATCTCCACTCTCCTCTCTCACTTTCTGTCTAATTCTTCCATTACCATGGTTGCTCCCCATAAATATAATTCCGTTGAAGTCTTGCCTGATAGCAATGGCGAATATCGTTCATGTCGTGAGGCAAATTGGTGCCGTCATTTTTTCGGACCTCGACGCAAAATCCACATTGAGCGCCAAGTGCTTTGGGATCAGCTGCCTAATTCTGTCACTGGGATGTTCATGTCTCGAGGCTAGTGCAGATTTTTCAATGAACCATACGAGGCTGTATGGGAGAATGAAGTTCGTCAGTTTTACGGTTTGCTCCGTACCGTCGATTTTGAATTTCAAGCTTTTGTCGACTCGACACCGATACCGTTCTCGCTTGAAATTCTGGCCCGGAAACTCGAGTCTAAAGGTGTGACCACTCCAGCCCAATTTACATATCCCAGCCATGATCCAGAAGTTTCCAAAGATGTTTGCATGTCTCGCATCGCGTCGGGTTCGGTTTGGAATACCGAGACTTATCCTGTTGGTCGGTTACCCGACAAGGCCCGTATCACTTTTCACATAGTTTGTGCCAATCTCTTGCAAACTTCCAATGATTCTGCTATGCGTCCGCATCAAGTTACAATGGTGTATCACCTGTTTGACCATGCCACTGTTATCAATTTGGCCCGCACGTTTTACAATGATATCATTTGTGCGACGCATTACAAGAAGGGTCGGGCCCCTCTTCCTTATGGCCGTCTCATTAGTTCCTTTCTTAAGGACGTCGACATTGTTCCCCCGCAAGATCTTATCAACTTGCCCAAGCCACTTGGGCAACAATCCCGCACTCGAAGTGACAAGCAAATCCAGCTGATCCGTGCGCGTCGAGATGACAGTGATACCTCAGGTGATGAGGCTGCTGCTAAGGAAGAGGATGTTCCTGCTGAAGATGTCGAGATGGAAGAAGGCGAGGAGGAGGAGTATGATGAAACTGCTGATCCAAATTATGTTCCGATTGGTACGGGTCTGACTGAGCTCGTTGTTTCTCTTGAGATGCGTTTTGACGGGTTTATATCATCTTACCAACGTGACACGAGTCTAATATTGCGTATGCAGGCTGATCTGTACCGTCTCCAGTTGGGTCCCGATGCCCCCCTTCCTGCTTATTTCTATGACCCTGTTGCCCCCGGACCCTCCCAACCCCCACCCTCTTCGTAGACTCCCCGTAGGACCCCTGTCAGCCCCCTTCTGGTTATGTTATGATAGTTTGTGGTGTCTTGTTTTTATTTTATCTTTTGTTTACACAGCTATGTTGTACCACACAGTTTTCTTATAGTACTTTGCTTGTTTTATTTATCGCACTACTTATTTTGTCTTCTTTAGCTTTATCGTCCTTTTGATTGTGGACAATGCAAAAGACTAAGTTAGGGGGGATGATAAGTGCGTATTCATAAAACTTCGCATATATATAAAAAAAAAGCCAAAAATATTTTTCTTCAAAATAAATAAAAATTGGAATTTAAATTTTTCAAAAATATCACCTTTATTCTATTTAAAGTCTCAAATTGTTAACAATCAATTGCACTAAGCCGAAAATTGACCGAAGATGGAAATTGAAAGAAAATTGACGACTTGACGAATAAATGTGGAGATTGATCAAACCCGGTGAGATTTTGAGCCTTTCAATTTTTTTATGAGTTTTTAAATCAATCCGAGTTTATGATTAACTCAAAGTTCTTTTCAGCATTTTAATAAGTCGTTGATGATCTCAATCATTTATTTTGATCGATTATGGGAAATGTGTGAAATGTTGTCTCGAAATTCGTGCTAAGTATATCTCTAAATTTAATTAATCTCGAGATGCATATGATAATGTGATTAGCAATTTGGACAATGAAGTAGGCCCTCTTTTGTTTAACCCAAAAATATTAGCCATAATAAGTTGTGAAAAAATTATCCCTTTGCAACCCACTTTGAGCCTAATAAAATATTTTCCTTTGTTTGATAACCCGAAAACCCCAAATAGCTCGGAATTGTGAAAATTGAGAAAACTCATCAAGTAAGTCCAAATTGTGCAATAAAAAGGGGCAAGAGAAAAACAGAAAAAATGCTCAACAAAGGAAAAAAAATGAAAAAAAAAAGAAGAAGAAAAATGAAAAGAGAAAAAGAAAGAGAAAAATGAGCAAATCCCCGAAAAAGCACAACTGGACGTTATAAGGACATTTTCCAATTCCGAACAATCTGTCTATTCCCAATTTTACCCTTTACACTTTTTAACCCGAAAAGTCCTAACCGAGTCCGAATGGCGAAATTAATTACTGCATGGAGAGATAAGATATGAAAAGATAGTAAAAGAGATTAAAATGGTGTGATTAAGAGATGATGGTTCCCGTTTCCCTATGACCGTATTCCGATGATGAGATCTTTTCACCATATATTTCCTTCTTTTCAATTTTGTATGCGTGAATTTGTGCTCCATTATATTTACTCTTTATATCACGCATACCAAGAGAATAGCCACAATCCGAGAGATTCGATTGTGATATCATTCCGTAAGAATTTGAATCAAAACGAATTTTTTGAAAGTAACGTAATGCTCAATCGGTGGAAATTTGAGGTTTAATTTCTGGCTTTGCACACACACACACACACACTATAGTTTGAGACATTTGAATATGAATTTATGGTGATTATTTTTCGAAAAGTTTAAATTGTACAATTTTTAATTATTTTGATATTTATTTGAGTCAATAAAGAATTTTGTGGGTGTATTCACTACAAACCCTCACGAGACAAAACTCGTCCTACTAGGGTAACCTAGGGGTTTAAAGGCTTGTTGCATATGCTCAATGCAATCTCTTGCCTGCGAAAGTGGAATTTTATTTTAATAAAGGAGTTTTCAAGAGTGGAATTTTGGTTAGATTCTTTTACATTGCTCGGGACGCGCAAAGTTCTAAGTTAGGGGGTGTGATTAGGCACATATTCTTCACATTTATCCCCTTAATTTCGGTATTTTTATGATCCCGTGCAGTGTACATACCTTGAAGTTGTCTCGTATTTATGCTACTAACCCATTTTGGCAAGTATTTCGTGTTTTGTGTATTTCTCATGTGCTTTATAGGTATTTCATGCAAGTTAGTGCGAAGGAGAACTCAAAACAGTGAAAGAAAGCAAGAAATGTGAAGTTCAAGGGGATTTTCGTAATTTTTCAGCCTTAGTCTGGAGGTGGGTCCAATTGGAAAGTTTAATATATTCCAATTATAAGAACACTGGAAAAAACGACACCTCAATCCGAGCTACGGTGAAGAAGTTATGAGGTTTTGAAGTTGCGAGATAATGAAGAGTCATTTTCAGAAATGAAGGGTCATTTTCAGAACTGAAGAGTCAAAACTCTTGAAATTTCTTGTTTAATTCAATTTTATTAGTTGTAAAACGTGGGGAGGCAAGGGAAGAGTCAAATTTAGGTATTATAAAAGGGCAAACCCTATTAGGAAGTGGGGAGAGTTGTTTTTAGAGGATTCTTGTAACCAAGAACCCTAGTTTTGAAATTTGGCTACTATTCAAGATTTAAAGATCTATTCAACATTCATCTTTCATCCATTGCAAGTAATTTTAATTTATTGTCTTTACTGCTTTCATAGTTATTTTAATTAATTGTTGCTTTCTAGTATTTCAATCCCAATTCAAGTCATGTTCTCAATTTTCTAGATTTAGTTATTAATTCCTGCACTTTCACTTTTAAGTTTTCTTTTATTTTAATCATGTTAAGCTAATTTTTTAAGGGTGGGGATGCATGAAACCAACCCGATGTGGTATGCATAGATATAAAATTTGTCCTCTAAATTAAATAAGTGATTAGATCGTGTTGTATAGTTTCACAACCATTGTAGGCCTTTTGACCTCGTTTGCCCTAGGTAACCGGGGTGCTTAAGGATGCAACATGCGTGAACTATTGAAACACTGCTTTACTCATTCTTTGATTATGTATGATGCGGGCTTGAACCTCATATATGTAATGCTTTGGAGTACTAAAGACTGGGACTGATCAATTATCTAATTTATGACTAATTTTGTACTTGCATACACACTAGGGTTTGGGGGAGTGTATTCTTAACCCATTTCTTCATTCATATTAATTCCTTCTTAGTTAGTTAATTTCGCATGCATAGGTTAATTTAATTGAATCTAGTTAATTCATAGATAAAATCCATAAAAATTAATCATCTTTTTCTTTTCTTTTATTTTAACATCAACTTTAGGATTAAAGTACCTTACCTTTGTCGTCACGTTCACACATCTTAATTCCCCGTGGATTCGATACCCAGACTCGCCACCATACTCCTTAAGAAGTGTAGTTACAAGTTTAGTTTTTTTTTGTATTGAGGTTGGAAGCCGATAACAACGACTAGCGTATTACACGTACGCTCGGTTTACACTCGATCAGTGAGGCGAAAGGTGTTTCCCCTGTAGGTCTCCTCGATGTGGTGTAATATTCCCAGAGGACATAAGGGAGTTCGTCAACCCAAGTACCTTTTTCCCTTTCCAGCCTCTTCTTTAGGCCATCGAGCACCATTTTATTGGAGGCCTCTTCTCGATCATTACTTTAGGGATACACCATAGAATGAAAGTGGTGCTTAAATCCGTGCTCATCGCGGAAACCTTGAAAAGGTATACTTTTAAATTTTATGCCAATATTAATTTTGATGGTCCTTGGTACCCCAAAGCAAGTTATGATGTTTTTTCCAAATGAACCTTATCATGTTGGCATCTCTAATGTTCGCCAGTGGCTCTGACTCAATCCACTTAGTCAAATAATTTGTGTTAACCAGTAAATATTATGATTGCATGGTTCTGTAGGTATTGGTCCTACAATATCTAGTCCCCATCATGCAAACAATCATGGATTGGTCAAGGGCCTCTGGTCCTTGGACGATTAGTGGACCATAGGAGAGATTTTTTTTTTGATTTTTCACACTTTTAAGATAAATACTTACGTATTTTTGCATATACGACCACTAGTAGCCTTGTTTGATTGCTTGGAATACTAAGGAACTTCCTTCTACATGACTCCCATAGGTCCCATCATGAAGTTTCGTAAATAACTTGGTCGACATCCTTTAGGTGTACACATTGGAGGTAGGGGCCTGTATACGATCTTTTATAAATTTTCCTTCCAGGGTCTGGATAGAAGCGGGCAACTTTCACCTTGACTCGATGGTCCAATCTCTTATCGATCGGTAGAGTTTTGTTCTGTAAATATGTGATGGTCTGATCCATTCAACTGGGACCCTTCTCAATGGAGAGAACATGCTTGGGGCTGATCGTTTTGTCAATATTAGGTTTGGTGAGGAATCCACTTCGATTGTTCTCCTCAGGTTGGATTCTACTGCTGAGCTTAGAATGTTCCTTCGATGGAACTGTTAAATGTGGACTTCCTTGAATCTTATCATCAACTCTAACACCACCTCGAGGTAGGCTTCCATACTATCATCCTTGGAATTGAAGTCCTCACTGACCTGGTTGGACACCAGTTTGGAGTCATAATATACTTTAAGTCAATTTTCCCCTAGCACATGGGATTTGCATAGGCTAGATATAAATTCTTCATACTCGACCTCATTATTGGAAGCTTCGAAGCCTAACTTGATTCCCTGCTCGATCATTTAAGTTTCTACTTTCGTGAGGATAATTCTTGATATCGGAGGAACGATCAACGTATAACATCCATCCCTCAGACTGACTCTGCTTATGGACCTTGGATTGCTTGGTAATCTTCCGTTCAGTCAAAAAATCTCTTGTGAACTCTACTATGAAGTTGGCCAAAATCTACCCCATGAACGTTGTCCTTGGTTGAGAGTGAAGGTCAAAGCTCCCCAATTCTATCGACCATTTTGACATTCATCCAGAATGATCAACTCTTCAAAGGAAAACTTTAAGAGGGAAGGAAGTAAAAATAGTGACGAATTGTGCCTCAAATTAATGTTTGAGATTGCGGGAAGCAAAAATTAATGCTTAAGCCAATTTTTTCAATGGCAATTTAACACTGCGTGACATCCGGGAGCATTTTTCTGGCATAGTTAATAATAAACTATTTCGCTTCTTTCTCGCAGAACAAGGTTGAGCTAAATGCATGACTTGAAACTGCGAGGTAGAGATAAAGGGGGTCCCCTTAATAGAAGATTATCGATAATGGGGGTTTTCTCAGGTAGGACATGATCTCTTCAAGATCCCTTGAGCATTTTTCATTCCATGTTAGGCCTTTCTCCTTCTTGAGTAGCTAAAAAAAGGTCGGTAATGCTCAGATGACTTCAAAATGAAGCGATTGAGTTCTGCGATCATTCTAGTAATCTTTTGGATCTCACACAATATTTTGGGCCACTGGACATTTTTGATAGCCTCTATCTGATCTGGATTAGCCTCAATACCCCTCTTACTGACCAGATAACCTAAACATTTTCCTAGTTTGACCTTGAATGATCATTTGCTCGCATTGAGATTCATCCAGTAGCGCTTGAGGATTTCAAACGTCTTAGGCAAATCTTTAAGATGATCACTCTTATCCCTAATTTTAATGAGTATATAATCAATGTATACTTTCATCCTTTCCCCCATTTGGTGTCGGAACATCTTTGTGAACAACCTCTAATATATAACTCTATTATTTTTAAGGCCGAATGGAATAACTTTATATCAATACAATCCCAACAGTATTATGAACGGAGTCTTGTCTTGATCAGGGTTTAACAGAGGAATCTGGTCGTACCCTGAAAAAGCATTCAAGAAAATCACTTGTTCATGGGTCGTCATGGCATTGAACAACTTACCTATCTTTGGTGGGGAAGGTCGTCTTTGGGAAAAATAATATTGAGGTCGATGAAGTCTTTACAGACTCTTCAACTATTATTTCTCTTACGAACTAAGACTATATTTGAGAACCACTTTAGGAATCAGACATCTCTGATGGACCTTGCCTCTAGAAGTTTCCCCACCTCCTTTTTTACTACCTTTGCCTTCTCTGGGCCTATTTGGTAAGCCTTTTGTAAAATCCATAGGAATATTGGATCCACCTAAAGATAGTGACAAGCAAGCATTGAGTCGATTCCTGGCATGTCGTATGGTTCCCATGTAAATATGGTTGGTGAGTGTTGTACTAATAAAAAAAATTCTCTCTAATTGATTTTTATAAAAAATATGCTCCTCAAGGTTTTCAATGACCCTGTCAGTGGAGTGTATCCTGGTCTCCTCCACCCCTGGTCGGTTCTGCCGTATTTATTATTTTTATGGAGTGCCTCTTTCCTGGAACGTCTTCAAAAGAACCTATTTCCCTTTCTTCTTCTCCTGATTGGTTCTAATGGCAGCGATGGATTTATCTCCATTATGCCCCAAATCTATGATACATTTGAGATTTTGGTGGTAAGTGGAAGTGACAACTCTCATGGCATGAAGTCAACCCCTTTCGAGGATGGCATGATAGGGCAAATCAATATCCACCACCAAAAACTCTATGAGCTTTGAAAGTTTCCCTGCCCTCACTAGCACGTTCACCTTTCCCAATGGCACAGTCGTCTTTTTGGCAAAGTAGACCAGGGGAATGGTCGCTACCTTCAGATCTGATATGTTAAGCTTGAGCATGTGGAAGAGCTCTAAATACATCATTTTCGAAGAGCTCCCCTATTTAATAGAAACTTATCCACACCCCAGTTTGTAATCGCGAGAGTGATTACTAGCGTGTCGTGGTGTGGGGTTCTTACCCCAACCAAATACTCCTCTATGAAAATACTGTATTATTCTAGTTGACGTCCTATGGCCATTGGTTATTTTCAGTCTGGCTTTTGGCATGGTATATCTGGAAGGCCTCTGTCATGGATGTGACCTTCTTGAGATCCATCCAAACAACATTTCTTGGGATCTGCTTGAGGTTGGACACCCTATGTATCATCGCAAACTCTTGTCCCATTTAATTATGAGGATATTATATAGTTTTTGGTCACCATTAGCAACGACCTGGTCAGACTTCTTCTCCATGTATTCATTCAAATGCCCATCCTGGACCAACTCCTCTAGGTGAGATTTTAATGCCTTACAATTCTCAATTTCGTGCCCATTTTCTTCATGGAACGTGCACCGAAGCATGTTCTTACTCTTGGTTGGATCCCCTCCCATCTTTTTTGCCCATTTGAGGAACTGTTCATCTTTGATCTTCCCTAAAATCTTATAGATTGGTCCCTTGAAAACTTTATTGATGGATTGAAAAGATTTAGAATAGTCTGCCCTGCCCTCGTTCTTGGTATCACTCTTCTTCGTTCCATTTCTTGGGAGTGTTCTCCTTGCCACCTTTTTTGTTTAATTTGGCATGACCAGTCTCAGCCTGACCGGTATGGATCACATCCTTCACCTTAGCATATTTTTTAATATATGACATAAGATCGTTAATAGTATCAGCCTCTTTCTTAGTGAGGGATTGGTGCAGCATGGATATAAGGGGTAGACATATCTTGAAGGATTCCATGGAGACTTATTTCGAGCAGTCTTCTACTTCATTAAAAAAATTCCCAGTAATGCTTTTAATGTACTCGCGTAGAGATTCATGTGGCTTCTTTCTCATCGTGAGCGATGAATCTATCTTCTTTGAGTGAGAGCTTCTGGTGATGAAATGAGCAATGAAGGACTCAACAATGGCCTTGAAGCTCTTAATGGATCTATGATCCATCCTCTCAAAACTTTTTTAGGAAACATCGCTCAGTCCAGAAGGGAAAATATAACACATCAAAGCATCATTATGACTCGATAAAGTTATGATCTTCCTATTGCTGAACATTATCAATAGGGTCTATCTTGCCGTCATATGTTTTGAACCGGGGTATTACAAACTTGTTTAGGGGTTACTCCTTCTCAATAACCCTTGAGAAAGGAGAATTCATATGGGTAATTAGAGCTCTCCTCATTAGCTCTTTTGTAAACCTGAACCCTCAGTGAGCGGGGTGTTGGTCAATTTCTCTTCAAACCAAAATCCTTACATTATTACTATGGCGCTCGTTGTCTTGATGATGCCTCCCTAGATAGCTTTCATATGCTAAACACTCTTGTTCATGCCCGATACTTTTTCCTTAGCTGTGAGTCTTGCTTGCTTGAGGGCTAGGAGTTTGATCACGATGTTTTCGATCCTGGATAAGTTCTATCTATATTTTTTCTAATCGTTGCTGGAGGTGAGAATTCTCTTTAATTTAGAAGTGAGTTGCCTCTTGCTGTTGATTCCTTCCTTGATATGCGTTGACCAGCCTTGAGATCTGGGTTGATCTAAGCTTCTCGTGTATCTCCTCAGAAGGTTGCTGCTCTAGTTATAACCTCGGGTTCCCATCTTGATAGACCTCAGAGCTAACCCTCAGTGGAGCCAAATTATCTCACACATTTCCAGGTTGGGATGCATTATTTGGTTAGTGAGACATCGTAGCTACTCTTTTCAAGGGATTACTTTTATGGAAAGGAATTCATTCCCACAAATGATGCCAATTGTGAGTGTAAATAAGCAGAATTAATGGATTTATGAAAGCAATTAAAGGGAGAATATGATAATGTCAAACAAAACACATAAATATATCTGATTCAGCAATGTTAGGACATAATTCTCATGTCCGTTATCTTACAGTTTTGTATGTCGTACGCCGTTACATTTGGCACGTCCCTACACGATCTCATATGACGGCCTCAATCCAAATTTCGGGAATCAACCATGCATTATCTCCATTAATGTGTCCCTCATCTGCATCAACGACTTTACGTTCCTTGATTCTAGGCTCGTAATGCAAGTGGTACGCAAGAGAAGTCAAATCAGTGAAACAAGGCATAATAGGGATGTTCAAGGGCAAATTGGTAATTTTATAGCCACCGTCCGGAGGACCGGTCAACTGGAAAGTTGAAGAGCTTGCCGCAACAAATATACTGGAAGAAACGGCACCTCAATCCGAGCTACGGTGAACAAGTTATGGCTCGTTGAAAATGGAGTTATTTCCAAGAAAAACATTGGAATTTTTTTAAGTGCTGAAAGCCCCTTTTACCAGCCATTGTCCCCGAACCCAGACCGAACCGGTTCGGGGGGGCGAACCGGTTCGCGGGGTACCCGAATCGGTTCGGGGTCCCTGTACGCTGGATAGAATTTCAGAGTTTTAAAATCGTGGGTCTCTTCATGTATTTCCCTATAAATACCAATTTCGGGGGAGTTGTTTTGCAAGACTTTGAAAGACGAATTTGAGAGTCCATATACCTCAAATCTTCACCTTTTTGAGTTTCCAAACTCATGTTTTGATTCACACATCTTTGCCAATCCTTAGTGAATCAGTTTGCAACCCAAGAACACAACCTTGTGTTTGTTCATACTCTTGTGGAGAAGACCGACCTTCTTCTTCATTGCTGCCCTCCTGGAAAGGGATATTTCCAATCGCTGACTACAGAACCGACACCAGCGGGTATTTCTGTGTCACTGTATTTTTACTGTAATCCGTGTAACCGTTCCTTACAATATTATAGTGAAAATAAATGGTTTTGCCCCTTTGGAGGATTTTTCCTCACAAGCATGCGTTTGAATGTTCTTACTTAGATCATCATCTTATTCAATCACATATTGTTGCATGTTTAGGGTTTGTTTGGTTTAAAAAGTGTTTAATATATAATTTTCTCATTTGAACGCAAGCGCATACATTCTCAAGCAAATTGCCTATGTCCATAGAGAGGTCACTGGTTTTTTCCTAGTGTCTCTCAAGGTTTGAAAATTACATCCCCCTTGGCCCTGGGGTGTGGGTTGTATATATAGTTGTGTAAAATATCGTGTTTTTATTGTTCAAGTAACTTCCTTGGGTTTCTATTAGCTCGTTTTGTGATTCCTTGAATATCTCGTTCGAGATTTTGGGTAACCGATGTGAACTTTATTCAAATGCTAGTTGTTTTGTAATTGTCCATGTGATAAATGTTTGTAATGATCCTTTCTATCAATAACTGGGTCGGGAGTGTGTCAAGCGCTATTGGTCTTGGTCAAATAGGCCTGAGTTGGGTCCAGTTATGGTTTGGTCCTCACAGATGGTAAGCGCGTTCCATATGTAACAAGGACAAATCGAAGAGACATAAGAGTGAACCTTAGGTAGCCTTATACGATGTAGTTTTGGAGAACATGATGTGACATTGAGGAATATGATCCCTTATGACGTCAACAGTGTGGAGGTAGTGGCTTATAGGTTGTACAAGATGTCCTATATCCTGCCAGAATCCTTAGTAGTGTCAGCTTGTGCTTTAATACGTAGTTGTTGGCACGAAAATAATCGCAAAGGGTGATTTCAACAAAAACTGCAACATTAGGTTGTAAATATGCAGAAGCGAATTTTAAATTGATTTTATCTTTTAATCCTATGCCTGCATCTATGGTGATAAAACAGATAAATCAAACCATGCAAATATGACAAGGCTAAGTTTCAGGAAAAAAATCCCTTCCGAGTAAAGACCTTAATTCACTTAGAAATTTATAAAAGGGACGACTTATAGACTACTTGATCCCCCACGAGCATAACGCACTATTATTCAAAAATATTTAAGGAACAACTATGAACCTTACAAGAATCACATGACTACAGTCCTCCGAATTAGCCTCTCCCTTCGTCTTCAACAGTGAATCCTCGCAGGTATCACAAGTCAGCAGTGAAGTGCCTCTCCACCAAGGTGTCTGCAAGCGATATAAAACTTTCTAGAATTCTAAACTAATTCACAAGAATAATATTCAAGGATGCTTTTTGTGAATTAAAACAGTGTTTAGAAACATAAAACTTTGAATAAATTTTGCAGCTGATATGCAGAAACGTGTTGGAAAAATTCTTAAACAAACTAATCCACGAAACAGGTATTTATAACAATCCTTAAGTCGACGAGTTGTTCGAACAACTTCTTCATGTCATTTGAATGACAATAGCATGTCGTTTGAACGACTGTGCAATGTCTTTTGAACGACATCAAATGTTGTTTAAATGATTGAAATGTAAAAAAAAACGTTTTTCTAAACTCCGCCTACAATTCTTCCAAAAACATATTTTCGCAAAGTAAAATAGTCTTGTTCATTTTTTGATAAAAATTAAACATCCCAAATATGATTCTATGAATTATTTCAAACTCTAAATCGTTTTATACCTTTTGGGATATCAGGAAGTCTTCAATTTTGGAGATGCTTGAGTTTGATTTGTCTTGACGGTGCGTGATGATTTGTAACGGGATACGCCAAACTAGCCTAAAGCTATGCTAGAAAAATTATTCTTACAAATCTCGCCCTTTGGCTATTTGGGAACAAAACAAACAAATAGACTGAACATCAAATTAAAATCAGATCTCCTATTACAAGAATACTATTACCCTTCTCAACCCTAGAACGGAACGGCATAAGCCTCTTTGTCTTCAAAACCTTTTCTTCTTCCATTTTTCCAAACTTTTTTTTCATCCGTGTGTTTTGAATTCCTCTTTGAATACATATACACATGAGAAAACAAACATATGCCCTCGTGACTCATATAGTTTGAAACAAAATAAATAAATTTTCCCCCATAATTCAAACTCATCAAAAAATCCATTTTAATTTGCTCACCCCTTTTATTTTTATTGAAAAAGACAAATATACAAAGAAGTAGAAACAATAAACATGAAGTGAAAATCATCATGACGAAGAAAATATATCATCATAAAAAGATGTAAATCAAGCATGTGTGATGATCATCTCAAAGGCAAGCACACCAACTATGTTTGAAAATTTTCAATTTTTTTTTCAAAGAAACAAATTTCACAAATACAACAAACATACCATATATAATATATGCAAAATATATCAAAGCAAATTCGGCACACATATATAGGTATAAATGACCACAAAACACGACACAAAACACATAAGCTACACACACTAGCATAGTATCGATGTGTCCAAACGTGTGGAATGGAAGGAATGAGCGTGAACTATAAACAAAAGAATTAGAATCTAAGCACTCAAATATGTTCAAGAAGTTCTAATTGACCGCAAAACTTTATCAAACTAAGCTTTAGCATCAAGTGACAGTTAAAGTTAAACTTAATGAACAAAACAAGCACATTGCACACAAGCCTAGAATATTAATGATTCTACAAATCAATAGCGTCATGAAAAAATAAGCTTAACTAAGATATATTGTCATTGTGCAAACCCGTTGATATTTTCATCCAAACTCCCTCAAAATATTTCTTTTCTTTTCTTTTGAATGAATATATAAAACTAAACAAATTGGCCCCTATTTGGCATATTATTCTTTTTATTTCCTTAATTTTTTCTTGGTTTCTTTAAATGGTGGCTTTCACTGCGAGTTCATTATATTATCGCAGCCCTTTACCATGTTCACTCATCATTTTTACAATTTTATTGGGGAACAGTTCTTACATGCACAAATCCTCCATTGTAAAATAAACATGTAGATGACAATGTTGATAGGAGAACATCTCACCAAGCTCAGATGTACATCATGAAGTCAAAATCCAATAAGCTCGTGTATGTGTGTGTGGAGGCACAAAAAAAGTCGAATCCATAAAGCAAGTCAAGTTCGAAACAACTCCCTAACATGGTTAAAATCAATTCAAGTATCTAAAGTCATAACCAAATGTCCTAGCCACATGGAAATTGGGCAGTGAATTGGATTCAAACGAACCAATATGGCACACCAAATGTGTAAAACTAAAATACACAAAGAACCGACAAATCTTTTTGATTTTTTTCAAAAAAATATAAAACCAAAAATCGTTTTGTATTTTTTCAAATATGACTCAATAAAAGAAAAATACAATACAAAAGTACACATGTCATAACACTAGCAAAAATATATCTTGAAGCACAACTAGCGTATGACAAACAAACTATGCAAGCAATCAATGATATGAAATAGCACGTGATGCATCAAGTGCAAGCATGTGAGAATCAACAAATCTAGCATTTAACGTCTCCAAAACAGACTTCCTAAACCAAATAGGTGTATATTTAACTCGAAGGGTTATGGTAACGGACGAAACACTATCCTTAAACTTCCTAGGACCTCTTCCAAGATCAAAACAAAAACACCTAGGGTGATCTTTCCTACTACAATGTGAACTTGTGTAAACGGGAGGAATGTTACCTATGGGTTGAACTTTTATAATGTTCTTGATTTTGGTTGAACCTATAAACACAAACAATGGTTTTTTCTTTAACATTCTAAACATGACAACAAGACGAGCCACTACCATCACTACTTAAACTACTCGAGTATTTTAAATCAACTTTTAACTTCAAAATTTTAGACTCGGAATTAGACTCTTCCAATTTTAGGGATGACCTTTTGAAATTTTCAAAAATTCCTAAAATGTTATCATGCTCACCCTCAATAAAAGAAAACTTTTCCCTAAGAGTCTTTTGACGTGCCACAAAATCATTAATTAATATATTTTTATCCTATTTGGCACAAACACAAACCCTAAAATTTTTCAAGTTCTCCAAAACTTTTTCCAAAAATAGGACTCTATCACCACTCCCCTTTTTGGACAATTCTAATTTTTTAAATTCACATTTCATGTTCATAAGTCTATTGGGAATTAAATCTCTTTGATCTTGAACAGTTTTCAAAAGTTCCAAAACGGTTTTAAAACGTGAATCCTCTTTTTCAAGAATTTTAATTCTTTTAGCAAACTTCAAGTCCAAACGATTTAAGTCATCAAAACTATGAGAATCCATCGAGAGAGGTGAAACAAAACAAAAACACCCCAAAATCACACTTTTTGAAAAATCAGGATCACTCGATAAATTAGAGTAACCCGCTCTGATACCAATTGTTAGCGCAAAAATAATCGCAAAGGATGATTCCAACAAAAAATTGCAACACTAAGTTGTAAATATGTGGAAGCAAATTTTAAATTAATTTTATCTTTTTATCCTATGCATGCATCTGTGGTGATAAAATAGATAAATCAAACCATGCAAATATGACAAGTCCAAGTTTCAGGGAAAAAAAACCTTTCAGGTAAAAATCTTTATTCCTTTAGAAATTTACAAGAGAGTCGACTAATAGACTACTTGATCCCCCACAAGCATAACGTACTATTCTTCGAAATCTCTAAGGAATAACTATGATCCTCACAAGAATCACATGATCGCAGTCCTCCGAATTAGCCTCAGCCTTCGTCTTCAGTAGTGAATCCCCGTAGGTATCACAAGTTAGCAATGAAGTACCTCTCCACCAAAGTGTATGCAAGAGATACAAAACTTTCTAGGGTTCTAAACTAATTCGCAAGAATAATATTTTAGGATGCTTTTGTGAAATAAAACAGTGTTTAGGAGCACGAAACTTTTAAAAAAAATTGTTGTTGATATGCAGAAACGTATTGGCAAAATTCTTAAACGAACAGATCCATGAAACATGTATTTATATTCAAACCTTAATCGACGGGTCGTTCGAATGACTTATGCATGGCGTTTGAATGATAACAGCATGTCGTTTGAATGACTGTGCAATGTCATTTGAATGACATCAAATGTCATTTAAACAACTAAAACGTAAAAAAAATTCTTAAACCAGTCATGTTCGTTTTTTGATAAAAATTAAACATCCCAAATATGATTATATGAATTAATTAAAACTCTAAATCATTTTATACCTTTTGGGATGTCGATAAGTCTTCAAACTTAGAGATGCTTGAGTTCGGTTCGTCTTGACGATGCGTGACGATTTGTAACTGGATATACCAAACTAGCATAAATCTATTCTATGAAGAATGCTAGAAAAAAATTATGATAGTAGTATATGACATCAGCCATTTGGAAGGAAGTTTTTTAACCGTATTATGTCTCAAGGAGAGAGTCATAGGTTAGACATATTCCAGGGTTTCAAACAGAAGGGAAATAAGATTTTTATGTATATAACATAGCCCGTTCTTACCAGCCTAAGTAATGACTGAACACGAGGCAATTTTGGTATGAGTTATATCTAAGAAAGTCCTTAAATTATCCTTATGACTTATTGTCTGTGGTGTCTTTAGTAATAGAAATTGACTTGTTGTGATGCCTTGGGGTGTTCAATAATTATAGTTAGCGAGGTGTGGGGACTTCTATGAGTATCTAGCAGTCGTGGGATGAATATCGAGAAATTGGCAGAGCATACCTACGATGAGAGGATAATAGGCGATAAATTCTTGTCACTTTTTTTATGACTCTTACGTTTTGGTGTGCTTGGTATCCTTAAGGAACTAGTCAAATTCGATGTTGGGGGGTGAAAATGTTCTAATAATGGTTATATTACAAGTCATGTGATGATTTCAGGTTATTGATCGAATTCTAAGGAGTCTAATTATGTAGTCCTTGGTGAGGCCATCCAATTTGATATAAATAGATAAGGTGACCTTCTAAGGATAATTGAAGATTAGTGTCATGATTGGATATAAAACTTGTTTATTATAAGATGACTAGTGTATAAAGTGTTGTACTTGATTTTGATGGGTACTAAGAAATGCATTGGGGACTTAGATTGATGATATCATGTTAGGGATTGAAAATAGTACCCTTGAAGGGATATCGAAGCATGATTAGGATATTGACATTTGTTAAGAATGTAAGTTATAATAACCATAGAATGGCAAGGATTAATTCTTGGCATGTCTTTCTAGACTGGGAAGGATTAGGAAGCGTATACCTATATAGTACTTGTTATCCTTACATTGCTAATGGCGACCGGTGTGGCCGTCATGTAATTTTAATTTGGTTAGAATCTAGAGATAGGCACGATGACAACCTTGTGTCATTGGAGGTTGTAATAAGGTAAATGGTTCGCTTAGTCGGGCACTGCCTAAGGAGACGTTTAGGACACATTCATGGTACGATAAAGTAGATAGTAACCTAGGTGTGTTAGGTTGGTCATAATGTCACGTTGACTAAAGAGATGGACAAGGTCGGTATTGAAAAAAGAATTTGGCATTCATCGATTGGAGTGGCTCACGTTTATTTAGGATGAAAAGACGAAGCCTTATTCATAAAGAGGTTTGTCCAGCATTTGACTTCTCATAGGACAATACATTCTTATGTTACTTTCGTCTCAAGAAGATGAGTGGTTCATGATTCTATTCATCATGGTTGGTGACTCAATCCAGATTGTATGTTTATACTAGGATCTGATGAGAATGCCTAGGAGTAGCCGTAGACTTCGAGCGTATGGCGTAGATTCGCTTTTCGTAAACCATAGCCATTATAGGCAGATGGGATTCCATTAAGACGGTGATTTGTTCATTTTAATTCATTGTGTTCATTCAATTTCGATACTAAAGGACCGTGTTCCTTCAATTTCGATGGTTGAGGATGATGTCCCTTCAATTTCGGTGGTCTGGTATTGTTCCATGATGACAGTTTGCTCGTAACATGGTCTGGTTCAGTATGAAATGGATTGTGTGGTGAATATAAGAAAAGACAACCCAACTTGAATTAAACTAATACATTTTCCAGTTGAAAGATTACTTGGACAAGTAATGTAAAAAATTGGCTAATGTCCATGAGCTAAAAGGAATGGTTAAGTGAAGTGATTAAATGAGTAAATAAGCAACCTAAAGAGGTTTAACCCATAATTAACACAAGTGTATGTTTATGAAAAGGTTTTCAACGATGTGTGCACATGTTGGAAGGTGAGTGCGCATGTTGGAAGGTGATTAACCCATAATTAACCCTAACACGGTGCGTGCGCATGTTGGAAGGTGATTTTCAAGGAAAATACTAAGGTGAATTTGGTGGAAGTAAATGAGAAATTTTGATAAAATAAGTGTCTTTTCCTAACCAAAGGGGTATCTGTTCAAAGTATTTAATCGAACGCATTAAATCGAGAAATAAATGTCAAGTCAAGTAAAAATGGGTTCTTAATAAGATTAAGGTGAATTAATCGGAACAAGTAACGGTTTGGAATAAAAGGGTTTCATGCTTTAATGTATATGTATGTGTATACATATATGATTGAATTTCATGTGCAAGTAGGTAACGTGTTAAAGTCTCCTTTTTGTCATTCGATTCTATATTGCATTGTTGTATTTTCCCACTAGGCACTCAACTCATTCCCTCTTCTTTGTTACAACAGTTTATGTGTATTTTCATATTTTTAGAGCGCTACACATGTAAGTATTCTTTTATTTTACGTTAATAGCTCTGCATGCTTGGATTTCGGGGAGGCTTCTCGCGGAGCCCTCATGTAGCTTGATTTAAATTGGAATCGCATGTTAAACAAGTGAAATGTTAATTAAATAAAAATGGACTAGCAATATTATTTAGGCTATCTCATCGTAATTCGGACCTAACGTTTGGGTTAAATCGGGTTGACATTGAGTAAGCCATAAATTCGGGCCGGGGCATTACATTCCTCTTCCATTCATTAATATCTTAAGTAAATTCATTGTAGTCCATGAGATGTATAGATTTATAGATGACTAATCATGATTCATCCATCTGATATGGATAAAATAGAATTTGAAACTCCTTTTGGGAATTTTTACTACAATGATATCTCTTTGGATTAAACATTGCGGGGGAAACTTATTAGAGAGCAATTATGGATTTTTTCGTAAGATGATGGTACCTGAAGATTTATTAATTTATTAAGGTAGACTAAGCCTATACACGATGGCTCTTACAATGAATATAATTTAATAAAAAAAAATTGGTCTGAAGGCCTTTTAGTTTTCCATATCAAGCTCATCGAGGAATAATTTAACAAAGAAATCATATGAATATTAAATTTTATAAATTAGAAGAAGATCATGCAGGGGACTAAGAAATTTACTTCTTTTTTATATTTTGATTCATGTGACATCTAATCTCTCCAAGATGATACAACCTTTAGTTTGTCCCGAGAGATAATTAGACATCTTAAAAAAGACTCGTCTTGCTACTTTAATACTCTTTTGCCCTAAAAAAATCACCATTTTCCCCCGTATAACTTTTCCCTATAAATCTAGTCCAACAAGATAATCCCACTAAGATGAATTAATTCATTATTCATTCAAAGCCCAAACTAATATATCATGTAACTAATTTAAATTACATAACTTCTAATAAACACGAATAATTGCAAAACCAATTTTAATATTTTATTATTAAAATGAAAAATATAATTTTAAAATCAAAATTACATTTATTTATTAGAATATTTGTATTTATTAAATTCTAAAAAATACGAAGTATTACATTCGTCCCCCTAGCAAAAAGAATTTTATCCTCGTAATTTACACAGACATACATGCCTCAAATAAATATGGATACTAATATCTCATCATGGCTCCCACATGTACTCGGCTTTGCTACGATTACCCTACTGAGCAAGAACTAAGAAAATATCCTCATACCTTAACATTTGAATTTTTGGTCTATGCACATATTGCTCACCATATGTGCAACAAGGCCTAACTCAATATCTCCCAATTTAATTTGTTGATAAGTGTCACCATTCTGCAAAAATCTACGAACCATAGATATATGAAAATCTAGATGGTCCGAAAGCATTACTTTATACATAAAAGGCTGCACTCGATCTACAATTATGAAAGGCTAAATAAATGTTGGGGCCAACTTTCCCTTCTTCCTGAAGTGCATCTTCCATTTAGGGGCGATACCTTGATAAGCACCTGATCTCTAATAAAAAGTTATAAATTATTCATCCCCAAGTCCTCACAACTCTTTTTTTGACTTTGTAAAATTTTAATTCGATCCCAGATTAACTTAATCATATCATGAACAAACTTCGACCCCAAAAATCTAATCTCACCTGACTCAAACCAACAGACGGGTGATCTATTATCTTTTTTTATGATTTTTATTTAAGTAAAACTCCACCGAGGGTAAGCGCAAGTCTTAGCTACCCTTAAAATCCAAAATACACACTCACAACATGTCCCCCAAAATATGTTTAACCCTCTCTGCTCATTTGTCTGAGGATGATATGACTAACTAAGTCCCCATAACCTCCTAAAAACTACCCCAAAATTAAGACACAAAAGTCGAAACCGGGTCCGATTAAGATCAACAATTGCAATCCATGCAAAGCAGTTATTTCCACCACATATAACCTCATCATACTACTCCACCATGAAGTCTGTACAGAGTGGAAAACGTGATCCACCTTCATCAAATGATCCACTATTGCATAAATAGACTCATGACATAGGAACATAAAAGGTAATACCTTGATAAAATCCAGGGAAATATTATGCTATTTGCACTTGGGAATGGGTAAGGGTTGTATTACGATATGGCCTTAATGGTCCACCTTCACCATTTAACAAGTACTACACTTGGACACAAAAGTAACAACGTCCCTCTTTATATTTTTCCAGTAATACTTCCTCCTCACGTGTTAGTACATTTGACCCATTATAGGGCGAATTGTGAGTTAAGAACCATGCGCGTGCTATATAACTTACCTTTTTATCCCCTCATCAAAAGGTAGCACCAACCTCCCCTAATACTATAAACTCCATATGATCCCACCTTATCAAGCAATACACTAGTAGCAAGAAGCCTGAACCCCTTCACTTTTCATATTTTGTCATTTGCATGTGCTTTTATTACCCTCATAATGATCTTGGGAGTCACTATAAGCATCTCCATAAAATCTCTCATCAACTATCTATGTTGAACCCCACTTTGTCGCTTGTAATTCAGATAAACTACCACTCGGGCATCAACTCAAAGAATTTACCATAACATTTTCCTTCCCTAGATGATACTGAATTGTGAACTGATAGTCCTTAATGAACCTGGTCCACATGTGGTTTCACATGTTCAAATCCATGTAAATAAATCAATAATGAAGGTTGTTATGGTAATTAAAGAGACTAAAGTTATCACAAACAAATAGTTTTACCAAACATGTAATGTGAACATGACCATCGCTAACTCCTAGTCGTGTGTCAGATAGTCAACCTAGTGAGGCTTCAACTTTAGAGATATATAAGAAATAGAGGCATCAACCCTCCACCCAATCCATTTAAGGAAGCACCATTGTAAACTAAATACTCAAGGCCACTCCTTGGAAAAGATACTACAAGTGCTAATTTCAACTTTTCCTTGAAAGTGTCAAATGAAAATTTTCAGTTCTCACTCCCCAATAATATAATTTCCTTATTTCCTAGCTCCATCAATGATCTTACTATCTTTGAAAACCCCCAGATAAACATCTAAACCTGCCAAACCTAAAATGTGAACCTCCCTAGGTGTCGTGGGTGAACCCCAATCCAACACGGATGGCACCTTACTCAAATTTAACAACAAACCCTTCTTTGAAACAACATACCCCAGAAAATTATCCTCCACTCCAAGAACTCACACTTCTTAAACTTTTTATATAATTTATTGTCTCTTAATGTCAGAAGGGAAATTATCAAATCCTTGGCATGATAATCCTTTATTCACGAATAAATTGAGATATTATTAATGGATACACTAATAATCTAATCTAAATTCAATCAAAACTCCCGATTCATTAAGGTCATGAATAATGTAAGGGTGTTGGTCAACCCAAATGTCATGAAATTGAACTCATAATAACTATTTCTGATTAAGAATGTAGTCTTTGGCATGTTCTGCTTCTTTAATCTGGATTAGTGACAACTTGATCATAATAAATATTGGAAAAGAATGAAACCCCCTCCAACTAATCAAAAAAACCATTTAGCCTCAGTGAATGATAATTATTCTTCGCATTAGACTTATTCAACTCCTAATAATGTATAGATCCATTCATCTTCTTCATAAAAAGAACTAGATCACTCTTGGTAAAGTTCTTCTTCAAATGAATATTTTCTCCAAAAACTACTTAATCTTATCTCCCAAGTCCATCATCTCTAATGGCTCCATCTGGTATGGTTCACTTGCAATTGAATTATTGGGTTCTAAATTAATGACAAAATAAATATCTCTAGATGGTGGAAACCTTAGCACATACTCAAAAACATCATCAAGCTCTTGAATTATAGGTATCGAATCTAAAGACACGATAATATTCTATTGAGTATCCTCATCAATGAAATATAAGTTTGTACATATTTTCTCCAGATATAGTAAACATCACCGGTCGTCCACTATAAACTATGTGATCTTCAAACATAACTAGATAATCAATTCCCAATATCACAATTTAATCATGAATATATACATCTAGTAAAGGAATACTAATCGTAATTGATAATTCTTTATCGCGATCCCTTGACACAACTTATAGATACGTGTGGACACACCCAAAGGAATAGAAATCGATGAAGCACTATCACATGGTCTCAGTGACATACTTAAAATCTAAATAAATCTATGAAATACAAAAGTGTGTGTGGCTTACTTATCAAATAAACTCTAGTTTAAAATCCATAAATGTATAAACCATCTACCACCTTGATCGGTCGTTGGACCTCCTACGGCATAATCTGATAAACTCGTTGTAAAGTGTTGTGTGCGATATTGATTCAAACGATTCGCAAATTTCCAATTCAAGCTTATTTAATTGGATGTATAAATTTGCTCAAACCAAATATCAATTTTATTCATCCCCTAAACATGCATCTACGTGTCAAATCAAATCAATAAATTAAACCATGTGATGATTAAGCTGACAAACACAGATTTTAGGAAAAAAAACTTTCGGGTAAAAACCTTTTTATTTCCACTATAATTTGTAAAAGTTGGTTTACACGAATTATAATGCAAATACAATTGACATACGAAATACCCGCAGGTGTGGGTTCGTAGTCGTCATCCCAGGAACACCGCAGTACTCCCTATGATACGCAGTCGATCAGCCCAGTACCTCCTGTAAGTGGCACCTATTGTCAGCCCAGTACCTTCCAAGGCACCTAGTGTAGCAACATAAACTCACAGCAAATATATCTTGGGTTCCACAAAATAACTCACACAAAACTAATTGGGATTTGTGAATTGTAAAACAAGAGCTTTTAACCCTTAAAATGGTTGGAGAATAAAACAAACACTCAACAAACGAATTCTGTTAAAAGCAGTGTTTCTCCACATGAAAAACCAATAGCCTGACACCCTTTTTATAGTAGCAATTAAGGCGATGACGTGTCGGTTTAAAAGTCATGTCGTTCAAACGACATACGCTGTCATTTGAGCGAGACAGCATCTCGTTCGAACGAGATGCATCGTCATTTGAGTGACAGAGGCACTGATCCCAAAAAGTCTCCAGACTTTGAAAATAGTTGGAAACCTCAGAAAGCAAAACTGTTACGGGATCAAAAAATATTTATATAAAAAAACTTTTATAAGAAAATATTTTTATAAAAACCATTTATAAAAAAGTTCATAAAATATCCCAACACTTTTAATGTGAAATGTAAATGGAACTTAAACATAATTTTACCAAAATCATCTTATTGGGCATGAATGTTGAAGACTTCGTGAAATTTAGATCGTCTTTTGTAGATGTTAGATTCCTCAATTCTTCGACAACTTGTAGTGGTATACAGCATAATTAATTGTGACGGACAACGTCCTTACAAATCTCCCCCTATGTCTATGCCGGTACAAAATAAAAACATCTGAATTATCAACTTAAAATGACCTATACAAATCTACCCTCCAAAAAACACAAGTGTAAAGATAAAATGATAGGTCTTCAAACTTTGCTTCATCAATCAACTCTTCCAAACTTCATGCTTTTCTCATCAGGGTGTGCAATCAAAAAATCTTCAATTGTACCTATACACATGTGACAAAACAAAAACCTTGTGACGTATCGAGCTTGAAATGATATAACTTATAAACATGAAAGCATAATCAAATCTCCCCATACTAAAACTCCCCCATAAAGTCATAATTCGTTAATCTCCCCCTTTTTATTTGTCCAAAATAAACAAGGAAAAGAATAAACAATATAAATCAAATCGGGGTGTCATGAAAAACCAAGGCAAACAAACTATTTTTGAGTTTTCAGATTTTTCATACAAAAATGCAAAACTAATGTTACAAAAAAAACATGAATTTATACTAAGATAACCAAATCATGGAAACGGAATGAATGGGTGTGAAAAAATTTGATAGGAAAACCGACTCAATCATGACTTGTGTGCAATATTCACAATTGTACTCCTAATGATTGAACATCAAAATAGTCCTTAGGTGTAAAATTATTGAATTTAGATGACATCGTATTAATCATATCAACAAATAAAAGTATAAATTATTTTCACACCAATAACGTCTAATAAATGATTTTCACACCAATAACGTCCAAAACTATGTAATGCTTTTTCATGACTTTCAAAGACGTGCAAACCGCTTTAAATTCCATCCAAACTCCCTCATTAAAAGATAATGCTTTTTATTTTCCTTATGAGGTGATGAAACTAAAACCTATTGGCCCATTTTTGGCATATATTTCTTTTTATTGCCTTTGAATTTTTTCGGGCTCTTTTAAACCTCATTGGTCCCCGGATAATTTTCAATTCCTCACTTTTTTAGGTCCATTTAAATGATGGCTTTATTTCCAAGGAAAAATGAAATACCTTTTGGAGCCCTTTTTCATTTTACAAAATAAATCACACAAACTCACAAATGGTATATATCATGCATTACTTTATGTCAAGTTTTGTCACATTTGGTTCATTGTATAGACAGAATTGAGATGGAAACACTCAACCAATATGTCATAGACAAGCACAAAAGTCAAACAAATTCGTGCATATTTGCAATAAAGGACAAATGAGTCAAACATGTAGGTAGCAACACTATATATCATCTTAAAGACTCCAAACTTTATAAAGCACATGAATGACACAACAGATTGTCTCAAAACACTATCAAATAGTCGCATAGATATGGAATGAAATTGTGACTCAATCATCCTAAGTGTCCATTCATATACGGTGTAAACAAAATACAAAACTCTTTTTGGATTTTTAAAAAATTTAATCCAAATAAATGAAAATCTTTTTGTATTTTTCGAACACTGTTCAGAATCAACCCAGCAGTACCAAATAATATAGTAATATGAACTAGGGGACTACAAATAGAAGAGACAAAATTCTCTAGGGGTCGCTCGAACGAAGGGCCATGTCTCTCGAACGATAAGGGTTATCACAAGAATCTACTTCTCACGACATCAAGAGTCGCTCGAACGAAAACATATCTCGTTTGAGCGAGAGAAAAAAAATTCACAGACATCCCAGTGCTTCTGATTTCATCATTCTGTTGGCCAGGACTCCCATGGCATCAAGCTTGTTGTAGTCATTCTGATCGACCATCTTTGACCTGTTCCTCTCATATCTTTCTTGGTCGCGCCTGGGACTCCTTCCTCGACTGTGAGATTCACTCATCTGAGGGCTAAGAGTCCACGATTGTCGTCTTGTATTTTTGTGGAGATATCTCTCCATTCTTTCTAGTCGCCTTTTTAGGCGAGCATTCTCTTCTTCTTGACGACGCGTGGATTTTTCTTGATCTCGAAGTCTGGCCTCATAGGCGTTGACCAACCTGGAAATCGGTGTGGACCTAGGTGGTCCATGACTTTCTTCAAAACGCTGCTTTTCCTAGCGAAGCCTTGGATTTAGTTAGAAATTTCAGACCTCACCCTCGGAGAGGCAAGTTCTTCCTGAACATCGTCGACTTGAGGACGTTGCTTCCGTGGTGAGACATTAGAGGCTTTCAATTTGTAAGTGTTCTCGTAGGAATAACAACCGTTTCCCATAGACAGCACCAATTGTGGTATCAAAAAATATCACATTTAAGAATTTACAAAGAATAATCACAATCAAGCAATAAAGCATACAATCGCACACACAACACAACTATGTACGTGGTTCGACAACTTGCCTACGTCCACAAAGATGTCTACTATTTTATTAAGTATCTCTCAATATACTTGGTTACATGCCCATATGCCCCGGGCCAGGGGTTACAATTTATAGATGTAGAATTTCAGTTGTCAAAGTAAATCCACGATGTCCATGATGAACCATGAATCCAATATCTCCTCGAGATTCTTGGGGATACACTTGGTCACATCCTGGATTAGTTACACATCTTTATTCCACAATTTGGATAGGGCACCATTTTAGGCCTACTGGGCTCGATCGGCTAATCTCGTGGTTTAAAAATAAAATGGGTTCCCACAGTCATGATGGATGATTATTCGAAGCTCTTCTTATTCTTGTTAATTTAATTCCGAAACGACTTCTCCTTCTTATGCAAGCTTTCTCCCTCTTCTCTTGTTCTCTCCCTTGATCCAATTAATCAAAGGTTAATGGCATCTTCTATCCACCCCCACTAACCCACTAATAGACCCTTTTAAAACTCTAATTTTCGGATTAGGGTTAAGCCCTGAGGGTAAAAAGACGTATATGCCCTTATACAGGTCATTCAATGTCTAAAAATCCCCCGGTACCCAACTATAGCCCCCCGAGTACTTATTCTGAACTATTTTGACCCATTCCGGATCACCGATGCACTCAAAAAGATCATTCGAGTTACCTAACTTAAAATTCTTGACCACTACATTAACTGGGCTCGATACGTTCATATAGTACGCGTCATTCTTAAACCCTTTAATCCTCCATTTTCACTCACTAAACAACATAATATAATAATTCCCACATCACTATTTACTTATTACATGCAAGTAAATATTTTTAATCGTAAATTTTAATCCATAACTCACTAATTAATATTTATCTAAACCAATTCAATTTATTAATAATTTAATGTACACATGGAATAAAAATGCTCTCAAAAGTACGGGGTATGGCATTCTCCCCCCTAATAACGAAATTTCATCCCCGAAATTGGAACATACCTTACACGAAGAGCTCTGGATACTTTTATCGCATGTCATCCTTGTGATCCTAAGTTAACTCATCAACATTATAATGCCCCCGCTGCACACATACTAATGGGGCCACCTTTGACCGAAGCTTTCGCTCTCTACGATCCAAAATGGCAACCGACATCTCCTCATAAGTAATGTTCGACTGCAAGTCTATCTCTTCTAATGTGATATGTTGGTATGCCAACTCATCACTGAGATATATCCTCAATGAAGACACATGGAATACATCGTGAATACGCTACAAGTGACCTGGTAAGGCAAGTCGATATGCAACCGGCCCTAGCCTCTGAATGACAGGGAAATGCCCCACATATCTTAGTGTCATCTCCCCTTTATTTTTGAACCGCATCACTCCCTTATTGGGAGATACCCGTAACAACACCTAATCACCCACGTCAAACTCCAAGTGCCTCTGGTTCGCATTGATGTAACTCTTTTGATGGTTCTGAGATACTAGAATATGACTCCTGGTCAACCTAATCTTCATAAAAGTATCCTGAATCGCGTTTGGCCTGAGAAGTTCGTTGTTCACCACCTTTAACTAACACGAGGTATAATTATAAGGTCTCGCATATAAGGCCTCGAAAGCTGCCATGCCAATAGTGAAATGGTATGTGTTATTGTATGAAAACTCCACCAACAATAGGTACTGCTCCTAGATACCCTTAAAATCCAGAATACACATACTCAGTATATCCTCTAGCATTTGATTCGCCCTCTCCATCTGCCCATTGATCTACGGATGATAAGCCATGCTCAAACATAATTTCGTCCTGAATGCTCTTGAAAGCTCTATCAAAAGTAGGACACAAAAGTCTTGTCCCGATCGGAAATAATAATGCGCGGTACTCTGTGCAGTCTCACTATCTTTGCAATAAAGAGTTGGGCATACTGTCCTATCGTTTAGTCGACGCGAACAGGTAAAAAATAAAATATCTTAATCATACGACCCATAATAATTTAGATGGAATCTTGACCCCTCTGTAATGTCAATAACCCTGTAATGAAATCCATCGATACACTTTTTCACTTCCATACTGAAATCTCTAATGGCTGTAAAACCCCCGCTGGTCTCTGATGATCAACCTTTACCGTCTGGCAGGTAGTGCACCTGGAGACAAACTATGTGATGTCTCACTTCATACCGGCCCACCAATACTGCCTCCTCATATCTTGGTACATCTTGTCTCCTCCTGGATGAACCTACAATCACGACCCGTGCGACTCTTCCATAACTGCGCACCGTAGGTCCTCATCATCTAGGATATCTAACCTCCCTTTGAAATATAAGACACTCTCAGAACTAACTGAGTAGGATTTCGATCCATCTGCGAACAACTGTCTCACCTTATCCTGACAAAAAGGATCTACTGCTTGTGCCTTTACAACCCTATAAATGATCTCAGGTGTGATGGTCATCACTGCCATATAAGCCCTGATGACCTCATCCTCCTAACGAATATTATACCATTTTTCTTTCCAAACTTTCGCCAACTACCCCATAGACTTATGGCTCAACGCATCTACCACTATGTTAGCCTGTTTCGAATGGTACTGAATGTCTGTCGGTAGTCTTTTACGAATTCAAGACACCTACACTGCCTCATATTCAGCTCCATTTGCGTGAAAAAATACTGTAGTGACTTGTGGTTCGGGAATAAATGAAACTTCTCTCCTAGTAAATAATTCCTCCAAATCCTTAAGGAAAAAATAATAATTGCTAACTCCAAGTCGTGCGTGTGATAGTTCTTCTTGTGGGGCTTAAGCTTATGAGATGAAAAAGCTATAGCACGCTCCTCATGTTGTAAAACTCCCCCAAGTACTTGTAGGGACTAATCGGTAAAAATAAGGTACTCCACTCCTTCCCAAGGCAATGCGAGCAGTGGTGCTAAAGTCAACATGACCTTTAGCTCAAAAAAATCTAATTAACAGTAATCATCGCACATAAAAGGTACGTGGTTACGAGTTAAATTCGTCAAAGGACCCTTAATTTTTGAAAAACCTCTAATAAATCGACGGTAGTAACCCGTTAAGTCCCAAAAACTACGAACCTATGTCAGTGAAGTGGACTTGCCCCACTCACTCACAGTTGACACTTTACTCAGATCCATAGAAATTCCCCTATCGGATACTATATGACCCAAGAACTATACTTCCAGTAACCAGAACCCATACTTCTATGATCCTGTAAAGTCTGAAGAACCATTTGCAAATGCTTTGCATGCTCCCTTTGTCTGAGAATAAACCAAGATATGATCTATGAAGATAATGATAAACTGATATGATAAATCCTTGAACATTTGGTTCATGAGATCCATAATAACTGTCGGTGTGTTGGTTGGCCCAAACGGCATAACCCTAAACTCGTAAGACCCGTATGTCATCAAAAATGCAGTCTTAGGGACATCCAGCTGCCTGATTCACAACTGATGGTATCATAACCTCAATTAATCTTCGAGAAGTAGGTTGCTCCTCTCAACTGATCGAATAAGTCATAGATGCACGATAATGGATACTTGTTTTGAATTGTGACTTTGTTCAACTCGTGGTTATCAATGCACATCCTCAACGACCCATCTTTATTCTTAACAAATAATACTAGAGTGCCCCAATATGAGGTACTCCTACTGATAAATCCCTATCCCAAAAGTAGTTGAATTTGATTTCCTAATTCTCGTATCTCTAATTGAGCCATACGATACTATGCATGTTTTATCGATCTAGTCCCCAACGCTAAGTTTATCACGAACTCAATTTCTCAGCTCAACACCGTTATCTCCTGAAATACATCAATAAAGTCCTTAATCACAGGTATCAAATCTAAAGAGATGACGGTACCCTCTGAAGTCTCCTCCCTGATTTAAAATAAATGAGTGTTCGGCCCTACCTCGGGACGAGGCATCACCACAAGAAATATATACTTCTATGAAATAGTGAAAATGATAGTCCTAATATAACAGTCCAACATCTCTCTATACGTCTCTAACCAGTCCATCCTCAATATAACGTCATACTCGAACATGCCCAAAACGAGCAAGTCCACTACCAAACGTCTCTACCCAATGTCGACACCCATTTCCTTGCAAATGGAAAGGATGAGAGCACCGTTACCCAATGGTTAATCTACATACATCACAATATCAAACGTCGTGTCCACTAAACCCAACTCCCGTGCGAATTGAGTGCTAATAAAGGAGTGTGATTCTTCCGTGTCAAATAATACTCGTCCTATGTACTCATGAATAGGAAATATAGCCTCAACGACTAGCAGCGCCTATGGTACAAATGCCTCACGAACATTGTAAACACGCTCATACTAAAGTTGCCATTACTTAGGTGGTGCCACTCGAACTACTGGTGGGGCCGATAGTTGTGGCTGCTCCTGCTAGGTGTCCTGTTGTTGACCTTTAGCCCTATTCGGGCAAGAACACCACATGTAGTCGTGCTCCCCTCATACGAAACACCTTCCGATGAAGTCTTTTGACCTCTGGCCCTACTTCCCCAACGAGTCTACCCCAGTCACTGGCCCTAATGTCCTTGATATACCCAACCCTATTGACCTCCACTTTGGCTCCCCTGGACCTACTAGCCCTGAGGAGCATGTTGTTGGCCCTAATGGCCCTGTTTGTTCCCACTATCACCCGGTCTGAACCTCTTAACTGAGTCCCACTACTGGGAACCTTACTCCCATTGCCCTCCCTACTATTGCAATGCCCCACCGATACCGATACCGATACCCCCAGTCTTGCCCTGTTGGCTCGACTCCCTTGAACTTTTTCCTCCCCTCAGATGAAAGTGATGATCTTGGCAGTGTAGGAATGTGACGTTAATGATATCAATGTAAGTCTTTAACGTCGGGTTACTCATTAGATACTATTAGATCCTCCACGTGAGTCCATACGTGTTTCATGATCCTTTTTTCATTTGTGTTCACGTTATCGAGCACAAAGTTCACCAGACGAGTGAACTCCTCCTCATAATTGGCCATTGTCTGAGCCTCATGTGTGACGTCCAATAATATCCTTCTCATCTCAGTCTACACAGCTGACGAGAAAAACTTACGATCGAACCACACCTAAAAATCCTAAATGGACATCGTGTCCCTCTTCTCTGACATGGTGACCGACTCCCACCGCTACAAAGTTGCCCCAACTAGCTTAAAATTAGTTAGTATAGGCTTCTAAGTGTCCTTACACTCAACCATGAGAAGATTACTATGAACATCTTTCTTCCATTGGCTTTCCTCCACCACATTCGCACTCCCTTGAAAATCAGGTGGATGGCCCTTCTAGAAGGCCTCCCTAACTCGTTCTACACGAACGGTGGCATGTGAGTCTGCACTGGTACTACCACTGGTGTTTGTGGATGCTCCTAAGGTAGTTTTGCATCATGGATGTCATAGTAGCGTGAAATGCTTACACAACGATGGTTACGACCTCTGCTACTGTCACAGTTCCCTGGGCGGCCCGCGGCTCTGGCTGAGCATCCCTCATTACGACCCTTTTTGCTACCTTTCCTGGTCTCCCTATCCTTGTATTTTGTATCTGATACCAAATTGAAATTGTTTAAGATTCCATTTAAATATATTACAATAGCAGATTAATGAAAAGGCGCAATATGGAAACAACAGTCGTAAACACAGGGCTCTATGTCTAAGGAACGCAGCACTGAATTATAGTACGTCCGCACAGATCCTAAAGGACACTAGAACCTGATGCTCTGATACTAACTGTGACACCTCACCTATTCTAATTCTGATTGATCAGGACTTTATTAAAATTAAAGGGGAATCAAGTATGATTTCATTCTTAGCATAAATGTCGTAACATAAATGAATTATACTAATAGCCTATTAATCTCAATTTCATTTCCACAGTTAACATTTTTCCTCAATTAAAAACAACTGTCATAAATACACACCAGCTAACGAAACAACATAAGTAGAAGGAGAATAATAGTTAATAACAAAAAATCGAATAAACCATTGGTACCCACCAATGAAAAAGGATAAATGAGTAATTGAATAATAAAAAGATGTATCTGTCTCACAAGATATGTCCTAACAATCTACAGTTAACATGCCCAAATAAATATACTGAAATATCGAGTCATATATAGATAGTATGAACGGAGGTGCCTATAATCAAATTAAAATGAACTGAGGTGGCTATAATCAAATCTTTCCACATCCACAGCTACCACACGCAATGGCATGATGGAATGATTAACCCTATGGTCCCTATCGCTGAACACCTGCGATTTTGAAAATATTTGACAATGGGTCAAAGGCCGAAACATTTGAAAAATATTTGAAAGAATTTACACGCTTTAAATGTAAAGGTACAGTGTATTACCTTCATATTTAACTTTGAGTCGCACTCACATTAGACTTTTCTTACCTCTCATCTACAGTGTGCACCTAACGTATTTATTTTATTGTCCTAATCACGTTACCCCACCTAACTAGGAAAATAACTGCTAACATAGCTAATTCTGCTAATAGTCACTATTAGTTAATATGCACTACCTTCACTAGGTATATTTTCATAATTATTACACAGCTATACATATGCTATAACTAGATATTCACACAGCTATCTCATATACATATAATGATATATGTATACATCACTCACTATATACATATATACAACATCTTCAGAGTAAGGCCTTGCGGATTTATACCTCGTGTGCTATCAAGCTCCAAGCTCATCACATACGACAACTGGGCCACCGGGTTGGAATCTCACCACCGAACCTAAAAACGTAAACACAAACAATGAAGGCAGTCATAAACATACATCCTAAGGTCACAACCATACCACATCGCTCCTAACCGGCCTCGAAATCACTACATATCCTCACTCATGGATAGTGGACATGCAACAGTATTATGACCTGGGGAAACAACCTAACACATGCTGGTTAGCACGTGGGCAGGCTGCCCACTACGCACAACCTCATAATGATAACACTACCGAGTTAGGTATGTTTCGAACAGATAAACAACAATCACACACACACACATATATATATATATATATATAGCACTGATTACGTACGAGAAAATCCCACATATTCAATCCAAAGTCCGAATTTACTTCCCTATTCAATTTGAGTGTTCACTCACTTCGTAACCAATTCATCTCACTTGAATACAACTAATAATTAGCCTAAAACACGCATTACTAAAAATGTTCCAAGGTAACCAAAAACTATTTCAGAAACTTATACGCCCACTTGTCCAATGCTAACGATTCAAAAACAACACGTATTAAAAATGAGATAGGCCAGCAAACCGAACTGGTTCAGTAAAACATTCTGATTCGCTCCCCCAGTGAACCAATTCGATTTGCTAGGTTGCGCTTCGTCTTCAACTATGAGTTTACACCTTTAAGGTCTATCAATGGAGGTCCCAAGCTTCCCATAATCCCAAACATACATATTATTACCCCAAGTTCATTCTAGACATAATCTAAACCAGAATCCAACATTTATTCAACCCAAATGTCCTTATTTATTTATTCAATTAACCCATTCCAACAGAAATCAAGTTTTAACCAATTATTTTAATATCCATCAATGTCAATCACTCTTATTAAACATTTCCAGGTTTAAATCACTAAATTGGTTCATATTATCCCTCCATCAACATAATATTATTAAATCACAAAATCAATATTCTTAATTGTCTCCATGATTCATTCTCAAATTTCATATTTAATCTTTGTTAATTATGAACATAATTAACTGCAATATTCAAATTTAAAGCAAGTAAACACTTGCCCTGGTGGATGATTATCCCAAGCTCTTTTTATTCTTGTCGATTTGCTTTCGGAATGACTTATCCTTCTTCTCCAAGCCTGCTTCCTCTTCTTTTCTCTTTTCTCTTGTTCTCTCCCTTGATATCACTAATCAGAGGTTAATGGCAGCTACTATCCACCCCACTAACCCACTAATACCCCCTTTTATTAGGGCTAAGTCGTAAGGTTAAAAAAATGACTATGCCCTTATACGAGCCATTCTATGTGTAAAAAGCCCCCAATACCCAACTATAACTCCCGGGTACCTATTCTGGAATATTTCGACCCATTTCGTATCACCAGTGCACTCAAAAAGGTAATCCAAGTTGTTGAACTAAAAATGCTCAACCATTACATTAATCGGGGTCGACACTTGCGTGTAGTACGCGTTTCCCTTAAACCCTTCAATTCGTCGCTTTCACTCACCAAACGATATAATATAATAATTCTCACATCACTATGTACTTATTGCATGCAAGTAAATATTTGTAATTGTAAATATTAATCCAAAACTCGCTAATTAATATTTATCGAAACCAATTTAATTTCCTAATTAAATAATAATTTAATGCACATGTGGAATAAAAATACTCTCAAAAGTACGGGGTATGACACCCTACTAACTAGTATTATTTTTAAAAGCATAACTATTGATTTGGAACAAAGATAATATATCTGAGTTTGAAATGATAGCACATTTTTTTGGACAATACATGATTTACCCTCTGGGCATTTAGCCAACTTCGGGTTATACAACAAGTATCGTCCTAGGTTTCATGTTATATGTAGTTATGAGAATCCAAAGCTATGTACATATATGTATATATGTACACACACACACACACATAGTGTAATATTAATTATCGGGTGGATTTTAAAGTTTTGAAAAGTTTAGCTTTGGACATGTGTTGCTCTGATGTGGGCCCAATTAAGTGAACCTTATTCTCTACTTTGTATGTGTCAAAAATAAAATTTCAATGCCTTACCACTGTCAAAATTTCCCATTACATGATATTGGGGGTGGCGAAAAACCTCATGATTTTAGTAGGTTGGAATGGATTCTAAGTGAATTTGAGTGCTTAAAGAGTATACCCATTAAACACGATAACTTAACGAACTGAGTTTAGATTTTACCATCAATGAGAATACCTAACATGAATCATTCATATATGACTTGAACACGACTCAAACGTTACAGGAACCGAATAATACATAACACGATAGACACAAAAAAGGCTTAATATACATATTTTGAGTGGAGGTCAATTTGACTCAAACCTCATTAAATTCGACATAAAACTGAATGATACAATTTGTTGCCACCCCTACACGGTACCCATTACATATGCGTATGCCTCAATTTAATATAGATCCACTCATTAGAGATGATATTAAGAATCGGTGTTCATACAGGGAAGCCACAAATTTTATCACAAACATTACAACCACATTTTCTTAAAACTATATATGATTAAAATAATTAAATTCAAATAAAAATAAAATTCAACCCTAACATATCACAAGCAAAAATGTCGAAGTTCCATGTTCTCTCTGATCACCCGCCATTTTTATCTAACACACTATTTTATCCAAGTTTTTCAAGTTTTTGAGAATATTTACATCCCCATTCGATTCCACCAGGAAAAAAAGTCGAGTTTCTCGGTGGTTGATAATTGAAAACTATAGAACTAGAGAAACCATATACGAAGTTTGAAAGTAGAGTTAGGTGTTCAAACTCAACACTGGAAAGCCATGCTAACATCTTACAAGTATTATTTCTTTTACATATGAAGAGTTATTCATCTTTAAGTAAAATAATTACATATTTTACATGTAGCAAACCCCATTAGATGCCCTGTTCATTTGAGCTACTCTGAATAGAAAATAATGGGCTACCTCGGTGGCCTATCCCCATGGGGGTATGAATAATTTTGAATTTTTTATTGACCACACTTGGTAATTAGCGACCGGATATGAAATATTACCTTGGTTAATAACAAACGACAACCATAATAGTTGGTTGGTGTTTATCCAACAAGTGTGCTTGTTGAGAAATAAGTAGTTAACCCCATGCATACCTAGTGTCTAGTTTCCATATCATTTTCTAAAACTTCATTGTCCCTACAATTAAGTATTGCGTGTACCACACTCAAAATTTGAAACGATTTTACAAATATTGATTAGTTAAAATTTTCATTGAGAGCATTGGTGGATTGTATTCAAGCCCAATGAAGGATGATAGCGTTATTATTACTACCATTAAGTTGGAGAAATCATACACTAATACTTGGTAAAGAATGATACTATGTATATCGAGACCATAAGAAGAAGAAAATAGTGAAACTAAGTACCCAAATTCGAAGAACAATGATAAGAGTAAGATGGTAAAAAATAAAGTAAGAAAAAAGTGCCCCTTAATTTGAGGTCTACTGAACACGTCGGAAGATAGGAAGTGTGTTTGAGATCATCAGGTGATGAGTTATGGTACACGAATGCATTAAATATAATTCAATACTTTAACGCTTGAGTTTTTGCAGTTAAGTGGTTGGTGGCAAGTTTGGAGCTTGACCACCAACTCCGTTTGAGTTTAATGAATGGAGTTAATATTTGTTTTAGTCTTATCTGGGTGTTAGAGGTCTCCTTAGAGTTGTTTGGGTTGTCATAATTATTTTGTATGGGTGTCTTTTAGAGGACCTTAACCTAATATAAAGGTTTTAGAGGTTACTCTAAGGTATGATTCGCTCATTTAAATGCTTTAGGGGGCCTCTACAAAGGTCTAAGACTTGTCCATAAGTGAAAATCAACTTTTGGAATGTCAAAAACCTTAGATGAAATCTTTGTTAAAATAAAATTCCTAAGAAGATCCTTCTCTGGCTCGACGTCGATTTAAATATATCACCTAATGAGTTATCAAGGTGGTTGAGGCTTAAGAAATGCACTTGGGATCCTTGAGGGGATACGATATCTTAGTAAGACTTTGCATACTCGTGAGCAAAGGTGATTTGGAAACTTGAGGTATTTGAAGTGCTTCTATATCCCTAATCCTGTGGCCTAGGGACTCGAGAATTTCTTCCAAGGTCATTGGTGATCAATGACATTATCAATATCCCATTATTCTTATTTACAAGGATTATAAAAGGGAATACAATTGAATCATCAAACAGGTTCACATAGTTAAGATAAACTATTACGATTGTATTCAAAACCTTACCGATAGGATGTCATCTCCCTATTTAAGTAGTGAAATGTTCAATTGTACTAAAATCGATATTTTGATCTTCCGTGATTAGTCGAACTTAACACATCGAAATTCATACTAAGTCCAATTGACCAATATGTATATAATATATTTAAAAAATATAAGGCATTATCACAAACAGGACTCTTATTTTAAAATTAACGTAACATACCTTTATTGAAAAATAAATGTCATACATGGTTTTACTAATAAACCCCCAATAATCTCCTACTTAGTCTTAAAGCCACGTGCCAATGCATCCAACTCCCATATACTTGTCAGTTTATAGCCCTAGTTGTATAAGGATTAACTAATAGTTATCCGATGCAACCTTGGTTATAAACTTATCACATATCTTGTTCGATCCCTTGAACTAGGTGATACCCGCACTCAATGTGCTTGACCCCTTTTGTGGGCTTTGGGTTTTCCCAAACTTATAATGCTTTTACTATTAACACAATGAAGTGTACTAGATAACTACACTTAAGTAACCTCACCCAATTCGCATAGGAAGTTCCCTATCTATATAGCCTCTTTAGTTGCCTTCGAAGTGGTAACAACTTTGACTTTTATGCTGGAGTAAGCAATGCAAGATTGTTTCACACTCCTCAAATTTAAGCTCCACCCCTTAGTGTAAACACATATATTGAGGTAGAAAAACATGTAATCCTTATTTGACTAAAATATGAGTCTTTATGCCTAAAAGAAAGACTATCTATTGAGGAAACTCATGCACAATCTCTAGATCTTTTGAGGTTCTTGATAATGTGCCTTTATTATAGTTCAATGCTCATTCCTTAGGTTAAACTAAAATATGCTAACTATGCCAATGAAAAAGCAAATATCCAATATTATATGTAGCATATCATGCATGAGGTTGTTCACCTCCAAAGCATAAGGTATATCTCTCATCCACTTTATCTGATCAAGTGTTTTAAAACACTGATCCTTAGATTTAATAATTCCATTCCTGAAAGTAACAAATCCTTTCTTCAAATCCTGCACATCAATCTTATGAGCACACCATCAATATGAGTGGCTTGGGATAGGCTCACCATCCCTTTTATCCGATCTGGAGAAAGCTTGATCCTAAGGATGTGATTAGCTTGTCCTAAATTCTTAATATTGAGATCCTTGGATAACCACACTCTTATATAAGATAATACGCCCAACTCATTCCTGAATATCATCAACAAGATGTACAATAAATACCACCACATTTTCTCCATTCCTCTTATACGCGCAAGTATTATTCGGACTTTGATTAAAATAAAAAAATGATTTCCTTGTCAACCCAAATGTTCCAATACTTTGATGTCATATTCAATTCAAAAATAGATTTCTTAAGCTTACACAATTTGATTTCCCAACTTTTAATTATAAATCCCATGGGTTTCATCCTATAAATGCACCATCATTAAAGAACACAATCTTGAAGTTAAAACTATCCCGGCTAACTTTAGTATGGCTAGCGGAAAGAAGGTTTCATTATAGCTAACTCTTTATTAGTAAACCCTTTTGCAACAAGCCTTGACTTGAAGGTTTCCACCTTCCCATTTATCCATCTTATAGCTTTTTGTAGGTCCACTTGCATTTGACGGGTTTTATCCCATCAGCAAGTCTATAAATTCCCAAACGTAATTTGAATAAATAAAATCCATTGTATTATCCATAATCTTAACTCAAATCTAAAATTCCTTGTCCTGGAACGCCTCGTTATAGTTCCTGGGACCTAGCTAGTGTTTTCTTCGGATTTCACCAAAATATTCACCAACACTAACATATTAGGATGTCTCCTGATTCTCCCACTACGACGTGGCTCCACTTGTGATCCAGAATAAGTGACATGTGTTGTATGATCATTGGTAATACTCCAACTACTGTTACGTGATGTCATATTATCGATATAAAGTTATATTTCTTCTTGTACCGGTGGTCTAGTAACACCGATAATATAATGTTTCTTATTCTCTTATAATATTAGCTTACTCATAGGTCCGTGGTTTATTACATAACCGAACTATGATACCATGAATTATCTCCTTGTTCTTAGGAATATGAGATTAACCACCTTCACTAACTTTAGGATAAACAATAAAAAGACATAGTTATGCCCTTGATTCCAACTTTCTTGTCTCCTTTCACGACACCAGTGTCAAGTACCCCAGATCCGAACATGTCCTAGAATAAGATTACACTCAATCCACAGTTTTTTAGGAGTTGAAGAGACCAATTCAAATGGAACTAAATTTAAAATGTGTATATATATGCCTCTTAATGAAAAATCATATCAAGAATGTTGTAGTCATGAATAACATGAAACTAATCATGTCTAAAAGAGTCTTATTACTTATTTGCTACACCATTACGCAACGGAGTAGTCGGTGTAAAAAATTGGATGTAATCCTGTAATACCCCGTATTTTTATGGCTTTTAAATTTGAAGATTTATTAAATTTAATTTGAGATATGAAGTTAATATTAATCCAAAAATTTATTTTTAATATTTACTAGCATGACGAGAGTTAGTAATTATTGGAAATTTGTTGAATATTACTAGATGAGTAATGTAATATATAAGATTAATTTTATTAAAATTATCACGAGTGAATAAAATGGCAATTATGGAAATTTAAGCCGGGACGCGCGTGTGTCGTGTCAGGATTAAATTATTATTATAAAATTGAATAAATTATAAGTCGCTCGTATGGTCATTTCGAGTGCGCCAAAGTGTTCGAAAGGGTCGAGATAGTCATAAAAGTGTACTCGGAGGTTTAGTTTGGGTCTCAGGGAGTTTTTAGGCCTAATTGACATCCCGGGAGGGTATTATTGACATTTTGTATTTTTGGGTAATAAAACCCACGAATTTCCCTAATATATATCAGACATTAGGAGTTGTCTTCTATGGTTATCAATCACAGAACATAAGCACGGCCATTAGAGAGGAAGGTAGGAAGCTTTCCAAGCAATCTAAGGCCCAGAACTCACTCGATTGCACTGCCACCACCACCAAAACGTAGATCGCACGACGAGGAACGCAACTATATCTTTTTCATCAACAAATCAGACCCTTGAATTACAGGTAAGTATCTATTTTTCTTTGTTTTTAGTTAATGTCTCACCCATGTTAGATTAGGATTGATAAAAGCATGTTTTATAGAAGAATTTGATAACTTAGAGAATTTAAATCACATGTTTTAGAGGAAATAGGTATACTCTGGACATTTAAATCATATGTAGTGGATTACCCACGAAATTGTATGGATTTAGAAGCAAGAAATATGGAAAAGAATTAGAATAATGGAAGTTTCATTGAAAAATTAGGGTCCTTGATAATTATGTTAATTTACCCCATTAATTCAATACCATTGATGAATTTGGACATGTTTCACATAGGAAATCATGTATATAGGTATATATATAACCAGTAGTAACCTTGTTTGGGAGTTTGGGGATCATTAATGGAATTTTGGAGAAAATTTTTGGATGAAACCCGTAGGTCAAATTTGCAGATTCTGGGCAAGAACTGCTTGATCGATCGATCGACCAAGAGCATCGATCGACCCCTTTCCTCGATCGATCGATCCCTCCTGGAAAACTGCATATTTTTTCCCTTTTTGTTTAATCCGGTAGGGTCTAAGTAGACTCTGTTTAGTGAAATTTAATATGGGATGAAATTGTGGGTTAACGGGGAGTTATTCATACATTGGAAATTGTGCGTACATTCACTAAAGAATTGAGACTCGTGAAAGATTTAGACCAGAAGGTAAGTGAGGGTATACCTACTGAAATTATACTTAGTGAGAGAGAATACTTCGAGAGATGAGAAGTAAGTATGAATTAAATCATAAATGAGAATAAAAGAGACGAATCTGTTATGCGAGATAATTGAGTATAATTTGTTCTAAGAACGGATAGTAATAATTATGGGTTATGGGCGAACCTAATTTGGAAAAGGTGAATATCTATATATATGACTGTGTGACTGTACATATATTAAGTATTATGTATATGTGTATAATCATACCCACGCTACTTGCTATCAGGGAGGTTTTTGCGTCGGGATAGTCTTATCTCGATTGGACCTTTATGGGGGATATTGACTTGTTCCCTAGAAGATAGTATCCTAGATACAGGCTATCTAAAAATGATAGTCAGATGGTCCTAAGAGACATGAGGGTATGTGCTGACCTCTTAGTGACTTGGAACTATGCTTCGCCTCCATTTGTATGTGTATTTTGTTAATACAGTTCGAGAGTGATTCCGAACTAGTATTTCCCTTAGTACGAGTGATACAGAAACTTAATAGCAGAGTATGGTAGTACCATAGATTTATGTGGGGTGCCGATAGTATATATATTATATGAGTGACTAATATATATATATATATATATACTTATATATATAAGGAGACTTTCTACTGTGTGTGTAAGTAGTTAAGTAATGAATAAATGCTCCAGCTTTATAACAAGTGTTCATGAATTTTGTAACGTTACTGAGTTGTTCTAATTAACGTAAGAAAATGGAAGAGATTAATTTTCTAAAACTAAATATCATAGCCTTAGTACTTCTCGGGATAAAATTTTATGGAATATAAGTTAGATAGACTTATGAGTTTAGTAGTACGATAGGCGTGCACATTAGATGAGAGGTAAGAATTCTCAAGAGAGTGTCGCATACTAACATGGTTGTCACATTAGCCAGTAAGCATTTTAAATACTTGTTAAACTATTTTTAAACTGTTTTACACTCGGGCTCTGACCCGTTTTCTATCATTTCTCTCTCTTTTATATATATGTATGTATTACAGGTGCCCAGCCACAGGGACGTCATACATAGGTTCTTTAGATTTAGCGTGCTGCAGCTTATGTGGGAGTTGCATGCCCTTGCTTTAGACGACCTCCTTATTTCTTCTGGTCTTGCTTTAGTTCTACTTAATTAGGGTATGTGTTACCCGTTGTCCTATTCTGTTTGAATTTATAAGAGATTTATGTTTATTTATATTTCCAGTATTCAATACACTTTGGGAGTTAACTATTGTCAGGATGATTTCATTTATGGTTCTTAAACTTGGTTTGGTTTATCTAGATGGTTTAAATTCTTATGTGTTAATTTTCATCCTTAGCATTTATGTGATTCATAAACTGTTGGTTATTAAATAGGTTTCGTATTGGAAATTAATAAAATAAAAATACGACTTTAAATTGTTTTGACACTTAGCTTAATTATTTAGGGTGTTTAAATTGGAAATATTTATTTTGCGACAGTGATGCTGAGAATGAACCAACCGTTCACCTTGATTTTAATTTAATAAAGGACTGATCACCCGGTATTTAATTAGGCGGGGTGTCACAAATCCTAATCTTCAATAAATAGTTCCTAAACTCTCTCAATAAGTACTCTCCTTTACGATCAGATCGTAGAATTTTAATTAGTTTACCTCACCCATGCTCCACCTTAGTCTTATACACTTTGAACTAATTAAAGGCTTCAGACACATAGTGCATAAGATAATCATACCCATACCATGAGTATCCATCAATAAAATTAATGAAGTAATCATAACCACCTATTAATAAGATAGTTATATGACCACACAAATCAAAACAAACCATTTACAATACATATTTAGTTTTATAAATTTTGGCCGTGAGGGCCTCTTGGTCATTTTACCTTCTAAACCAGAATTATAGACTGGAAGTGACACCACTTCCAATGAACTCAATTGCCCATTTTAAAACATTCTATGAATTCCTTTTAGAATAAAATAATCTGACCATAATTACCATTATTGTGTTTGCTTCAACTAAGAAGGAAGCTTTTCTTTAATGATTATCGATTAATGTTATTGATTTTAGTGTTTAGAAGTATTGATGATACAAACCTGGTAGTGTATATACTATTTTCTAATGCACAATAACATATAAAAGATGTCCTAGTTAGGTATGACAGTGGGGAGGGTTTTGGCGGGGGTTAACCTCCTCAGACCCACGACCCTGCCTTTCCCCGATCCGTTTAGAAACCCCGTGGGGGTCTTTATTCTGAAAAAACTAAACAATAGAAATTATTATATAAATAATAAGCAAGAAAGATAGTTAACAATGGAAATATTCAGCAAATACATCCTAGAGCAATAATGTAATTAACATATCATCATCTAATCAAATTAAGGAAAATTAAAGGAATATGATAAAAACAAAAAATAAAATAAAAATTTGTAGAGTTAGTAACCAACACGTTGGGGAAAAAATGAAAAAAAATTCACTGAATAACAGTAAACAATCGAATCAAAATGAAAAAACACCCACCATAATTTATTTTTATTTGTGATAAAGGTGACTGAAAAGCTAAAGAAAAAAAAAACATATCGGAGCTATAATGACCGTAAGAAAGAGCTAATCCAGTCGAGATTGAGACTTGAGATTTGAATGGCCATCGAAGTTGTAACTGTTATGAATGAATGTTAGATTAGACTAGAGATTCGATAAAACTATCGGAGATATAAATGTAATGAATAAAGTCGGGATTAAAGTAAGGGAGGGGCGACCGAAATGTTGACTGGAGGGAAGGTTGTCCAGTGAGAGGGAAGGAGGGTTGGTTGGTGAGAGGGCGACATTCGACGGGGAGAGGTCGAGAGGAGGGAGGAGAGTGGAGTGAGAGTGATAACACCAGCCACAAAGCGATTGAAATGAAATGAACAAAATAAAAACCTAAAATATATAAGGGTATAATAGTAATATTACCTCCTAATGGGACAAATTCGAGGTTTTTATACACAAAATCGGATACCGACCCGGTCTTTTAATTATAAACCTGACCCCAACCCGCCCTGTTTAGTACCCCCAAATTTTCTCCATTAGGTTCGGGGATAGGGCAGGTACCCTCTAAAACACGCACCGTTGTCATCCATATTCCCAATTTTGATAAAAAAAAATTTATTAAAATTATCGAGTATTTGTTCAAAATTAACTTTGAAATCGAAAATAACTTTTCTTTTAAAATCAGGTTTATCAATAATTTATCAACATTATATTTTTGTCTCCAACAAAATCTTAAAATAGATAACCTACTGCTAATACTAATGCTTTATTCTTATTGACCATTATTTGGGACATCTCCACGCTACACACTAATTTGAGGCTCCTGAATATACACACTAGGTTCTTATAGATCGGACCATAAACCACGCTTTTACTTTAATGAGAAAATCTTTTACCTTTTCATTTTCCTTACAGGGTTAGAAAAATAAGACATCGTTGCTACCAATTTTCTAAGTGCTTCTGGTGAAAACATCTAACCTTTAGATTTTTTGATACTCCCCGAGGAATATAAACTTTATCAATCCAATACCGTTTTCCTTAATACTTACCCTTCTCCTTAAGCATCCATTTTGAAAAAGAAATCGAGTGCTTCTCAACAACTAACATTGTGCCTTGGCTTCTGGTGATGCTCATTATTGGATTATAAAATAGATTGGGGTTTCCCCACCAATTTCTAATCCAATCGATTATTAGTTCATCCAAGATTAAAACCATATTAAGAACATTATCCTTACCATAGCGAAATGATCAAACATCAATTTTTACTAATTTACATCAAACAATTCGTTAAAAATTAAAATGTTCATATAGAAATTCACCGATGGGGGGCTAAACATAATTACATTTTATTTAAAATAATTGCTATGAAATTTAAAAATATTTTGATTTCGTGATTAATTTTCTTTGATAGGAAGGAAAACAAAATAGTAACATGAGTAATCAATCACATTACTTTTTAAAAATAGTCACGAGAATCGTATATTTAATAAGTTTATTAACTCCTTTAGTTCAAACAATGTCAAAAAAAGATTTCAGTCCTTGAAATTTATTCCAATTAAAACTTTTACTTTTAAGACTAATACAGTGGGTGAAAAGTTCATTTTCGAAATCTTAGAATCAACATTGAAAAAATCAATATCCAATTAAATATGTGAGAATTATCCATTGATTAAGTTTTAATTTAGCTTCCCTCATTCAACAATTAGAACTAATCCCGTTATCCTTCATAGTTACTTGTGAAACGATATTTCTCATTGGGAGCTTAAATCACCTCACCCTGAATTGGACAAACTTGTCATCTTCTAAATATGTTATCCGAACAGTCTAGGAAACTCTTGTCCAAGATAGTTGAATAACCGACGTCTTTTGATTCCAAAACTAATGATAGTGACTCCAATGGGGAGGATGTCATTAGTCATGTTTAAGTGTGTACTATTAGTTTATTATTTAAAATTAAATCCGCTCGTGTAGAACTTTCTCGATGGGGGGGACTGAACTCACTCACATTTAATCTAAAAAAAACTACCACTTAAGAATTTTAAAAATATTATGATTTTGTGATTAATTCTCCCCAGTGGGGAGGAAAGCCAAATACTAATACGAGGAATTAATTACATCGCATTTTTAAAATATTAGTGGAGAATTCGGAGTTTAGGTTGAAACCCCTCTCTCACTTAATATTTTAAACTTTAGGGTATTTTGAATAATATTTATTCAGTTCTAAATGCTTGAATAAAATCCCTGACAATTTTTAATTTACCTGTATAAATTAAATTATCTGAACTCGTTATTTTAATTTTCCAAAAATAAAGACTAATTTTAATTAAAATAAAAGCCAAAGATCATAATTTAATTTACACGTTAAATTAGTTTCCCGATTAAATTCAATTTAGCAAATAATAAAAACATATTTTCTAGAAAAAAATCATGATATAAGCTGGTCTCAAAATTAAATCCACGTTGTCTATAAAATTGGGTGTCCATACTTAATTAATTAACCAACACTCAAATGTATGCAATAATTAATTAAAAGAAGATAAAAATATAAATAAACACAACTACATACAATTTAATATCAAAAAGAACACAAAGTCCCTTTTTGTCATGACCAAGACTTCTTCCTTGAATAGAGTCCTAAATGGTTAAAAAAATAATTCAAAAAGTGTCAAACTCATCACTATTGTCGAAGTGATAGATAATGCAAAATCAGAAAGAAGAGAAGCTGACAGATCTGTTCGCTGTAACCAGTGGGCACGCGCGACCTGCCACCCCGCGATCATGGCCCGAATCACCGCGGGCATGACTTGGTACCCCGTGATCATGGTGAATGATTCTAGGGTTATTGACCTTATGTCAAGACTACGTCGTTTTGACCTTCCAATAACCACAAAACCTCTATTTTGGGATCTCCAAACTTGATAAAAAAATCAACTATAACCCATAGATCTTCCCCGAATATTAAAGTCCAATACCGAAAAAGGATCCTCGCATTTAAATGATTATAATACCCTTACAAGCTCCTCAAAATACATATATTAATGCAATAATTATGAAAGCCCTAATTATTACAATTAAATCGTAACTACGAGAAAATTAACTATAGAAAAACCATCATATGATCTATTTACGCAACATAACATTCATGTGACCATGATGTAAGGGATACAAACATTAAACCCCTACAAAACCATGTTAGTACAAACAATACATATTCATGCACACTTTCTAACATGCAAATCTAAGTTTTTTGCTCGTGGACAAAATGAATCATTCCCCAAACTACAACTTATTGGGGATTGTAATAATAATAATAAAACTTTAATTCCCATTAATATTTGATTGGCCGTGTTCCAAAAAATAATAATAACTAGATATGAAGCATATATTTAAGGGTCGAATCACAGTACCTTTGCGGACCTAGTAGGTGATCCAATATGGAGGCAATATGTTAACGTAGAGGTTGAAATCTTTTATCTTTAAAGGTCTCCAAAAACCTTCCTTAAATGCATTGAAAGCCTCAGATATTCTAGTATATGATCCCCCAAAGTAGACCTTATGTGTGGGCACTTTTGGACATGAATACTTGGTGATTTGAGAGACATATGGCATTCTCTCTCTGCACTCCTTCACAAAATCATGAATATTACTTCTCCTATCCCTATTTAACCCTTGATTATGTTTTGTGCAACTTAATACTTAGCTTACACATACTTATAAATAATGAGTGTGGGCTAAATTAGGTTTTCAAAGAGTCTGGACTTGCTACTTGGGTAAATGGACTATATTAGGGACCTAAGAATAAATAATTAATATCAAAATAGATACTCGAAAATCTCAGATCACATCCCTATAATTTATTTACTTTCTCAGCTTAATTGTAATTAAATCCACGAAATAAGTACGACTATCCTTCAATTTAATTATCTCAAAATTACTCGAACGACGAGGTCTTATTTGAAATGTTGTAATGGTACATAATATGACTCCCTACGTTAAGCATACAATACATGTAGGGTTAAATCAATTTATCTCTAATCGATTATACCCAACTTCTTAATTATTCATTGATCTTTGACTTAACTTATTTGACACTCTACCGGATATTAATCCACTGGCCAGGTTTACGGGTGGAATCAAAACTTATAAGTCTATTAAGGGGGTATCACAATCCAAGATATTTCTTGGAGACGAATTCCTCTAGAGTATAATCTCGGACAAACTTGCACAATAATTTCCCAACTTGAGGAGATATAAATCCAATTAAATTTAACTATATCCATGAAAATCAAAATAGTAAATGTACAATCATTCCAATTCTCATAACCCCCGAGATTAAGAACTTGTGCACCCTTCGCAAACCTGCAAGACTATGCAAGTTTAAAATAGTTAGCGCTTAGACTTGAATCTCACATGTGGTCCACTTCAATACATTCCTTATGTGCCGTTACATCCTCTTTGAACCATCATATTTTTTAACCATCAAATAAGTTCCCATAGTTAAGTCAGACTATTACGTATCTATTCACAGTTTTATCAATTGGATGTCATCTCTCAATCTATATTTTATATTATTCAATTTACAAGATCCATAATTCTGATCTTTCGTTATAAGCCCAAACCCAACTCATCAAAATTACTACTAAGTCGAATTGACCTCATTTCAAAATTAAGATGACACGCATTCATTGAGAAATAAATGCCATATGTGGTTTATGAATAAAACCCCAAAATTCGTACCCTATGCCATAAGGGGATGTATCGTGGGATGGATATAACAATTATTGTTGTCACAAATTAATACAAGAATTCTACCGTGGATTTTTTACACAACTCACTTCTCATGCAAGTTTAGAATCCCAAACAAGCTCAAAACTCCTCATATTTTTTATTTATTTATTTTTTGCCTTGTATAATTCTTTTATTAGGACTTGAGCCTTGCTCGTTTTTTTATTAATGGAGTTTAGCAAGAACCATAACCAAATCATTTATAGTCTGCCCCATTTGCTTTGTTCCCTGTGATCGTCAAGACCACATCCCTTTATATAATGGAAGAGCCAATTAACCTAACCTTACTCGAGGTTATATAACGTACTCTATAGGGATATATCAAGGTTGAGAATGTCCTCATTACTCCACCAATCATTGTTCCTTTGGCGAGACCTCAAATCAAGTTTCAACTCTAAATTTGTTGACGATACACATCATCATTCTTCAATGACTGAATAATACCTGAGTTTATTTGTTGGAGGTATATGAATATTATTCAATTAACGTTGGGGGCCTAAAGGGAGGGCATGTGTTGGCTAAAAAATATATCCATAAGAGTGGTGAATTGTTTATATATAAAATAATGGAAAATTTAAAACTATTTATCTAGATTAAAATATAGAGAATAAAGATATGAGTAAATAAACAATTACCATGAAAAATAAATGGCGTAGACTAAGAGAAACTTGCCAACCAAATTTTATGTCGTTCGGCCTTGCATACATCCATGCTCTAGAGGGGACTAAAAAACTTCACTATCTTGGGGTTACTAAAGTGGAACCAATGCCTTACAATGGAACTTACACATTCTTTGTAACCTCATCCAATGAGGTAAATACGTCCTTTATTGTTCAAGTGGAACACGAAAGCTTAAGGGCACTAACCCCTCCCTTGACTACACGCATTACGACACTACCGTCCATGGAGATATAATGAAGATATGCCACAACAAGAATGTTGTTATTGAGAAAGAATTAGAACAAAATTTTTTGGAATGAAATAGCTCCCTCTTTTTAAGTAGTATATCACTCCTTTGAATGACTAACTAATAGCTCAAAGCGTGCAAGTAAAATTGTGAGGCTTTTTTTTTTTTTTTTTAATTTTTATAAGAGATCGATCATACGAGTGTTATATTGCCTGGTTGATATGATGTTATTTATGAGATCTTATGTATGGAATCCATATGTTTTGTAAATTATTTATATCCCTAAAATAAAATAGATCCATCGGTAGTTGTTGAAAAAAGTTATTTTTTGCATTTTTTTTATACTAGTTGTTATAAGGTGAGTTTGCCCAATGTAGTTGACTAAAACAAGTTTAGTCGACGGAACCTAAGTTTAGTTTACGAAAGCTCTTAGTTGTATTGTTCTATTTAGTATTGATCTTACTTTCACTTATTTAGTCGACTATACTTTGTTTAGTTGAACAAATTAGGCCAAGTTGTTGCCTTTTGATTTATAGGATGTTGTAAACGTGTGAGGCATGTTTTGAATGAGTTCGTGTTTGAGAAAAAATATAAATCGCATCTACAAAGTGTTGTACCTTTTACATTAATACTAAACCACCAAATTCACTCACCAATCATTGTATCTTAAGAACAAATGTTATTGTAGAGGACTTTGTTGATGTAGCTTTGGATTTCCATGGATCACTTGATGTAGAGAGTTCATTGCTTGCAATTTTGCTTGAATAAATTCTTATGTTAGTATTTTCTTTGCTTGTTGTTGGGTTTAAATATTGGAACTCTTATATCTCATTGATACATATGTCGAAGATGTTCTCGAAACTCTTTAGAGGTTCAATCTTCCTAATTGTATAGTTTTAGTTGCATAGATGTGTTGAAAGCTTCCCATTGTAATGTTTCTCATCATGTTTTTAAAATATTTCTTAAGATCCTTAAAGAGAATATGGTGATATTATGCCATTTTTAATTGAATTGTTATCATGAAGAGTCACTTGTATATTCTTTTCAAATCTTGTTGGGTTCATAACATTATCTATAATGAGGGCATGAATTCTTTAAGGAGTAAATTATGTCACATGGATTTGGGTTTCCTTTAGTGAAGCTTATTTTGACATCATCAATCACCCCTCCTAAACTCTCAGCCAAGGCTTGAAAACCTCTTGTTACCTCCACTTTGCCCTTAATGTTGTCTACGAGGAGGGGGCAAAGACAAGTGTCTTTAATACTTTGTGTCTAGGGACATAAACTAATCATTTTCCAATGATGGTCAAAATGCTCTCAAGACCTGGAAACTATGATTATTCTTTATCTATTGTGACTAGGATATACTCCCCTGAGAGAGATATGTAGAAATATGGTGACACTACACATAGTGTAAGACCCCAACCCTAGTTTTACCTTTATTTCCTTTTTCTTCACTATTTCCCTTTTTGAAGAAGTAAATTTTACATTCTTTTTAAGCTTATTGGTGCTCACACATATTAAAATTAAGCTTAGATGAGGAGGTGTGGGTTGAGTTGTCCCTTTCAATTAGGGCAATACCCTTTGGGGTGTTAGTCATTATCGAGCATCTGTTTAGGAATGATATAATGGAATGTAAATTCAGCAAAAGTTGGGGGAAAGTAAAAAATAGTCCAAATATAAAAAATGAATGTTTTAAGGTACCACACTCATAAAAAATAAAGTTACATCAGTTCAACATATCTAGGGTCTTGAGGCTTGGGGTCTGGAAGAGTGTCACATGTGTTGCTTCCCTCGATATTTAGAAGTTTGAACTAAGTAAACTCATCCAATAAAAAATATGTCATAATTATGTCCAAAGGATCTCGAAAACCTTCCTCCTCAAGTGGTGGCTCTAGAATAAAAGGGAAGTGAGGAAAGTACTAGTACCATGCGTTCGAATCCTTTAGATATTTTATAAATGACATCGCATTTAGCAGATATTGCTTATAGGTTTTCTCCCTAATGTTGTCAAGATTGAGGGGGAAATTCGTTATATAACAACCGAATGTTTTAGAAAATTAAATGGAGTTATTCGAAATTTATTGATTATTTGACAAATTGTCGAATTATTTTGACTGAATGAAATGGGAATTATGTTGGAAATCCTAATTATAGAATTAATTACATGTCTATAATATTACTTATTAAGGTGTTATGGGTGTAGGGTCAAGAATATCACTGGAAGGTTCTCGGACACATGCACCTCTAATTAACGAAGACTCCAAGTTAGAGAAGATCTCTTCAACTCAATCACTTGTAATGGCTAATCATGATAAAGGACAAGCCCAAAATCTTAGGGATAGCTATTAGCGGGCCTTAGGATTCTCCTAAGATACCTTATAAATGCAAATCTTTCGCACTTGAATAGGTCATTCACTATTGTAATGTTGAGCAGTACTATAACTCTACCGACCTGAGTTCTTGAGTAGTAAAGAATAGACTCTAGCACCCTGTGGACGTAGGCACACTGTTAAACCACTTATATCTTTTGTTGTGTTTGTGATCATATTATTTTTTTATCATTTTTATTATTGTTTGGCTTGTGTGCATTGAATTCCACTACCTGTAGGAAATTACCACCTGCGGTTGGCGTCGTCTATGGGAATGATCTTAGTTATATGCCACTAGCCAATTTTCTTTGATGTCTCACTCGCCCAACCAAAATCACCAAAATCTGTATGACCATAAGGGTCATCACCATCATTGCCATAGAGACCAGGAGGGTCATTATCTGGATTATGATAGTTATCACCAACCTCCTGATATGCACTATCATCTTTAAGGGGATAGGACATATGATAGTGAAGATCTTTAACGATTTAATCAAATCTCAAGGCTCATTGAAAACTATTAAAAGATCCTTTGAGATGAACGAGTCGCTATTAGGCATCAATAAGAGCAGAATATTTCACTCCAACAATGAGTGGAAAAGTTGGAAAGAGAGGCCTAAAGGGAGAAGTGTAAACGTGGGCTCAGGTTATGTACTCCTAGTCCTCAGGCAGGCAGAGATCACAATCGAGGGAGGAACCCCCAACGCCAAAGGGAATCATTTCCTCGTGATAAGTCACATGGAAGGAGACTCGCTCTACTGAGCGGTGAGGAGAGAGATAACTCTTTGATTTTTATCAAAATAGAGGTGAATAAACACCATACTCATTAAGGAGCATGTACGACCAAAGAGTTCTCTAGAAAAGTCCTAGTCAGCCAGATGGAATTTTTGTTCAGTCAGGCTAGTGAGGAGTTCAAACCTCCAAAGATGTTCGTTGCTTCGTGGTTTAAAATTAACGATGGGAAAAAGTATTCCACTCATCATGTTTGTATCGACCAAGTTCACGAATTGGAGATAGCGAACTCGAACCATTGATATTCACCATAGGGTAAACCACCACCTCGTAGGTCCCCTGACTGATTCTACCATAGAGGCCAATAATAGATAATAACTCCCCTCCAAACAAAGCTTACAACTTTCATTCTAATGTGATCTCTAAAGAGAAACTTTTCTAAAAGTCTGAATCAAACACCAATGAGGGCTTGATGTGATGGATATTTCCCTATGGTCTTGGAGATATTGCTCAAAAATGGTTTGAAAATCTTCCACACAGGTCGATCACCTATTTCAAGAAGCTCGTCGAGGCCTTTATGACTAGATTTATCATGAGATTTTGTGCTTCATGTTATATGTTATTATTAGTTATATAATGTTTGAGTCTTTTGTATTTGTTTTTTTCATTTATTAGGTTTATATGAGAAAAATACAAAACAGAGTTTCTTTGTCTTTTGAATCATTTGAAAAAAATTTAAAACTCAAATAAATTTTTTTATTTGTGTAGTTTGGTTTTACAAATTTTGTGTGGCATATCAGTGTGTTTGAATTCCATTCGCTCTATATTTTTCCACGTGGATAAGATATTTGATTATGTTTACAATGCTTAGGATTGTTCTTTATCATGCTTGCATGGAGCTGTTCGAACTTGATTTGCTTAATGGATTCAATTTGCATATGTGTGACACCCCTCCTAACAAAATACCGGGTGATCAGTCCTTTATTAAATTAAAATAGAATATCCAGTTGGTTCATTCTTAGCATCAGTGTCGAAAACTTTTTAATATTTACTAGCCACCGGGTATTTGAAAAGCTGGTGCCAAGTTTTATCTTTATAAGTAACATGCAACCACATAAATTTGTAATATCACACTCAACATTCAATAATCAAACACATAATGAATATAATGACATAATAATACAATGGTGTCTAGAATACACAATCCAGTCTGAAATAATAATACAGTCATCCATAATAAAAACTAGCCCAACAGTCTAATAACTAAAACAAAATGGAAGTCCTCTATCTCTTAATGGAGTCTGAATAAAAGGGACAACATGCCCGACTGGAATAAGTAGCTCAAAAGTAAGGAATGATGAATATGGAGGCGTCTAATATCAAGGTCCTGCAACTTCCACAGCAGCTGCAGCAAGTCAATTGCTAAGATCTGCTAAGCCTGGTGTCCCTGTGACTGGGCACCTAAAATGTTTTACAAAAAAATATAGATTTGGAGAAAACGGCTCAGAGCCAGAGTAAAACAGTTTAAAAAGGTTTAGCAAGTATTTAAAATGTAAAATCAGCAGATATTATATACATGTTATTTTTTCGTGCCTTCATTTGAGGTCCTCACCTCTCAACTAATGTGCATACCTAACGTATGTTATCTAACCCGTCCTAGTCATGCTACCCCACCTAACTAGTCCGAACCAAATCCATTTCTTCACAATCTATCTCGTTATGCCCACTTGTTTCGCCCTAAAATACATCACAAGTATATATATTTATTACTTTATTATATAAATACTAATACGGCACCCCCTAGGCTGAGTTGCGGTGCATGCATACTCTGCTATCAAGTCCCGGTGCATCACGTATTTAATAAAGGACCATTGGTTCAGTATCTCACTCGAACCATAATTACAAATCACACATATTTGAGGAGAACATAGTTCTATGCCTTTGGGCTACGCACATACCTACACACCCAAATGACCATGCACACCATCATTCACACAGCTAGTGTTCCAACCTAAGTCCTATGTTCAAAGGTACAAGTCAACATCCCCCTAAATGGGCTCATCAGAATAAGACTGTCCACGCCGCGTAACCACCCATGATAGCAAGTTGCGTAGGTATGTCAATGTACATAGTATCACAATCAACATAATATATGCATACACTCGTCCTATACATACTTAAAGTATATTTCAAGTTTATCCCATAAACTAATAATTCATGTTTTATTCCCATTTCCCATTATTCCTAACATCTTTTGTTAACCAAAAGGATATAAATAATTTAATTAATTATTTCAGTAGCTACCTTCAACCCATACTTATTGGTTCAAACCCCATAATCATTATAATAAGCTCGAATTAAATTTTAATTCCCAATAATCCTTTTTCTCGATAAAGTTACATTCTGCCCAGAAATATAAAATTACAATTTGAGGCTTTTCTGATCTGATTTTGGAAAAACTTAAAACTACAAAGTTGTTCAGAACATGAGTTTATACAAGAACTCTTAAGCATACTACCAATTTCCACTTAACACAGTCCCAAAATTACCATATAATGTTTGTCCTTTTTCTAAAACGACTTTACATGCGTTTGACCTTTGGATTTGTATGAGTTCACTTCATTTCTAGTTAGATAGTTGAATCTCGAATTTAATCACATGCTTTTCTCATACTTCAAAATCATCAATAAACTATATAATCCTAATCACGAGTTCTAAAATCCCAAATGATGTTATCTCAAATCAAAACCTTCATTACATAATCCCATACTCCCAACCAACCCTACCAAACATCATCCCTACCTATATACATGATTTCTAATGTTTCATAATCATCAAATCATCAAGAAACATCATATAATTGGAATTAAATCAAGAATCATTTCCAAAAAAAACTAGTTTATCATTTATCCTCTAAACCTCTATAAAACCTAAATTTTCTTCATGTTTAACATTCTGAAATTCATCCAAATTTGTCATATTACATAAGGTATTAAATTTTAATATTAATTCAACCCAAAACATGATTTAATTTCCCAATCGAATCATTAAAACACATAAAATCAAGATATTAAATATCCTATTCTAACATGGATGATACATCCTTCATGAATTAAGCAAGATAAATACGCCTTTGAGTGTAGGCCTGAATTCCACGAAATTACTGATATGGTTGAATTTCTCTCCCTCCGATCTATGCAATGGTGGTGTTTGGTGGTGGTGCAAGGTGGCTCTAGGAGTTTCTCCTCCTCTAAGATCCTTCACCTTCTTGAGAAACTCTTCACTTTCTGGTAAAATCTCTCACACTTTCTCTCCTTTGGTTTCCTCTCACTTTGATTTTTCAATTACCCATTTGATTAGCCAAAGATTTGGTTTTAAAGTAGCAAATCCAGTAACTCTTCATAGGTTGGAAATCCAAAGGTCAAAAATTGACTTTTCACTTGCCGGGTTGACCCAGAAATGACACGAGGCCCTACACATATGCCCGAATATAATTTTCTAACTATTTCGACCCTTTCAAACACTTTGACGCGCTCAAAATGACCATATGGAACATCAAAAGTAAAATTGTCTTTTATTTCCCAAATTAAGTTCCGACACAGCTAACACGCGCGTCCCGACTAAATTTACTGTAACTTCCGTATTTCTCACTCATGACAATTATAATATTTCCTTATCATTATTATTACTTAGTCACTAAATAATAATCAACATAAATAAATATTAACCCTTATCTCGCTAATTAATATTTATTTTACCGGATTAATTTTCCAAATATAATTTAATTAATTCCAATTAATTCCCAATATAAAAATCAATAAAATTATGGGGTGTTACAATATGCCTCCGCACACACTTTCACTATCTTTTTAAATTATAGGTACCTATGTTTCATGATCTAAGTGAGGTATTCTATTATCAATCTTCTCATTTACATATCTATTTGTTTAAGGGATTTGTTCATGTAAGAACCATTGCCTTAGAGATTATTTTGTTTGATAAATATGAGTGGAGCAATGGAAAAGGGTAGTGAAGGGAGTAAATCTCCTTTGCATGAAAGGCCACCATTGGCAAGCGCCTAAAAGAAGAGAGAGGCAAAAGAAAGGAAAAATTGCCTAGGTTATTTTTTAAATTGATGCTTCGAAATTGATATTGTCAAAAGAAAAGAGAAAAAAATATGATATATCTATATTTTTTAGGATGTTAGGTTGAAGATCAATAAGTTTGCACAATGAGTCATAGTTAATATAATTATTCAATGCTATTTAATTGGGAGTCATCATGACTTCTAGGCTAGTGTGTATTGTGTATATTTGTCCATTTGAGTTATTTATTCATCACATAAGGCTTAATCAAAGTTTGTCAAATTAATGCGATCAAATACAACTCCTTGGATTTATCTTTAGTGATTGAGAAATATTTCTTTTGTTTTCTATTTTACATCCCTTCACTCCGTACCCCATTATGTTTAAACATTGATGCCATATGAGTGTGGAAAAATTATCTGTTTTGTGTATTTTTGTGGTGTTTATGCCTATATATTTATGTGCATCATTGGTATATGAGTCGTTATATATTTTGTTTTTGAGTCTTTGGATTACATTTAATCTATGTTTTCTATATGCTTCATCTTCGATTCAAATTGGTATGTTATATGATCATATTGGTATCTTTTATCCCAGTGTTTACATTAGTATTGTGTTCATTGTTTGGATTATTTGTGCTTGTATTGCCGAGTTTGTTTGTTGTTGGATGCTTGATTTCACATCATTACTTGATATACTTATTTTCCTTTATGTTTACATGTGTTACAATTAGGGGGGAGAAATTGTTTATATTATGCACCTTAATCTTTGTCTACTCCTGAACAAAAAGAGGGCGAATATTTACCTTAGGGGGAGACGTCTTACCTTAGGTGGCAAAAGATTAACCTTGATTTTAGGAGGTGTTTGGAAAAAAGGGGAGGGTTTTTCATACGCAGATTTTTTTTTTGTTATATATTATCTTTGCATTTGAAAGGTATGTTTATGTGTGCAGGTTTTTAACAATGCGACAAAGTTTTCACAAGATCAAAGCCACTTAAGTTTGTGTCATTTCTATTTTTTCCTTTTGGGATTGGGATTGAGTATTTAGAGAGCTTGATGACCCATAGGTTTTTGTTTCGGTGCTTTGTCTCGGAATATCCAAATGGGGAGATTTGTAAGGAAAAATTTCTAATAGAGTCAATTTGTATGTATTTTGTCGTAATTCCATTTGGGCAAAATCATTTGAGTCACATGCTAGGACTTGAGTTGTTTATCCTTCAAGCCTATGATGTGTGATTGAAGACCGTAATGGCCAAGTTAAAGCGATTACATCATCGTATCGTGTTTCGTGCCATGTTTCGTCTTCAAAGTCCATGTATTTCATGAGGTATGAATACATATTAGTTTTAATCCTTGGATTCAATTGTGTGTGTTTTTTAAACTTAATTGAGGCCATTTTCACAAAAAAAAAAAATCAAAGAAAAAATTGATTTTTTATTTAAGTCATTCGCCCGAGATTTTTTATTATGTTAAAACAAATTTCAATTGTCATTCGAATGAGATTTTTCAGATGTTCAAACGATAATGGATTTTCATTCGAACGAGGTTTAAATGAGGATCGAACAAAATTTCTCTGCTTCATAGTGGGATGTCATTCGATCTTTGTTCAAACGAGTTTAGTAAGTTCACTCGAATGAGATTTATTTTGTTTGAGCGAGATTGCATAACTCGTTCGAATGACCCTAGTTTTTTTCATTTGAACAAGTTGCCTAGATTTATGCGCCGCCTCAATTTTCGTATTTTCTATAAATATGAGTGCTGATAACTTATTTAATTGAGGGGTCTTTGCAAAAATAATTTTCAGGAACATATCTAGAGCCTTCAGACAGTAGTTTATACCCAATAGGGTTAAGATCCAAGTTTCATCTAAATATGCTTGTTTGTGATCTCATGTTTGAGCACCAAGGCTTATATACTCTTCATATTTATTGAGCATTGTTTCATACAGTGGATTATGTGCTTGCTGCATTTAATGCCATGGACTCCGTGTTGCTGTAACAATTTACTGAGCCAAGATCGATGGATATCAAAATGTGTGAGGAGCATGCGTTGTGGCAGTCGTGGTTGGATTCCTGCGTGTCACTATAAATAAGGTCTAAGTAACGAAGATAGCCTCAAGGCTTGAAGGAGTCGAGTAGATTGTATAAGTCATCTATCATCATTATGTAGTTCCTAAATCATAGTGAATTCGCATGGTTGGGTCATCCGAGGTTTTTTCCATTTGAGTTTTCCTCGTACATAGACGTTTTATGTGATTGCTTTATTTTACTTTTACTATGCTCGCCAAGATGGATATTTTAGGGTAAAATAAACTATAGTAGATTATTTACCTAACATTTTGTTTAATTGGTACAAGTTTAATTAGGTAATCGTTTAAGTAAACTTAATTTTAAAAAAATTAAAAATTAGTGTGCATAGTCATCTGGGATTCCTCTGGCACGGGCTCGCCCCGAAATGAGAGAATATGCTCTCGGGACATGCGGGGATTCAAGGATGGAGGTCCCCTTTTTTCCACTCAACGATCTTCGCGGACTACCATGGATATAAATCGACCATCTTCAAAAGAGGAGGAAAAAAATAGAAAATGGAATCGCCGGCCTATTTTGCTCAAAACTGGTAAAATGATGTAGCCGTCCCCAAAGGGACAACATTAAAGGAAAACTGATGCATTCGAAACCAATGAATCGAGGTTTCTGGAACTAAGTTACGAAATAGGAAGGTGTTAGGGACCCATTCCTCCCTTTCGGTCTCTCATGGGCTACGATAATAATCTCCTTTTTCTCCAAAACACAATTTACGTGCATAATGTGAAAATAGGCGAGAAACGTCATTGGAACTATGAAGATGAGTCATTTTGAGGAGTATAAAAAGAAATAAAATAATCTAGCAAGGTAATCAGAATGTGAACAGTGTACTGAATCATAATCCATTGTGAGGAATGGAATAAGTACGTCTAACGAAGCCGCTAAAAATATGTTAAGGTTACGATATAACCAATACAACGGATCATAACCCAGTAGGAGGAAGTGGGCATGTATGTCTAGCGAGATTGGAAAAAAACTATAATAAAAGAATATGAAAATATGATGTGAGTAACCACCAAATCACGATTCACTATAAGGAAGTGAATGTACTTTTTTAACGGGGTTACTAGAACATATAACACCACAAAATACGGGAACAAGTAAAGCAGTGAACTAAACAAAATAAGACTCGAACCCCAAGATTGACTCAGGGCACTTACATCGACAAAAAGGCATCAAAGTTCACGTAGTTCGATAATACACAAGGGTAGGGTTTAACCCATAAACCCAAAATTAGAATTTCCCTTAGTTTGTTAAAGAAAAGTGCATGGGTGTATAGAGTGTAAAAAAGTGAGGGAATTCTACTTTAGAGTTTAAAGGTGAACCCTCTTTTTGTCTTTTGAAAATATGTTTTGTGTGTACCAATAATAAAAAAGGAGATTAGTTGAGAAAAGAAAGTGAAATAAAATAAAAATAAATCAAAAGTGAAGGAAAAAGTAAAAGAATAACACTAATTAAATGAGATGTAAAAGGGTAGAAATAGACATTCTATTGAACTTTGCTAAAGATTTTAAAGTTGTGTAGGATGATTTTTATGGTGGTTGAATGGTCGTGGAGTAAAGGTAAAATGGGTGGCAAAAGGTGGGGGTGAAAGTGATGTAAGAAAAGTGGAGAGAATGTTTAGAAAATAGAATTTTAAGGATGACTACGCACTAATTTTGAGGCAGAGAATTTTCTGATTCATGAAAAGTGGGTCTTTGAGAATGAGACCATGGCCTACTTCAATAAAAAAAAATAGGGTTAATGTCACACCCCAAACCCAAATATATTCTAATCATTTCATTTATATTATGATTAAATCATAATCTTCTGTCCATTCAAAATATAATTCATTTATCAATATTTTTTTTCATGTATAATAAACATAATCATGTTCTTTATACCATAACGTAATTAACATCAGAGTAATAATTAAACGAACATGTTATACTACGATTGACTATGATTAAATATTACAATCATCAAATCAACCCATGCTAACTCAATATATAAGATGTGCGAGTGTAATAAAACCTTAGTGTGACAATGACAAAATCCTCACGTCTAATCCCCAGATCCTTCTAACGGTGCAACTCTCAAATCACCGATCATATGATATCCTAACTGGCAGCGTACAGATCTGAAAATGTTAAAATACAAACCGTAAGCATTAAGCTTAGTGAGGTACTCCTTCCCTGAAATGAAATAACAGTTCTTTATCAGATATGTGGACATAAAATCCAAATAATCCTGCCCTGCTATGAAATAGCAATATTATATCAAATATATATATGTAAAATCCAAACAATCCTTCCCTACAATGAAATGACAATTATATTTCAAATTTGTGGATATATAATCCCAGAAATAACAATTTTATATCAAATCAGTGGATATGAAATCCAAACAATCCTGCCCTGCTACGAAATAACAGTTTTATATCAAATATGTGGATATGAAATCCAAACAATCCTGCCCGTTGGCAATAACAAATCATGGAACATAAGTTCTAACAAATCCTTATCATAAGACAAATCAAATTATTGGATCTTTATCCAATTCCAATCCTGGATCATATGAACCAAACAAATCTTGGATATTTTAATATCCAAACAAATTCTGAATACCAAAGTATTCAAATCAATCCTGGATCATAAGACCCAAACAAATCCTGGATATTTTAATATCCAAACAAATCCTGAATAGCGAAGTTTCAAACCAATCCTGGATCATAAGACCCAAACAAATTATGGATATTTTAATATCCAAACAAATCCTGAATTCTGAAGTATTCAAACAAATCCTCTCTTAGAGATATATCCATATTTATATATGAAACAAATCACAAGTACACTCACCTTGGCAACTTATCATACTTTTCCTTTTCTTTTGTCCGGCACTTGTTCAACCGATTCTTCTTCCCTTCCTATCATTCTTACACTATTAGTATCACCATAAGAATAACAACAATACAATTAATATCTCAAACATAACTCAATTCATAAGCATCATATGATTCTATTCAAATCATTTATTACAAGTGAAATTCCATCCAAATTCATGTTAATATATTTGTCACATCCAAATGATAGACCAAACATATATTCATTTATTCTTTGTAATTCAATCATTATCATATTATTATTCTAATTCAATATACGTCACATCATTTCAAGTTTTCTAGAGCAAGATAGGCCCATTTCTTTACTACATAGCAAATCTGCCCTATAGGCTCTTTTATCATTCATTCAACTTCCAGGAATTTTCATAATTTTTCTACATCATAACTTTCTATGATATTTCACCCAACATCATTAAAAATATTTAAAAATACAAAATTAAAGTTTCATAATTTTTAAGGTTCATTTGCTATGTCAAGCAAAAACATCGAACACATGGCATGCATACTTTCACCCTTGGGGCAAATTTTATACCGGAACTTCAAACTCTCACCAAGGATTCATTTTTTTGTATTTTCATATTATTTTTGGATATGTCACACATATATGAGTATATTTTAATCTCCAATTGGAATCAATCAATTCCAGTAAGTATACAAAAATATATGGAAGGTTGAATAAACAAGGTTACTAAACGAAGCAATTTTAAGGGTTTGTACATTCAACTTAAAATAAACTTACATCTAACCATACATATACATCAAGGGCTAAAATTTTAGTAAAAAAATGATGATTTCTATCATCTAAATCATTAATATAAGAAAAACAACAAGATTTTGGGTTAGGATTACCTTTGGGACTTTTACGTAATTTTCACGGATTTTTCTCCAAATTGTCTCCTCACTTTCTTCCTAAACTTTCCAATTCTCTCTTCCTCTCAATCCAAACTCTTTAATGGCTGAGTTATGCTGAAGAAGGGACTTATTTCAAGCCTTTAAAGTCGGCCAAAACCAACCTCCTTCTTTAACCAATCAAATTCCACCATTTGTTAGCCTAATAAGACGAAATATCATTTAACGACTGGACAAATTTGTCCCTGCTTCGTAATTCTAGTATAACTTCTCGCTCGGACCTCCGTTTAACACACCATTTGTCGTGTTACAAACCTAACTCATATATATACAACTATATAGTTTCCTCCTCAAGTCAATTGTTATGTTATAAAGGTCAAAACTAATCTTAAACATGAACATTCCTACCGAAAACTTCAAAATTTTATATTTGTAACTAATTCAATATTTCATTCTTTATGAAGGTAGGGTTAGACTAAACATAATGACTTAACATTATATATAATAATAACATATTATCCATATCACATAAGATAAGCATGATTTAAGCATAATTAATCATAATTATATTCGGGTTGTCACAATTCTCCCCCTATTAGGAAATTCCGTCCCCGAAATTGACATACCTTGGTTGTCCGAATCAAACAAATATGGATAACGCATCTTCATGATATCCTAGATCTCCCATATAGCCTCTTCCATGGAACGCCTTCTCCACACAACCTTCACAAGTACAATCATCTTGGATCTAAATATTTGTTCCTTCCTATCCACGATAGCAAGTGGTTCTTCCATATAGCTCAAGTCTTCCTTCAACTCAATAGGTTGTTCCACCAATACATGTGAAGGATCCGCTACATACTTTCTCAATACAGAAACATGGAAAACATCATGCAATCAGGCTAACTTCGGTGGTAATTCTAACTTGTAGGTAACCATCCCGACTTTTTCGAGGATTTTATAAGGTCCAATGTAGCGTGGACTCAATTTCCCTTTCTTTCCAAATCTCATAACTCCTTTCCATGGAGATATTTGAAGAAACACATAATACCCTTTTTGGAATTCCAAATTTTTTCGCCGTTTATCCGCATAACTTTTTGTCGGCTTTGAGCTGTTCTCATTTTATCTTTAATAATCTTCACTTTTTCAGTGGTGACTTCAATCAATTCTGGACCCTCTATCTTTCTTTCTCCAACTTCACCCCAACATACCGATGTACGACATCGTATACCGTACAATGCTTCATATGTAGCCATACCAATAGTAGATTGAAAACTATTATTATATGCGATTTCTATCAAAGGCAAATATTCATCCCAATTACCTTTGAAATCAAGCACACAAGATCTAAGCATATCTTCCAAAATTTGTATTGTCCTTTCAAACTGCCTATCTGTCTGGGGATGAAAAGCCGTACTAAACTTTAAGTTAGTACCCATAGCATATTGCAAACTATCCCAAAATATAGATGCAAAAGTAGGGTCCCTATCTGAAATAATAGAAACAGGTGCTCCATGCAATCGAATAATTTCATTAACATACAATCTAGCATACCTATCAACTGTATACGTATTCTTGACTGCTAGAAAGTGATCTGACTTGGTTAACCTATCTACCACTACTCAAATCGAATCTGACCCTTTCTGAGATCGAGGAAGCCCAACCACAAAATCCATCGTTACATGATCCCATTTCCACTCCGGTATTGTCAATGGTTGAAGCAAACTCGCAGGTTTATGATGTTCCACTTTTACTTACTGACATATAAGGAATCTAGCAACGAAATTAGATATTTCCTTCTTCATATTATTCCACCAATAATGCTCCTTCAAATCCCTGTACATTTTAGTACTACCAGGATGCATAACATAAATGGAATTATGAGCCTCATCTAAAATTTTTGCTTGCAATCCATCCATATTATGCACATATAATCGCTTTTTATACAATAAAGTTCCATCATTAACAATACAAAAATTATTAGACTTACTATCTCGGACATCTTGCCATTTCTTCTCAAGAAAAGGATCCTGACTTTGCAAATTGCGAACATGGGTAGCTAACAAAGGCCTCACGCTTACATGAGCAAAGAATCTGTCCCCATCTTCTAGTTCCAATTCCACTCCCATCAATCTCAACTCCATAATATGAGAAACTCTAGCACACTGAATGCAAGATGACCTGCCCGAAGCCTTTCTACTCAAAGCATATGCAACTACATTCGCCTTCCCCGGATGGTAGTGAATTATACAATCATAATCTTTAATTAACTCCATCCACCGCCTCTGCCTCAAATTCAACTCCTTCTGAGTAAATAAATACTTAAGACTCTGATTGTTAGTAAAAATTTCACATACTTCACCATATAAATAATGACGCCATAATTTCAAAGAAAACATAATAGCAGCAAGTTCTAAATCATGTGTAGGATACTTACGTTCATGTGTACGCAATTGTCTATAAGCACAAGCAATAACCTTACCATGCTGAATAAAAACAACACCCAACCCCTGATGTGAAGCATCGGTATAAATAACAAAACAATCTCCACCATGTGGAATAGTAAGAATAGGCTTGGTTACCAACTTCCTCTTCAGTTCTTCAAAACTATTTTCACAATTAGAATTCCATTCAAACTTAATATCTTTCCTTGTCAATTTAGTCATTAGCAAGGCAATTGAAGAAAATCCTTCAATAAACCTTCTATAATACCCAGCTAAACCCAAAAAACTCCTCACCTCAATTACATTATTGGGCCTCTCCCACTTTACAATAGCTCCTACTTTCTTGGGATCAACACATGTACCATCTCCAGAAATAACATGGCCTAAAAATACAACTTGTGATAGCCAAAATTCACATTTTCTCAACTTGCCATACAACTTCTTATCTTTCAACACATTCAAAATAGTTCAAAGATGCTTTTCATGTTCAACCATATCATGTGAGTAAATCAGAATATCATCAATAAAAATTATCACAAATGAATTAACAAAAGGATGCAGTACCCGATTCATAAGATCCATAAATACAGTTGGATCATTAGTCACTCCAAAAGGCATCACCAAAAATTCAAAATGACCATACTGAGTACGAAAAGCAGTTTTAGAAATATCACTCTCCTTTACCCTCAACTGATGATAACCCGATCGCAAGTCTATTTTTTGAAAACACTTTAGCACCATGTAACTGATCAAACAAATCATCTATACGAGGTAAAGGATATTTCTTCTTAACTGTAGCTTCATTCAGTTGCCTATAATCAATACATAAACACATAGTACCATCTTTCTTTTTGACAAATAAAACTGGTGCACCCCATGGAGACACACTAGGTTGTATAAACCCCCTATCAAGTAAATCCGGCAACTGAATCTTAAGTTCTTTCAATTCAATAGGTGTCATTCTATATGGTTCCATAGAAATAGGGTATGTCCTCGGTGCTAATTCAATACTAAATTCAACTTCTCTTTCTAGAGGTAACCCAGGCAACTCACGAGGAAACACTTCTAGAAAATCCTGTATAATAGGAACATCGACTAACTGTAAATCTCCCTTCCTAGTGTCAAGAACATATGCAATAAAACCCTCACAACCCTTAATTAATAATTTCCTCGTCTGAATAGCAGAAATGATGCAACTGGGAACGATTTTCTTTTCCCCCATAATTTTAAATTCAGGCTCACCGGCATATTAAAAACAACTTCCTTACAGAAATAATCCATTGATGCATGATATTTAGATAACCAATCCATTCCCAGAATTATATCAAAATCAGAAATATCCAATGGAAGTAGATCTATAACTGTATCTCTAACCCCCACAGTCAAAATGCAATCACAAAATATTCAACTACAACCATATCCCTCATATGCGTAAATACCCAACCCCACATCTAAACAAGTACACGGTCTATTTAGGTATATAGCAAATGCATAGGACACAAAAGAATGTGTGGAACCGAGATCAATCAAAACATAAACACTTCTATCAGTAACAAAAAGTGTACCAGTCACCACATTTGGGGTAATATGAGCCTCTTTCATCATAAAGAGTCCCCACCTAGCCAGGAACTACTGGCTTATCCCATGCCCCATGTTCCATCTATAATAATCGAGTTATAACAACCAACACAAATAATAAATAATATTAAATTATTGATTAGTACATAAATAATTCATAAATATCATATCAAACCAACAACTGCCATCTAATCGCCACACACGTCCAGAATTAAAAACTTAGATGCTCTGATACCACTAATTGTCACACCCCAAACCCAAATATATTCTAATCATTTCATTTATATTATGATTCAATCATAATCTTCCGTCCATTCAAAATATAATTCATTTATCAATATTGTTTTCATGTATAATAAACATAATCATGTTCTTTTTACCATAACGTAATTAACATCAGAGTCGTAATTAAACGAACATGTTATACTACGATTAACTATGATTAAATATTACAATCATCAAATTAACCCATGCTAACTCAATATATAAGATGTGCGAGTGTAATAGAACCTCAGTGTGACAATGATAAAATCCCCACGTCTAATCCCCAGATCCTTCAACGGTGCAACTCTCAAATCACCGATCAAATGATATCCTAACTGTCAGCGTACCGACCTGAAAATGTTAAAATATAAATCGTAAGCATTAAGCTTAGTGAGGTACTCCTTCCCTGAAATGAAATAGCAGTTCTTTATCAAATATGTGGATATAAAATGCAAATAATCCTGCCCTTCTATGAAATAGCAATATTATATCAAATATCTATATGTAAAATCCAAACAATCCTTCCCTACAATGAAATGATAATTTTATTTCAAATTTATGGATATATAATCCCAGAAATAACAATTTTATACGAAATCAGTAGATATGAAATCCAAACAATCCTGCCCTGCTACGAAATAACAGTTTTATATCAAATCTGTTGATATGAAATCCAAACAATCCTGCCCGTTCGCAATAAGAAATCCTGGAACATAAGTTCCAACAAATCCTTGTCATAAGACAAATAAAATTATTAGATCTTTGTCCAATTCCAATCCTGGATCATAATATCCAAACAATTCCTGGATATTTTAATAACCAAACAAATCCTGAATACCAAAGTATTCAAATCAATCCTGGATCACAAGACCCAAACAAATCCTGGATATTTTGATATCCAAACAAATCCTGAATAGCGAAGTATTCAAACCAATCCTGGATCATAAGACCCAAACAAATCATGGATATTTTAATACCCAAACAAATCCTGAATTCTGAAGTATTCAAACAAATCCTCTCTTAGATTTATATCCATATTTATATATGAAACAAATCATAAGTACACTCACCTTGGCAACGTATCAGGCTTTTCCTTTTCTTTTGTCTGGAACTTATTCAACCGATTCTTCTGCCCTTCCTATCATTCTTACACTATTAGTATCACCATAAGAATATCATCAATCCAATTAATATCTCAAACATAACTCAATTCATAAGCATCATATGATTCTATTCAAATCATTTATTACAAGTGAAATTCCATCTAAATTCATGTTAATATATTTGTCATATCTAAATCATAGACCAAACACATATTAATTTATTCTTTGTAATTAAATCCTTATCATATTAGTATTTCAATTCAAAAGACGGCACATCATTTCAAGTTTCCTAGAGCAAGATAGGCCCATATCTTTACTACATAGCATATCTGCCCTATAGGCTCTTTTATCGTTCATTCAACTTCCAGGAATTTTCATAATTTTTCTACATCATAAATTTCTATGATATTTAACCCAACATGATTAAAAATATTTAAAAAATACAAAATTAAAGTTTCATAATTTTTAAGGTTCATTTGCTATGTCAAGCAAAAACATCGAACACATGGTGTGCATACTTTCACCCTTGGGGCAGATTTTATACCCGAACTTCATATTCTCACCAAGGATTCATTTCTTGGTATTTTCACATGATTTTAAGTTATTTCACACATATATGAGTATATTTTAATCTCCAATTGTAATAAATCAATTACAGTAAGTATACAAAAAGATATGGAAGGTTGAATAAACAAGGTTACTAAACGAAGAAATTTTAAGGGTTTGTACATTCAACTTAAAATAAACTTGCATCTAACCATACATATACATCAAGGGGTGAAATTTTAGTAAGAAAATGATGATTTCTATCATATAAATCAGTAATATAATAAAAACAACAATATTTGGGGTTAGGATTACCTTCGGGACTTTTACGTAATTTCTACGGATTTTTCTCCTCACTTTCTTCCTAAACTTTCCAATTCTCTCTTCCTCTTTAGCCAAACTCTTTAATGGTTGAGTTGTGCTGAAGGAGGGGCTTATTTAAAGCCTTTAAAGTCGTCCAAAACTAACCTCCTTCTTTAACCAATCAAATTCCACCATTTGTCAGCCTAATAAGCCGAAATATCATTTAACGAATGGATAAATTTGTCCCTGCTTCGTAATTCCAGCATAACTTCTCGCTCGGACCTCCGTTTAACACACCATTTGACGTGTTACAAACCTAACTCATATATATACAACTATCTAGTTTCCTCCTCAAGTCAATTGTTTTGTTATAAAGGCCAAACTAATCTTAAACATGAACATTCCTACCGAAAACTTCAAAATTTTATATTTGTAACTAATTCAATATTTCATTCTTTATGAAGGTAGGGTTAGACTAAACATAATGACTTGTCGTTATATATAATAATAACATATTATCCATATCACATAAGCTAAGCATGATTTAAGAATAATAAATCATAATTATATTCGGGTTGTCACAGTTAAGGGGTCTACGGATTGACTATGAGTAAACCGTCTGGACGGTAGCTTATTATAGTTTATCGAGATTCCTTTAACATAAAAACTACGTTCTTGAATGATTGTCTTGACACGTACATAATAAGAAGTCAGGAAAACAAAAGTATGTACACTTAAGAGATCCATTTATGGATTTAATATAACATCGAGATCTTGGAATATTCGGTTTGATCAAGCGATTAAGTCTTGAATGTTGATATATACCAAATAATACTTATTTATATAAGAAGAATGACGAAATTTGGTGGTATTTCTAACATAATATGTGGATTATATTCTCTTAATCGGGAATGAGGTGGGTATATTGTCTTACATGAGAGTGTGGTTGTTCAAGTATCTCGATATAAAACGCTTAGGACAAGCCACTCACATCCTTATGATCTAGCTTTCACTAGATCGGATAAAAAGGATGTTTGACTTATCAAAAGCTTTTTATATATCAATTTTGTATGAACAAGATTAGGATCATGATTCCAAGAAAGGATATTCCTTTCAAGTATGGAATCATTCTATCTAGGAATCGGTGTCTTGAAAAACTTGATTAAATAGAAAGAATGAGGAATATAGATAATGCTTTGGTGGTGGGAAGCCTCGTGTATGATATATTATGTACTAGACCGAATATATCCTTTGTCGTTAGCATGGTCAACAGACTTTAGTCTACTAGTTTTCTTCGTTTTAGGTACACAAACGTATGTTTGAGTCGGTTAATGATTCTAAGTTGTCTACCAAGGAATATGTGGTTACCCGAAGAGGTGGAGCTCTAAGTTGGAGGAGTGAGAAATAAATTTCATATATATATATATATATATATATATATATATATATATGTATGTTTGTATAGTGTAAAAAAAGATGTTTGAATCAGTCAAGTTCATGTTTAGCCTAGGCGTTTGGTTCGGTTCCGAATTAGACCAATTTATGGTTCGATTTAGTTTGTGTTGGTGGTGGAACTAAGAATTCAACCGAAAATTATTTTTTTAATTTATAAAATTAGAATCAAATTATCGGGGGAAAATACCAACCCAACCCAATCAAATCTAATGCACCCGATTTGGTTCGTTTTATCAATTTTTCCGGTGCTTCTGCACACTCCTAAATGATATCATTAAAGTTTTGAGACTTAAAAGACTCGGACGTGCGATAAGAAGTGCGCAAAAAATACTCGCTAGTAACTCTTAACAATGGAATGACAACCAGATTCTCTTAATTATATATGGAAACTCGACAGAAATGGTGAGAATGTTCATCACAGGGAAAGCGATAAAAGTTTTTGTTGGGGTTTGATTCTTAGTGTCTGTTTGTTTTGGTATAAAAATCATAGTTATGAGAAGGCCTTATGTTTATGATTAAAATATATTGTATATATGTCGATCAATTAGACTTAGTAGGAATTTTGATGAGTTAGGTTCGAATTGATCACAGGAGATCAAAATTTCGGGTCTTGTTTAACTGAATAAGTTCACAACCTAGATGGAAAGTGTCACCCTATCGTTATAGCTGAGTGTGTAATTTTATTAGTTTATCTTAAACTACGAGAAATTGTCTGATAGTTCGAGAACTTGTTTGATAATTCAAAAAATATTCGTGACCGGTGCATCCAAGAAGGTATTGAACATGACCACTTGTGATATTCAAGTCTAAGTGATGCTTGGATTAGACTCGAGTAATCTCACACCATTCGAAAAGGGTTCATAAATTCTTAATTCTGAGGGTTATAAGGATTTTAATGCTTGCATAACTATTTCTTTGATTTCCATAAGTGCGATTTAGATTTATGTTGGATTAATAGATCCCCTTAAGTTGGGAAATCATCGTGCAGGTAAGTTAGAGGTCATAATTTCGGAGGAATTCACGATCAAGAGATATATTAGATTGTGCAACTCACTTGATATACTTATATCTTTCGCTTCTCCCAGTTAAACCCGATCGTTGGATTATTTTATAATCCAGTAGAGTAGTAAATATTTTATGTTTTATAATTAAGAAATTGATTAGATGTTGGTTAAAATCGATTATCGACAAATTGATTTGACCAAGTGGGTATCGGATACTTAATGTGGGGAATCACATTATGTACCATAATCAACTTTAAAAATAATACCTCTTTATTCGAGTGATTTTGAGATAATTAAATTAGAATGTAGTCATAATTATTTAGTGCAATGAGATAAATAAATAAAATAAAATATTGTAATTATAATTTGGGATTTCTCAGTATTTATTTAGAAGATAATTTAATTATTAGTCTTGGATCCCTAGTATAGTCAATTGCCTAAGTAGTAGGCTCGAAACTCTCTCGAAGCCCACTTTAGCTAAATCCCATTATTTAAACCTATATATATTAGTGTACACTAGGATTTTAGGGTAATGATCCATTATAAAGGGTTAAAGAGGGAGATAACAACACTATTCATATTTTTGTGAAGGGGTAGGAGAGAAAAAATGATTTATCTAATATTTCAACAAAGTTTCATCTCTAAGAGTGCCCAAACACAAGGTTTACTTTAGGTGGATCATATTAGAAGATTCGAGATGTTTAGAGGATTCTATAAAGGTTTTTGGAGACCTTGGGAGGTCAGCAAGATCATCATCAATATATTTCTCCTCATACAAATCACAACAAGATTCGTAAGGTATTGTATTCGAAGCCCTAGGTTTGTGCTTCAAACTTAGTTCTTGTTTTCCTTCCAATGCATAATCAATCAAAGGGGTGATTGTTTCTTGCATTATTCAAACTTCAATCCCGTTCCCAACAATTTTATCAAAAGGAACAAAGTTAATAAGGATGGTGTACAACCTAACACGATCCAAATTTCCTATAGATCAATAAAACAGACAAACACAAAAGGATATTGTAAAAGCTAGTTGACGATACTTTGTGTCACATGCTATAACAAAATGCAATATAATCTAAGCATGAGCATGTGGTCATGGTTGCTGAAAATTGTATATGCCATACATATGATTCAGTTTTATTCTTTTAAAAATCATGAACCGAGATAGTTTAATATTAATTTTTATTTTTTGAACCTAAAGATGGATCAGCTAAAAAAACATTTTTGTGATCATTCGAATCGATCCATTTGGGTTTGTTGATTTGTTGTCGTTCCCTAATAAAATATATATTCTACTCATGTGGTTGTGAAATAAGAAAATATGATTTTTATGTGGCAAAGAATAATTTGCACATTGTTCATAACATGAATCTCGCCTCTTGCAAATGTTAATATATTAATTTGTATCATAGGTGTAATAAAAGAGCTATATTCATAACTACATTAATGAGAGATGTTTTAATTCACCGGGTATGGATTTTATGTGACATTTACTTCACGTTGTTTAAGTACTCCGTGTTATTCCCGTTGTATAGTTTTGCTAAATAATTTAAAAAACATGAACATACTTACAATTTGTGATTGTTATAATCACCTACGTTTGAAGAACATGGACAAGTTTAACACTGTACGCTCTCTCCTTAAGACACAATTCACCATCGCTATGTTAATTAACGATAATGGACTTGGGGCGACTGCCTCCCTGGATGAAATGGTCTATGACAAGCGCAATAAGCACAGCAATGTGCTTTTGTACTAATAAATCCAACTCTATGGAAGAAAAATTAGTGAATAGGGAAGGGTTTTTAGAATTAACAAAATGGGAGGAAATGACTGTTATTTATAGGCATGGAGATGACTTTTTAGGATATCATTTGCCTTTTAAAAACAAATGTCTGTTTGTGAACAAACACAACTCTAGTTAACGTTACGATTAATTGCTAATAATCAACACTCCAAATTTAATGATGTTTTAATTTTATCATAACGACTCGTTTGATAGCAATGTTTATTTAAACAATTAAAACTCTGACATTTTGGACAACGAATTTGAGTCCAAAAATTAAGCGGAAAGCCCAAATAAAATTTTCTTAATCTATATATAGTTTAGGTCCTCTCCCGTTCAAAGATTTGAGATTCCCCAAGGGCATCAAAGCCCTTGAGCCAATTAAGGGGTATGTTATCATCTAAATTGGTATGTGGATTTATAAGCCTTAGTCTGATAAATACCAATGATAATCTATAACAGATAGAATAATCAACTAACTAAATTGAAGAGAGATATGAGCAATTGAGACAAAGGTGTGTGGTTCAACCAATAATAGGGCCTACATCCACAGGTGTTGAGAAAGAACTTATTATTCAATAATCAACAAAAGTGGGTATAAGATCTCAAAGTTCTTTCTGTGGGTGTATTGATCTTCTGTCCACCTTCAGGTTGGAGGGCATTATATTTATAGAAGAGATAGATAGAGTAGGTGGATAGGTGGAATAACTTTATAAGTCGGGCAATTGCACGCTTTTATATTCTAAAGGTAGTTAGTGAGGGATTGCCCCACACGTGTGTAATGGGAGTTGTACACATTCCCCTACGCGACCCACACACGTGCTAGGTGATTCATATAAATAACATCACTTTATTATGGTCAAATTCCTAGTCGACCAAGAGTGATGCTAAGCAGACCAATGTGATGATGTGCTGACCACATTCAGTGCGTGAGCTAAGATCCTTCTGATGACAGGTGTCATAACACCACTGGTTTACATCACATTCTAAATTTATGATACAACAAAAGCCACCAAGACTTCATTCATGACTGTAACTGGTAGTAACTTCTCTGGAGTATTAGATCTCTATAGTGGCTTGGAATGTGGAGTGAATGCATGAAGTGTTAAATGGTAGGGATTGATCGCCTTTGTAGAAACCTAGTTATAGGCCTTCGTTTGTAGCTTGGTGGGTAGAAACTCTTGGCCAGAGGACAATGTCAGAGAGTTGGTGTTTTATGATTTTCTGCTCTCCTAATTCAGTGGTAATTTTGTAAATACAAGCAAGTTTTGAGAAATGAAGCGCTCCAAGGCACGCTGGTAATAAACCACCTTTAGCGGTGCGACACCGTCAGAACGAATGATCATGTACATTTAACCATCATTAAACTTGAGGAAATGTGAAAACATCTTGCAGGCCCATAAAATGTCAGTTCCCACTCTTTTGCTTCACTTCACTTTTTATTCAAAAATTTTATTTCTTCATCTCCAGGTTTTTTTAGCCGTTGTGAGGGTTTGTTGTTCTATTCTTCTTCGCTGTAAGGATATTCTCTTACTTCTTTCCCTTGTAATTCTTTCCTACTCTTTTTGAAACATGGTTTGTACTGTTAATAAGATTTCACTAGAAGTATTTAGTGCCACACACGGAATCCTTCTTTGGGTAATAACTGAACTGTTAAATAAGGATTGTGACCTTTGTGCTTTATCTGAGGGTCACTGGTTACCTCTCATATTTATTGCTGAATGTGGGGTCACCTTTTCTTTTAACTTTTTATTTTTGGAGTTCTGTCAATATGTTGATGTGGTCCTCACCAATGTTGCCCCAAACACTTACAGGATCATTAATGGGGTACACTGCATTAAGGAACTGTATATGAGCCACATTGGAATCACGGAGTTGATATACTGCTACAATTAGGTTACCACAAACGAAAATATTCATTATACGAAGAAAAGATTTTTCAAAACAGAGATTTGATCATGGCCCCTTGATTCTAATAAGAATTATTGGGATCATAGTTTAATTGTGAAGAATTGGCAATTTAGTACAATGTATGATATGCCAAGATGCCCTCAGGAAGGCAAGGGAATAGGTTAGGCAATGAAGTTAAAATTTCTCTGTTCGAATAGTCATCTTCTAATTAATGTTGATTTTGTGCTCTTGCTTCCAACCTTTATTGAAGGGACCACACAATCTCAAGGTCGGTATAAGAGCACTACCTATTCTTTTGTAGCAAGGCCTACCAAGAAAATACCAATTACTCCAATCCTCTTAAACAACCTAAAGGCTTTAACTAATCCTCAGAATCTGACTCTGAATCCTCTCACAGATCAAGGGGGATTTTTTTGTCAAAATTACTTCATTATCCTTTGAGCCTCTTGACGTTGCATCAGTACCAAGTAATATCCCTTAAAATGTGATAGTGAAGAGAAGTATTACCAATCTACTTACTAGGACTAAGTCGCCTCTTCCTTCTTGACTAGTCGTGAGTAAGAAACCTGAAGTTGTAGGTTCTTAAAAACCCCTCATCGTGGGTAAGTCTCCTTTCAAGGAATATGAACCTCTGTCTAAGAGGATGAGAAATGATCCACCTTCTCCAACTAAAATTTTTGTAAGGAAAACTACCAATAAGGGCAAGGGTACTACCCTATCCGTTACAGTTTTCCCTGAGCTTGCTAATAATTTAATTAGTGTTGGAGTCCTTTCTGCCGATGAAGCAACTGCATCTTCTCCTCCTCATTCAAGATTTTTGGATCGTGTAAACCATAATTCGACCCTTGTAAGTTGGTCGCTCATTATTTAATTTTTATCTATACTTTTGTATTCCCTCTTTTAATATGCTTTTTATGTTTATTTTCCTTGTAGTTTGATCGACTACGACCTGCTCCTGAGAAGGAATGACAAGATGAATGAGTCATCTTCTGATGTTGAGGTTGCCTCTAACAAGCTGCGCAAATCCTTGGAAGTTATTGGTTGTACTAATGAGGCTCGCATACAAGCAAAGAAATAGTTGGAAAAGAACTTACAAACATTAGAGCTGGAGAAGATATTGGCGGATAAATGTTGTGGCTGCTGCCAAAAAGAAGGCTGAGGATGCTATGATTATTGTCTAGATGGCCAGAACTTAAGTGGTGGAGGTGAAGACCAAGGTTGCCAAGGATAAATAAGATCTCTTTTCAAGGTATTAGGACAGGGCCTTTGCCAATGACTTTATGCAAGTCAACTATTTGAAAAAACTACTTATAAAAATAGTTAGGACGAGGCCCTGGGCAAAGTCAACACTTCTAGAGAGTCCAACCTCTTCCAACTACACCACCTTAGCACTCCCCCTCATATTAATGAGTATATTGATGATGAGGAAGAGGTCGGGGAACCTGCTGATAAGGAGAAATCGGTGGTCGTTGAGCTGGTTGAGTTTCATGTCGTTGCTGATAAGGATAAGGTGGGAAAATAGATCCTTGTAGTTTTTTTAGGAGTTTTCCTTCTACTTTACTTTGCTCATTTTTTCTATTGTATCATTTTATAGGGCTTTCCCTTATGTAACCCCTTCTTTTTTTAATAATGAAATATAATTTATGTTACATATATTATTTCCCCAATTAGATTCCTGCAAGTTCTTTTTTCTTGGCAAATACTTACATCTAACCACCTGCTTTACATTTTAATGCAAGGCTTACATATTTGGTCTCCGTTCAAAATGATTTTCTGGAAAAACGTAGACGATGGTTAGGCGTGGTCGTAGTGAGATCGACGAAGATGAGCTTGAGGGGCTACTTGTCCATGACACATCTTCCTTGGCCAAGTAATCATACTTAAGTTTGCATTCTCTTTTTCATCGAGAAATTACAGATAACGTTGCCTATCATGATATGATTTTTAATCTACAAAAGAGCCGTAAGGAGTTAGCGGCAAGTTTTCATGCCGATTACGAGAAAAAGTTGGCCGGCCTACAGATGAGTAATGGATTTGACCAAAATTTTCTTTCTCTAGCCTTAACTTATTCCAAGAAATAGTTCGTTCTTAATGCTGAACTGAAAGGTGGCAGAAAGGTCACCACAATGCTCGAGCAAGAAAATAATGCCTTACGTGTTGAGCTTGAAGGTCTTAAGAAGTCAGGGCCTTTCGACCAAAATGTGAGTGTTTCATTTTTAGAAAAAGATAATGCTTGCTTGAGGGAGTAATTGGAGCAAATAAAGAAATCCAAGAGGCAGGCTTCTCAGTAGAAAAGGAGGATTTTACAGTCAGTGGAGGAAAAGTGAACTAAAAAAACTCTATCAGACCAAGATTTGACCATAAAAATCAATTGTCTACCATCAAGAGATTGAATGAGAATGTAAATCGCCCCACATACTAATTTTATAAGAAACCTCATACTATATGGATGGATGGTTATGATGAAGACCTCACACACATGAGTATAAAACTTGACTGTGCTCGCAAGGTCGGTCACAAATAAGGCTGGCCCGATGCCCTTACAGTGATAAGGTGTCAAAGGAGAACATGTTGTGGTATTGTCATGACCCAGGTTACTTGGAATATCTTGAACCTCCTTTTACGGATGATGTTTCATGGATCCCTCCGGATGCCATCCTAGTGATTTTTAAGAAAATATCTTGGGTATTATGGCCTTAATGGAGATGACGAACATCATCGACCTCAGCATTTGGTGGATAGGGCGAGTTTTGGCAGTTAACCACGGATTATAGATCTACGAATGACTATTACTCCTTATGCTTTGGATGTTCCTCCTACTGATTTTATGGTTCAACAAGCAAACATACCTCTTCTCGTGATTAAAGATTATCTTACTGTCTGTGTTTGTGATGCCTTTTAATAATATAACAGTTTTGTAATAATCTTCACATTATAATAGAATGTTATATTTATGCCTTCTATCATTTACCTTCCCTTACTTGTTTGGCTTTTGTACAAGTAGATGTAATTTGTAAGGACAAATTTTCAATTGAGTCAATTTGTATATGTTGGCTTAACTCCAGACAAAACTTTTTGAGTCATCGGATCGAAGTTGTGCTTGTGACCTTTCAAGCCTATGACCTTTTTGTTGAAGTGTAACGACCAAGTCAAAGAGATTACATACTATGTCATGTTTCGTGCCTCATGGTCATCATCAATAGTCCAAGGATCTTTCAAGTATAAATGCATATTTTATGTGAGCCTTTGATATTTAATTTTTTTGTGTTAGGATTTTTGTTAAGCTTTTTTAAAATGACTTTATATTTATAAAAGAAAAACATTTTGTTTTGCACCTCGTTCAAATGACCTAGTTCAGACCTCGTTCAAATAACCTCATTCAAATGACCTCGCTCAAACGATTTTTAATGAGATTCTCATGAGGTTCATTGGTCTCTACTGACATATCGTTAGAATTGTCGTTCTAACGTGCCTATATGTCGTTCTAATATCCCGAGCAGTTTTTTTTTTCAAAAAGTCAATTTTTGAAGCAGTTTTTTCTCTTAACTTCCCACTAGTTTTCCCAACCATTTATGCAGTACGGGATTGCAGTTTTTCAGATGACTTTTTCCAATCTTTAAAGAGAACACACTCTTCCAAAAAGTCCCTTGAGTTTTGTTAATTTTTAATGGTTTAACTTTCAAACAAAACACAAGTTTTACACCCAAATTATATTTTTATCCAAGCTTTTACATAATATATGTTTGAGATCAAGTGTTGGCATCGGTTTTATCATTCTCTACATCATTGAGATGGTTTCTTGCAGAGGATTTTGTGTTCGTTGGTGTATATACACGGGACTCCATATGTTTGATGGTAGTAGTGCCCCATCGGTGGACTCCGAGACGTAGGTGAACTCATGCGTTGTCGCTAGGTAGAGGTGGAAGGAACGAAGAGCGTCAAGGCTCGCAAGGGCGTCGAGTCATTGAGTAAGTCTTCTGACATGTCCTTGTATTAAATCCTTACTTAGTGGACTTGTGGCTGGGTCGTCCGAGGTTTTTTTAGTAGTGGGTTTTCCTCTTACATCGCGGTGTTGTAGTTCTGTATTGTATCTTGCGTATTCCCACCTAGATGCATGCTTAGGCTTAACAAGATAAAATTGGTTTAACCACAAAAATGGTGAAATTGATGCTTAATTAAATTGGGTAATGTAGTTTCTTTTCATTCAAGTTGGAAGTATTAATTTGGCGAATTCTTGTTTAGTTTAGATTGCATAAATTAGAACTTGTATTGAAGTTTTGTTTTAGAAGTGAAAATTAATTTTGAAAGAAATATTTTAAATTTGAAATAGTCGGTGAACCATCCCTTTTGAAATTAAGAATTTGAATTTTTGGGAAACCTACGTCCTAACAAGTGGTATCAGAGCTTTTATAATTTAAGGGAATTCGAGTTTTTTAAAGTGGTGTCAGAGCAGGTGCACTAAATTATTGTGTTAGATCCTTTTATGCTTGAATATGGAAAATTTATCATTTTTGAGGTTTCCTGTTTTTTATGGTTCTCACTACGCATACCAGAAAGCACGTATGAATGTTAGAATGGTTGATTCTCGAAAGCTTGCACATGACTCTTCACTTGATATATCTTATGCGTGATTATTTGCATGTTTTTACATGCACTAAATTTTGTACTTCATAATATAAGTGTTTACTGGTTGTGTATCTTTTGAATATTTTGTATTCTGATTTTTAATTTATTGAGTCTTATTGAAAATATAAAAAGACTTTGCTTATCTTTTGAGTCATCTTTGTTTTAAAATTTGCTTAAAATTTTGAAAACTCAAAAAGATTTTTTTTGTGTGTAATTTCGTTTTGGACATTTTATGTGGCATATCTTTGTGTTTGAATCCTATATCACTCTATATCCATGTGGCTATAACTTTTAGTTATGAGTTTTAATTCTTAAATTATTCTTAATCATGCTTGCATGGAGAAGTTTGATTTTGATTTGCTTAATGGATTCTCTTTGTATATGCCTCCGTACACACATGCACAAGCTCTTTTGAACGTTAACTCCACATGTATATTTGATATTTATGAGTTGTTATGCAATTAATTTTGTTATCTACATGTTTTATGACTATAGGGGATTTGTGCATGTAAGAATCGTTGCCCCTGATATTTATATAAATAGTATAGAAAAGAAAAGAGGGTGCATGGGAAAGGGCTACGAAAGGAGCAAATCTCCTTTGCGTGAAAGTCACCGTTGGCAAGAGCCTAATGAAAAGATCAAATGGCAATAAAAATAAAAATAAATTGCCAAAGGCCAACATAGTTTAGTTTGTTTGATCATTCAAAAGAAGTAGCTTTAAAATAATAGAGAAAATAAAAGAAAGAAAATATATAATTTGTTTACCTTTTAAAGGTGTTTAGTTGAAGATCAACGACTTTGCACAATGAAACCTAGTTATATGTCCTGTCTCTATTGATTTGTAGAAACATCAAAATTCTAGGATTGTGTATATTGTGCTTGTTTGTTCTTTGAGTTCACGTTATCTTGTCACATGAGGCTAAATCTTAGTTAATAAAGTTTTACGATTAAATAAATTCCCGTGAATATTTTTAAGTGATTGGGTCATAACCTTTTTGTCTCTAGTTCACACACGTTCATTATGTTTACCATATTTGGTTTAAACACATATATGCCATACGAGTGTGGAAATCTTATCGTGTTTAGTATCTTGTGTAGTGTTTATACCAATATATGTGTGCTTATGCTTCATTGATATCTTCTGTATATTTATATATAATATGGTATTATTTGTTTTGAGTTTTTGCTTTTACATCTAGTCCTTGTATGCTATTTGTGCATATAAATATCTATCTTAATGAAATTTTCATTGGTTACCCATGCTCATTTTAGTTCATTCTAGCTGATATCATTTTGCTATCACATCATAGTCAGTATATATTGCTCCTTATGTGGATTAGTTATTCTTGTGTTGCCATGTTGCTTTGTTATTCTTGTATCACTATACACCATTGCATGATATAATTGTTTTTCCTTTATGCTTATCCCTTATTTCATTTAGGGGGAGAATTTGTTTAAATTGGGGAGAAATTAATTATTTTTTGCTAATAATCTTGGTCTATTCCTGAACAAAAAGGGGGAGAAATGGTATTTAACTCTTATAATTTAGGGAGATCTAACTTAAGGGGAGGCGTACTTTCTTAGGTAGGCATTGTTAGACAAAGGGGTAGGAATAAATTGTTTAATTTATTTTGTTATATTCCCTATGCATTTTATGGTGTGTTTAAGTGTGCAGGTTTTCATCCAAGCGACAAAGTTTTTAATGCAAAGCTTCTCAGAATATTTGTCGATCAAGCGTCTATGTTTTTTCCTTTTGGGTTTGGATTGAGTCTGTTTATATGAGCTTGATGGCCCATAGGGTTTTTATTTTTGGTTTTGTCTTGGAATAGCCAAAGGGGGAGATTTGTAAGGATAAATTTCCAATTGAGTCAATTTGTATGTGTTGGATTAATTCTGGACAAAACTTTTTGAGTCATAGGATATAAGTTGTGTCTGTGATCTTTCAAGCCTATGACCTTTTTGTTGAAGATGTAGTGGCCAAGTCAAAGAGATTACATACTATGTTGTGTCTCGTGCCTCATTTTCGTCATCAACGGTCAAGGATCTCTCGGGTATGAATACATATTTTATATGAGCCTTGGATATTTAATTGTTGGGGGTTAGGATTTTTGTTAAGCTATTTTAAAATGCCTTTATATTTTTAAAAGAAAAATATTTTGTTTTGCACCTCGTTCAAACGACCTAGTTTAGACCTCGTTCAAACAACCTCGTCCAAACAACCTGGTTCAAAAAACCTCGTTTAAACGACTTCTAACGAGATTCTTAAAAGGTTCATTTTTTATCTGCACTGACATCTCGTTAGAATTGTCATTCGAATGAGCTTATATGTCGTTCGAACAACCAGAGCAGTTTTTTTCTTTCAAAAAGTCAGTTTTTGAAACAATTTTTTCTCTTAACTTCTCACTAATTTTCCTAACCATTTATGTAGTATGGGATTGAAGTTTTTCAAATGAATTTTTCCAATCTTTAGAAATAACACGCTCTTACCAAAAGTCCCTTGAGTTTTGTTAATCTTTAATGGTTTAACTTTCATACAAAACACAAGTTTTACACCTAGATTATTTTATGATTCAAGCTTTTATATAATATCAAGTGTTGGCATTATCATTCTCTACATCATTGAGATTGTTTCTTGCAGAGGATTTCGTGTTCGTTGGTGTACATACAGTGAACTATGTATGTTCGACGGTAGCAATACCCCGTCGGTGGACTCCTGCGTTGTCACTAGGTAGATGTGGAAGGAATGAAGAGTGTCAAGGCTTGCGAGGGAGTCGAGTTGTTGAGTATATCTTCTATCTTGTCCTTGTATTAAATCCTTACTTAGTGGATTTGTGGCTAGGTTATTCGAGGTTTTTCCCATTGTGGGTTTTCCTCGTACATCGTGGCGATATGGTTGTGTATTTTATCTTGCGTATTCTCACCTAGATGCATGCTTAGTCTTAACAAGATAAATTGGTTTAATCACGCCAATGGTGAAATTGGTGCTTAATTAAATTGGGTAATGTAGTCTATTTTCATTAAAGTTGGAAGTATTAATTTGGAATATTCATGTTTAGTTTCTCTTGCCTAAATTAGAACTTGAATTGAAGTTTTGTTTTAGAAGTGAAAATAAATATGGAAAGAAATATTTAAAATTCGAAATATTCGGTGAACCATCCCGAATATTCGGTGAACCATCCTGAATTTTCTGGGAACCTACGTCCAAACAAGTGGTATCGGAGCTTTTATAATTTAAGGGAATTTGGGTTTTTCAATGTAATTAACTTGTTGCAAGTTTAGTGTGACACCCCACCCAATTAAATACCGGGTGGCCAGTCATTTATAAAATTTAAAACAGAGTATCTAGTTTGTTCATTCTTAGCATCACTGTCGAAAAATAATTTTCTTATTAACCACCTAATAATTGATTAAGCTACTATCAAAACATCTTCCCCATTAGTAAATATTATTTAATTTAAATCATTAAACCCATCCAACATTTTCACGAACAAATGAATAATGACTAAAACACTATATGACTGAATGTAAAGAAACTGGAATAATTGTCCCAGTTAAATAAAAATCCAAACCATCAAAATGTAATAATACTAAATCCGACTGAATACTAAATATGTAAATGAAATGTGTACAATATATCTCTGACATACAAAAATGAGAACGGGCGACACCTGCCCTAACTGGAAAGTCTAAATAATAGAACTGAGATGATAGAAGTGGAGGCGTCTATATATGAGGACCTGCAACTCCCACAATAGCTGCAGCACGCAAATGGTTCGATAGTCTAAACTTGGCGTCCCTATGGCTGGACACCTAAAATAAAATACAAAAAGAGAAAAGAGATTTTGCAAAAGATGGGTCAGAGCCCGAGTGTAAAATATTTTAAAATAATTTAGCAAGTATTTAAAATTTGCAATGAAGAAAATATTATTTACATGTTAGCTTCTCGAGCACTCACTTGAGATTCTCACTTCTCAACTATTATGCACGCCTAACGTATACTTCTAACTCATACTAGATACACTATCACACTTAACTATCTTAAATTAAGTCTCTTACTATGACATCTAAGTCATTATGCCAACCCATACTACCCGAATAATACATTCTTACCTTTTCCATTATTAATCAATCGAACTCAAGCACCTCATTAATTATTTAAGTTTTCGTATCCTTAAATAATATTATATGTCATAATCGTTTTCATTTATAAAGCAACACAGTATAATAATCACAAGTGTACATATGTATATCACTATCAACACCCCAAAGGCTAAACCTGCGGTGCATACATACTCAACTATCAGATCCTCGGTACATCACGTACATAAGGATTACGAATTCTGAATCACTCTGGAATCGTATAAATACAAATCACACATATTAGAGGCAAACATAGTTCCAAGCCCATGGGTTACACATATACCTACTCACCCATATGACCGTCATCACTATCATTCTCATAGACAGCCCGTACCTAGGTTCTATGTTATGAGGCACCAATCTAAATCCCCCTGAAGGCTCCTCGTGATAAGACTGTCCTCTCTTTAAGACACCCCCCGTGATAACAAGTATAGTAGGTATGTCATACACAGAATTACTAGTATTATAGATATTCACACAAACCCATCAAGATCATTAGGCATACACACAACCCAAATATTTTAGTTCATGCGTAGTATTACTCTCATTACTACTTACGATATATTTATTTAATTACGAACACTCTCTCTCATAATTCAAAAGTATAATTCACCGCTCCAAACACCTTAAAGTTTTATTCCCAAATAACCTTAATAATTCTGCCCTATACTGAAATAAATTCCACATTATTTAATCTCACTCGAATTAACTATGCTGCATAAATTGGAACCAAAATGACTTTTTGAGGTATCTTGTCATGTCGCTCAAACAAAATTGCATCTTGTTTGACCGAGATAGTAGGTCGTTTTAACGGCCTCTCCGCGCGAGATGCCATCTCGTTCGAACGAGATCCAAATATTTTGAATGAGATTGCACAGTATTGTCCCCTACATCTGGCAGTTGCGTTTTTCACCATTTCCAAACCTAAAAACCTCTACAGATCAGTCCCAAACACCAATTAATCAGTTCGAATCGATACTCTAACATGCATATTTGATTTCTAACAACCTAGAATCATTTAATCCTTAATAAACAACCCTTAAATCTGAAATCCCCAATTTAAATAAATTAAACCCTAGTTCTTCCCATTATCATTCAAGAACATAATAAACCCAAATTCCTTCATCACAATACATCATAAATTCGTGACTTCTAATCTACCTACATGAGGATTTAACATATTTCGATTTCAGATTGTAATTAATCATCTTAAACCTCCAATTTCATCAAGATTATGAACAATACATGGGTATTATACACCTATACTAACATGAACATGATTATTGCTACAGTTTTGCAAGAATTAAACACTTGCCTCACGAAAGAAGGTCTAATCCATTGATGTAGTTGGTATGGTTGTGGTCCTCTCTCTCCAATCTACACGGTGGTGGTCTTGGTGATGTAAAAGGTGCACTGGTGGTGGTTCTGGCCTTAGAAACCTCTCATCCTCCTTCCTCCTTTTGGCCTCTTTGTGTCTAACATTGATAGATCTAATCTAACCCACGTGCCTGATCTTTTATTCCTTTAATTTTCGTCACTAATTATACTCCAAAAATACAAATTACCAAAAAACCCTCTCGGGGTGTCGGTTTGGTTTAAAACTGTCCCGGGAACCAAACTAAACTCCCGGGTAGACTTTTCTGACTATCTCGATCCTTTCGGACACATTGGCGCACTTTAAATGACCATTTGGGTGACTTATAAATATTTTAATTTTTATTCCATTAATTTAGTCTTGACACGACTGACACGCACATTCTGACTTAATTACCGTTATTGTCATATTTCTCACTCGTGACAATTTTCATAAATTATCAATCATATTCACAATCATATATTACTTTATTCGCTCAGTAATATTCAATATAATTCTCATCAATAAATACAAACCCTTTTCTCGCTAGTTAATATTTATTTTAATCCGGATTAATTATCAATTAATTTCCCATATTTAATTTAATTAATCCAGTATTTAAAAATCATTAAAAATACGGGGTGTTACATTTAGTTAGGTCATCTTGATGAGATTTGTTGATTAATAGTTCTACTAGTAGTTTAGTCTTACGATCACATGGTTAGTTGTTGCCCTAATGATCTGCCTTACAATTTACCAAGGTTGAACGAACCTGGGTTATCTAGTCTTAGGATTTAATGAGGACCCTTTGTTGATCGTATGGACGGATATTATCGTTTTGACCAAAGGTCAGAATTAGTTACCCTAGACGACCAAATGTGTTGAGATCTACCTTTGCATTTAGCCAGCTATGGTCGGATCTCATCGTCCATGTGGCTGCAATGGATTTCTTAAAATTTGGCAAACTTCTTATTTTTTTATCTACCCATGGGCAAGATCATACATCGAGTGAAGATGACCAAATGTGTTAGGATTTATCCTTGCATTTTGCCAACTATGGTTGGATCTTGTCGTCCATATGGCTGCCATGGATTTCCTAAAATTTGGTGAACTTTTTGTTCTTGGTTAGCCTTAAAGGCGAGGTGATATATGAAATTTATTTTTTGGCAATTGTGTTCTAAAGTGTTACTGAGATGTTGTCAAGTTTTAATGCGCTGCTGAGATGTCTTCGACTTTAACTTTTGGCAAGGTTTTTAGCACATATCCCTACACTGATAAAAAAAATGATTACACTCATTAATAGAATATATTTATATATCACTGAAAGTAAGTTACAAGAAATAAAATAGCTTTAAATGAAAAGACTTTACATGTTTATTGATAATATTTCCTTAGGTTTTCGGCATTCTAAGAGTTTTTGAATGGATCTCCTTCCAAGGATTCAATTTTGTAACTTCCTGATCGGACAACAACAGATATTTTGTATGGACCATGCGAGTAAGGCTCTAACTTGTTCCATTTTTGAATGACCTTCTTCAGCACGTAATCTCCTTCCTTCGGATTTCTCGATTTTACTCTTTTATTTAAAACTTAGCATTTCGTTGATGCTATACTTCCACCCGAAGTATTACATGTTCTCTAACTTCTTCTACTAGGTCCAGATCTAGTCTTGTCATTAAGTCTCTCTTTAGTGAGTCAAAATTTAGAACACGGTTATTGGGCAGACCAATTTTCTTCGGGACTACTGTTTATGTTCCAAAGGCTAACATATAAGAAGTCTCGCCTATTGTCATTCTCAGCGTTGTCCTATATGCCCACTGATTACTTTAGAGTTTATTAATCCAATTTTATTTAGCATCGTCCAGACACTTATTTATTCTGTCGAGCAAGGTTTTGTTCGTTACTTCTGTTTATCCATTGCATTGAGGATGGTTGTGTATATAATGCAGTTTTTGGATTTTAGAATGCTTACAATAGTCTTCAAACTCCTGGTTGTCAAATTGAGTGTTGTAATTGGTGATGAAAGCGTACGACATCCTATAATGGCAAATGATGTTCTTCTAGATGAAGTGTAATACCTTTTCATGCGACATTTCCACCAAGGGTTCACCTTCCACACACTTGGTGAAGTAGTCTACATCCACGGCTAGGTATTTAAACTAGCCTCTGGTCTTGGGTAAAGGTCCGACCAAATCTATTCCCCACATTGCACATGGACAGGGAGATTTTGATAATGCCATGTGATATCGATTTAAATAAATTCGCAAATTTTCAAGTTACCTTATTTAATCAATGTCAATTTTTTATCCAATTTTATTCATCCCTAAAACATGAAACTACGTGTGAAAAAAATCAAACCAGCAAAGAATAATTGTTGACACACAAATTTCAGGAAAAAAAACTTTCGGGTAAAACCTTTATTTCACTATAAAGACGTAAATCGCAACTTACAATAATTATAATGAAATATACAACGATCACTCCTTAGAACAATCACGTAGATATGCAGTCTAGAGTCAGCAAGATCCGCAACTCCAATTCAGATCAGGAATACCCACGAGCACTCCCTATGACACGCAGTCGACGTCAGCCCAATACTCCCATTAAGAGCACCTAGATCAGCAGTAGAGATCTTCTCTACAAGATAAACTTTAACAAAGATGCGTATTTGGGTTCCAAAATAATTCACATAAAGCAATTGGAATTTTTTAAATTGAAAAATAAAGAGGATTAAGTCCCTAAAAGTGAGAAGATAAGTATTCTACCAATGCATTTTCATCTATTGAAAATTCCTAGGTCTTCTGGTCAAAAATGAAGTTGGAAAAACCAATTTATAGAAAATCTAAGGTGGCAGCTCGCTCGAACGGAATGGAGCATCGTTCGAACGAGATCAAGCTGTCGCTTAAACGAGATCTCGCGACTTCGCGCGACAGTACACTATCGCTTGAACGATTGTGCTGGTCGCTCGAACGACCTAATGAAAAATAAATCTTTTCTTTTTGTTATTTCAAAAATCCCCCTCAACACTTTGAAAAATATTTTTGACGAAAAACTTAAAAAAGTTCGCTCCAACACTTAGAAAATATTTGATAAAAAATGTCCTAACATTCTAAGTGAAATGCTAGGGAATCAAAACACAACATTTACCAAATCTATCTCGCGTAGACTTGAATGTTAAATAACTTTGATATTCGGATCCGTTTTGATGCTTGAAGGATCTTCAATTATTCTTTAATGGATGTAGCGGTATACGACATACTCACATATAAGCCGTACAATAAAATAATCTCCTTACAAATGTGATCGGCATAAGAGAACCCCCAAGACTCTTGAGAATTTTGGTGTACTTTTGAAACTTTACACACCTCTTTGCATAATTTTCTCAATAAGCTTTAATTGTAGGCCAGTAGTAGCCCTGTGTGGCTACTTTCTTTACTAGTGATCGACTGGATGGATGTGCTCCATAAGAGCCTTTATGTGATTTTTTAATCAAGTTATCGACTTTGACTGGATGGACACATATGAGTAATGTAATGATGAAACCTCTTATGAATAGGATTCCACTATCAAGAACATATCTCGCTACTTAGTACCCAAGTCTTCTGGATTATTTAGGGTTTGATGGGAGAATGCCGATCTCTAGGTGTGCTCTCATTGGATCCATCCATGATGGACCCAAGTCTTGTTACATTATATTGACAATATCTTCATCTGTACTCCAGTGCATGAGTATTTCCATTGGAACTATTATTCTTAGCTCTGTTCTTATAGTGGATTCCAAGTGGGCAAGTGCATCTGCTCGGGCATTATCTGGCCTCGAAATTCTAAACATCTTGATCGTTGGGAATTTTTCTACCTAATCCTTAGTTTTGCCCAAGTATTTTTCCATAGCCTCCTCTACTGCCTCATAAATTCCCAAAATTTAGTTTGTTATGAGTTGAGAATCACTATGTGCTAATATATATTTCTTTATAAGAGATGATGCCAATCTAAACCCCGTTATGAGCGCTTTGTACTATGCCTTGTTGTTGAAGGCCTCAAATTGGAATCTAAGGTTATATTCCATATTAATTTCATCTGGTGTTATAATGATTAAACCCACTCCACTGCCTGTGGCACAGGACGAACCATCTACGAATATTTTCCAGACGGGAGGATCTTCTTCGAGATATTCTTTGATCAAGTTCTCGTACTTAAATAATTTTTTATTTGCTCCAAGTCGCTAGCAATTTTTTCATACTTGGATGAACCTGGAACCTCAGTACCCCGGTCGACCGGATTAATGATTAAGTTATCTCCCATAGGAGTTTGCTCATTTAATTTGACTGGTGAGCTCTCTTTCGAAGAAGTCTGCTCGGTCTGCTTTGGGACTGAACTTTCTTCTATAGAAGTCTTTTTTTTCGCTTTTGATGCTGAGATCTCTTTCGTAGAATTATACTCAATAGGTCTTTCTTCGTAAGTGAATTCCGCTATAAAATCTACCACTGCTTGGCCTTTGATGGTTGTTCTAGGTTCATACTGAATGTCATGCTCTTCTAGTTCTACAGCCCAATCCATTAGCCTGTCTGATTTATTAGGTTTATGAATAGCTTAGTGTAGAGATAGGTCTGTGTAGGCAACGATAGTATGGGCCTAAAAGCATGGCTTCCTCCGCCCAGAAGCCTCAATTAGGGATAATGCCAATTATTCTATCCTTGGATATCGAATCTCCATTCCGCTGTATGCTTTACTGGTATAGTAAACTGGTTTTGTACCCCATTTTCTTATCAGACCAACGTCGAACCAATCGTTGATTAGGATATGGCCAGGTACAAGTAAAGTTTTTCCCCCATGACAGGCCTTGAAAGTAGGGGTGGAGATCCCACATACTTCTTCAAATCCAAGAATGCAGCCTCAAATTCATCATTCCATTCAAGCGTGTTTCTCATATTTTAAAGAATGGTAGGCAGTTGTCGATAGCTCGCAAAACAAATCAGTTTAATGCAGCCACATGCCCTACTAACCATTGCACTTCCTTTTTATTCGTTGGATACGACATGTTGATTAATGCCTGATTTTTTTGTTGGTTGGCTTCAATGCCTCTATGTTTGACTATGATGCCCCAAAACATCCCTTCTCATACTTCGAAGACATATTTTATTGGGTTGATCTTCATTCTATATTTTTCTAGTCGATCAAACATTTTCCCTAGATCTCTGATGTGGTCGGAGGTTATTTTTCTCTTGGTGAGCATGACAACAATGTACACCTCTATGTTTTCATCGATATGTTCTTTGAACTCTTTGTTCACCAACCTTTGTTATATTTCTCCAATGCTTTTCAGCCCAAAGGTCATAACATTGTAGCAGTAGCTACCTCGGCTTGTGATAATTAAAATCTTTTATCGATCTTCTAGTTTCATTATGATCTGGTTGTATGATGTATAAGCGTTCATAAAACTGAGCAACTCATGTCTTGAAGTGGAGTCGACCAACTAATTAATCCTAAGCAAATGATAATGATCCTTCAGGCATGCTTTCAGGTTGGTGAAGTCAACACATATAGGCCACTTGTTATTTTTTTCCTGATCATCACTACATTGGAAAGCTACTCTGGATACTTGATGTCTTCAATGAAGTTTTCTTTTTGTAACTTCTCTAGTTATTCTTCTATGACCGTTTTATTCTCCTGACTGAAGACGCATCGATTTTGTTTGATCAACTTGGCATCCTTGATTATGGTTAGCTCATGACATGTGGATTCTGGGTCAATCCCCGACATGTCTTCATGACTCTAAGCAAACACGCTCCTCCACCACCTAAGAAAATTAACCAATTCTTTCTTGAGGGTAAGGTCCAGAGATGATCCGATCTAGGTCATCCTCTCCGAGTGTTCGTCATCCAATATAATTGATTCAGTATCTTATATAACCTGCCCTTTGACTGACTCTGCTTCATCTAGGGGTGTTCGCGGCTCGACCCGGTCTGGTCTGGTCCCATTTTGAGGTGTTTTTGGGATCAGATCGCATTAATCGGTCCTAGAAAAATTAGGACCGAGACCAGACTGAAATGATCGATCTTGATCCTCTTCGGGTTTCAAACGGTCCATATTCGGTATCGGTCCTATTCGGTCCATAAATAATTAATATAAAAAACACTAAGCCCCTCCATCAAAACCACTATGATCGGACCTGTGAGATCGAAATCAAGATCATGTTAAGTTGATTTATCAATGCATAAGGCCTACATAATGAGTTTTCTTAATCTGATGCAACAATACAAAAAAATATTGCAGCAACAACATTACATTAAGCAGTAAGCTCACATGGCTTAAGACAAGAACAGCAAAACATTACAGCAGCAACATAAAATTGTCTAAGCATAAAAATCACAATTTTGCATGCAACAACAGCAACATAAAATCAGAGTAGGAGATCGGTTGGGTTGCCTCATAAAAAATAATAGTAAAAGACCATTCCCCAAATAATAGAACATTTGAGTCCACCCTTATCTTACCCCTTTCATCTCCACTACCCTAGCTCCAACAACAAATTAATAATAAAAAATGCAAAATGTTTTTTTTAGAAATATTATAAGTTCTGAATATGTAAATATACACTACTCATGTTTTAATAATAAAATGCAATAAGATTGAGTATAACTCATACCATACTAATAAATTCATATCTACTGATGATTCACACACATAAAATACATCTTTGCATCATATATTTGAATAGTTAATATGATTCATGAAACAAAGAACTTGAGAAGCTCTCAATTGAGTAGCAGCGGTCATAAGACGCAGCAAATAAAAATCGCAAGCAACAACAGCAACATAAAATCAAAGGAGGAGATCGATTGGGTTGCCTCTGTCGAAAACTAAAATGAAATTACATAAACATAAACGTAAAATGAAATCGCATCAGAGATAAAAACTAACCGACTTGAATTGCCTCTGTCAGGTCGGAGGAGGAGATCGATTGGGTTGGGAAGTCTTGGTATTATTGAGGATGGGGGGAAACGGTTGTATAGAGAGAGAGAGAGAGAGAGAGAGAAAAAGATTAGGGTTGGTTAGTGTTAGAAAGGATAGCGTGGGCATGTAACTTCTGCAAGTAAAATTTAAAGCGTGTAAATGTGTAAGTTAATATATATATATATATATATGAAATTAAAGCGATAGTGGGTTTGGTTCGGTTTGGTTTTTCAGTCCGTTCAGGTTCGTGCACACCCCTAGCCTGATTCCAAGGATCTAATATTTTAATTTGGTAGGTCATGGTCAGTTGCTTCTATTCTTCCTTGTCAGTTAAGGTATAGTAACACTCCCTGAATTCCACTTCACTTCCTTTCACTAAGCCGACCTTATAATGAGTGGGGGACTTCAAGAATTAGTGTAAAGTGAAGCAAACTGCATTAAAAAATTTCAGTCCTACCATGTCGAAGATAAGGTTGTACATTGGCTGAACGTTCTTATCCAAGATGAAGAAATGGATCTTTTTTGTTCGGCAAGTAGGCTAGGTGTCGATCACAACTTCCAATTCAATTGTACCCAAGGGGTATACTTTATTTCTTGAGAAATCGATGAGCGATCGGTGATAGGCTTCAAGCTTACTATCACTCAACCTTAGACTTTTGAAGCAGTTATAGAATAAAACATCAATAAAACTATAATTGTCGACTAGAATCTTTGCTACCCCGCCTTCATATACCATCATAGAGACGATTAATGGATCTTCCTGTGGATATAACACACTGGACAAGTCATCTTTTAAGAAGCTGACCATAAGATGATCTTTGTTTACCTTCTTAGGTAGGGTATCCACATTATCGGTCAGATTAATCTGTCTGATGTGAGCACATGCCTTTGCCTCATTGAGTTAGGCTTTCTTTTATGTGGGTTCGTTGCCTTTTTTGGCATCTCCTCCTATGATGAAGTTACATCCAAAAGATATTATTTTTACCTCATGTACAAGCTCCTTAGGACTTTTGGGCAGATCTGCATTATCCTCAGAATCACCGTCTTTGCCTATTTTCTTCTCATTATGTCTTTTGCATGGATAATTTGACCTTCACTAGTCTTCTGCTCATTCCTTTGATCTGTCTGGCCAAATTTTTCCATAAATTTTGATAATTTTCCTCGATTGATTAAGTTCTCAATCTCATTCTTTAGGGCTATACAATTATCAAAATTATGGTCGTGATCCCTATAAAACTCACATTATTTTCTCCCATCCCTTCTATTTGTTGGGGCTTTATTTTATCGGGCCACTTCAGGTCTTTTCTCCAACAGATTTCCTCAGGGATATAATGGACACCAATGTTCAGAGGAATATTTTTATCGTATCTCTTTGGTTTGTCAGCCTTTTTATCTTTCTGCTCTTTTTTCTCTAAGCTTTTGTTGGTATTATTTTTGGAGCTACCAACCTCTTTGGCAACCATAACTTCTCTGACGTTCATAATCTTCTCTACTTTAGCTAATAACTCACTCATCATCTTGGGTGGCTCCGTAGTTAATGACTGCCTTCTCATCATAGTCTATCACATTGATTTTCTCACTATTGAAATGGGTAATGAACTCTCGAGTCATCTCGTCGACCTTCTGCCGAACATTCAATAAATATGCCACCCTCTTGTCGTGCTTGTTTTTAAAGTAAAAATTACTAATTAAGAGATTGATTAGTTATTATAAGCTTGAAATATGGCCTTGTGATATACCATTGTACCAGAATTGCACGGATCCCGTGATTGTACTGGAGAAACCCCGATAACGCATCTCATCGTGGATAAAATAAATATCGGTGGCAGTCTGGTACTGTTCTACATGTAATACTGTGTCAGTTTTGCCATCATACTTCGGGGTTATCATTGATGATTTGAATTTTACGGGTGCAGGACAACCCACAATTGATGGGGTGAATGGAGATCCTCTCACAAACCCTCCTATGTAAAAGGATCTTTTGATTTAATAATTTCCCCCAAACGATCTTCAGTTGCTTAATTGACCCCTTTCAGGGCAGGTCGTCCTGCTCGGTCATAGCTGCGATGAATTTTCTTGGTCGATCGCGACTTTCTATCGAACTTTTATTCTTAGAAGTCGGTTTGGCATGTGTCGACTTACGTTTCGCAACCCTAGATTTTGATGAACACTGTGTCCTCCAAACAGCAGACCTTGAGTCTTCTCCATGATATATAGATCCAGTGGGATCTCTGCGATGTTTCCTCCTCGCTTATTATGGGAATAGTGTAGATATCCCATCTTAGGATCCCCTAAGCACCTCCTTAGGTCCCTAGCACTCACTCATTCATGACAAACCTTAGTTCATACTCTGAGTACTGATCTAGAGGCCATCAGGCACACCTAGGCCCCATTTAACTCCGGTTAATTTTCTTGCCTGAGTGAAAGCTTAATGAATCTTCAAAGAGCTCTGAATCCCCATTTTAACGATTTGGACCGTGCACGAATGGGCCTTACAGTTCGGACGAACGATTCATTTTACCCCAAAAATTGATCTGGAGGCATCCGAACACTCTCGGGATCCATTTGACTAATTTTAACTCTTAAGCTCAAACAAATTTTAATGAATCGTTGAAGGGCTCTGATTCCCCTTACCGATGGTCTACCCCGTACGTGAATCAACCTTACGGTACGGATGAACGACCCATTTTACTCTAAAGGGTCATTCAGCGCTTTCGGGCCTCGTTTGACATAAGTTAACTCTATAAACCGAACAAAGCTCAATAAACCTTCAAAGGGCTTTGAATCCCTTATCCAACGGTCTCCCCCGTGTGTGAATCAGCCTTATAGTATGGACAAATGACCCATTTTACTTTGAAGGCTCTCATAATTGAACAAAGATAAAAGAAATATCGAAAGGCACTAAATACCCTTTCCAACGGTCCCTCCCGTGCACGAATTGGCCTTACGGGTTGGACGAACAATCCATTTTCCTTCGAGAATTTCCTTTCGAATGACCAATGGTAACTTTCGGGTCCTATTTAACTTTGGTCGACTTCCGAACCTGGGAGTAGTTTATTGATTCTTAAAGGGATCTGAATATCCTATCCAACGGTTCACCCCGTGCACGATTTTAACTTATGGTTCACATTTTACGGCCATTTTTTCAAAAAACCTGCTTCATAATGCCAAAAGGCAACTCCAGGACCACGCTTATCGACAGTGTGTCTAGGGTTCTATGCCGATAGGCACGTTTAGGACTATGTCGATCGGTACCCCCTTGGCCCTATAAATAAAGGCCATGACCTCACTTTGAAAGGCACCTCTGAACATCCCTCTCAACAACTCAGAGAGAATTCTCTCGAATTCAGAGTCGTTTTTTCCTTTAAATTCCATTTCCCTCATTCCTTCCATCATTTTCATACTATTTTGAGTAAATTCCCACCCACCTACTCAAATCACCGTCATCTCATCTTGAGATCAACACATCTATAATCAATATCTACTACAAGTCTTCACAAGGAGGTCTAATTTTTTCCCTTTGTCTTTAAATTCTCTTATTTTTGCATTAGTTATTTCATTTTCACTTTAGTACTTTACTTCATTACATCACATATCTTAATTTCAAACTTTTTATTATTAGTATTCTTGCATAGTTTATGTTCATAGAAAAACCCCAAAACAAGAAAAAAAGGGTCTACTTGTAAATTCCAAACGGGGATTTTCTATCACATTTTCTCACACAAAAAACCTTTTTCTATACACACATATATAATAAAGTCCCCAGTTGGATTCATAGATTAAATCCCACCTCGTATTGTCTTCCAACTACGTAGACTTTGATGCCCCCTCAGGCTACTTAAGCGTCTTGGGTAAATCCCTAGACTCGAGTCCTCCCACATACATTTGTTACTTTGTTCTTATCATATATTCATAATATATATATATATATATATATATATATATATATATATATATATATATATATATATATATATTGTATATGTTTGCTTGCTTTTGTCTTGTCTGATATACGCAATCGTTCTCTTATAACGATTTGTGAATTGGCAAACACTTACATCACATTTTTAATTACTATTTTGGGAACTCTCCTAAGGATGACCTCGCTTCGCCTTTATCCATGACGTGGGTCGAGCGATTTTTTCCTCCATTTATATTATGCACATAAGCACACACATCACGTAGTTTTACAGGAGAAGATTAACACCTGTCCATAAGAGATCGAAAGGGTCAGATGGATGCTTAACACCTTCCCATTCCGTAACATAGTCCTCGGACACTTGAACTACTAGTTTTGTAAGCATCAATATTGTCCTTGATGCCTTTCTCTCGGTGGGACAACATTTCTTTTGTCTATTTTATGAAAAATATGCTGGCGACTCTATCTCTACATATCACCCCACATCAAATATGGTTGAGCGCCCGAATAAAGGAGACAATCCCATGCGCATGCCGAAAAAAGGGTAAGGAATGAAGGATCCACCTCGGTAGATCCATTTCCCCAAAAAAAACTGGAAGAACCGTCGAGATGGCCGCAGTAGCGACTCCGCTGGGGACATTTTAAGAGGACTAGACTCTATTTTCTGCATGGGTGTTATTCTTTTTTGCATGTGTGCGTATGCACCTACCTGTATTTTCCCTTTCCTCTTCTATTTACCTTTCATATATCTCTCTCTCATGTATATATCACTTTCCACTCACTTAAACACTTCACACACATGTATATATTCTCCATATATGCTTCACACACTTACACTTAGCTTCACTTATATTCACATGCTTCGCACACCACTTAGAATATCCACGCTTAGACTTCACTAGAACATACCCACACTTCCTACACTTGTATATATGCTCACTTACACATATCACACATCACTTGTAGTTTATCCATGTATAAGTTCTCTACCACACACACTCACTTGTATATATTTTCATGTCACATACTCACTCACATGTATTCATGCGTAGTATAGTTTCCATGCTATATATACTTGTATATGCTCCCCGCGAGTGTAGTATTCCTTTTACTCATCATTCCAGTAAAAAATGATAAAAAAAATACTCTCTCTCCATTATATGTTAATTAAGACTCATGCATTTTTTACACACTAAATCACCAAGAGCATGGCTATATTGACCAAAAATGTATCCCTAACGGGGGTTCCATCTTGTGATGGGCACTGGTCCTACGGGTCATAGTTAGCCTAAGTGATATGACTCTCACATTCCCTTGGCCTCGTACCGTCGACATATATCGAACGATTCCCCCCGCATCGTATCGCTTGATCGAACTCACGACGGGAGGTAGATAGGAAGAAACTCGTTCACGTACGTTGAGTATATCGAATTCTCTCTTACACGTACTATCCCTACGAGGTATATAGTGAGGCAATTCACATACACTCAGGTATATCAAATGGCTTGTCCACACGTACCGATGAATGATTGCCCTTATAGGTTAGAGGTATATCGTGGAAGTCATGCCAAAGGAGGGAACTCTTTCACTAACCCTACAAGTGAATCCCATATAGTTGTCAAACCTAGAACACTCATATTTAGTTTGTCAGTTACCATGCAAAATGCTGTTGAAATTTCGGGTCGGCGTACCACTCGAATTTTTGCGCTATTTTGCCTTCTTCAAAACAGAACCCCTGTCAGTGATCCTGAAAACAAGTCCAACCATGTCTTAAGTATTTTTAAACCCTATTTTCCCAGGCTTGGTCCATGTTTGACATTTTTTCTGCATTTAGGCGAACCTAATACGAGTGAGAACCTAATAATAACATTAGTAATAATCATGGTGAGATTCTTCTCCCTTTTCCCTCCTTATTCGAAAATTAAAAATACTAAAAATAATTTTTCTCCTTATCCCAAAATACCAAAATCATTCTCCCTCCTTTTCTTCAAAAATAAATTCCAACCATTTTCCCTCCCAGGCCGATCGCATACCCGATTTTATCCTGCTCCCTAATGGCTTCGATCTTTCGTTAAACTGCCCCGAAGCTCCGTCGGTTCTTTTACTACCTCATCCGAGTTTGGAATTTACTTTCATGAGCTCTTCATGGAGAATACTGATCAATCACTGAATGTTCAACCTGATATGATGATTATCATAGCCCATCTCAGTGCCAAGATTGATAACCTTTAAATTGAGGTCCATGAGATACAGCATCATCGGCCTAGATTCCCGAGGACCATGAGGTTCTCTTTCCTCATTCCATTAATCCCCCCGCTCCTGAGCCTGTTTGAGTCCCAGAAGAGTATCAACATGCTCCATGTGCCCCACCTACTAATGGAATGCCGCCTTCTCAACTCCCTATACTGAACCTTGCCCAATCAGGGCTGAACCTACCAATACCCACGGATCCTGAGGAGGGCGAACTGAACAAGGTCAATGAAGACCTCAAGCTAATGCTAAAGAAGTTTGACCAAGTTGAAATATCTGAGAACTACATGGAATACACCCATATGTCTCCCTATCCCAAAGCCAGACCGCTAGAGAAGTTGAAGATGCCAGACATCGAAAAGTTCAGGGGAAGCGGACCCCCAATTATTCACCTTCGAAGCTATCACCAAACTATGACCCTTCTTTATGCCTCCGAAGAGATAATGGCCCAGATATTCCAAAAGACCTTGAAAGAAAGCACACTACGTTGATTTTTGTCCCTCGAAGAATCCAAAATGCATAGTTCGGAGGATGTCGCCCGGGAATTCATTTCTCAGTCCAAGTACAATGAGAAGCTAGAGGTTACATGTCGAGATCTAGAGCTTCATAAGCAGAACCCTGGGTAAATAATTAGTATCTTCATAGGAAAGTAGAGAGATAAAGTTGCTACCATGACCAACAGACCCTCAGAGGAGGAACAAGTCAGTATTATTAAGCAATAATTACTTCTTAGCCCTTCGAGGGGCTGGTGTTGAATTGAGGAAGGAATTACCAAAGTCAAATTTGAGCTAAAGAAAGTGACCGAACAATTCAATACTTGGAAGTATAAGAAGCCCGACAATGCTATAGTCTTAAAGCATTTATAATATTTCCCAACCAATTCCCTCTTGGGCATCGAAATGTCACCCCAACCATACCAAAAAAGAGTACATTGAGCTCCATGCTCCACTGTCCAAAGTCTACCAAGACCTATTGAACCAAAACCTCATCAAACCCTTGGACCCTCGTCCACTAGCAAATCCTCTCCCCAAAAATTTCAATGTTGATGCTCGTTGTGATTTCTACCAGTCTACTGGTCATACTACCGACCAGTGCTTCTAACTTTAAAATGTGATCCAAGGTTTAATTGGTTGGGGTATCATATCCCCACTAGCCAATACTAAACCCAATACCAGTCATAACCCACTTCCAACCCATACAAATGCCATATTTCTAGAGAGTGACCCAGAATTTAATCCATCTACTCAAATTATGCCCAATAAAGCACCCACAAACTCATAATCTCACCTAAACCACACAAGGTTTCCCTATATTTTCCCCAACACCCTACATGTTTCACCAATCAAGCTTTGTCACTCATTACAAGGGCCTTCAATGTCGTTCGTACCCGATTCAAAAGGAAAGACATGGAGTTACCAGCTATTTTGAACTAACCATTGGAGTTTGGGATGAAAGTTCCTGTTAAGATGATTGTTGATTGTTGCAAATTCAGTGGCTTGTTCATGAAAGCTTGGTTGTAGGATTGGGAATCAAATGAATGGGTGGTACCTATTAAAGAAGTTAGTCTAGATGATATGGTACAAATAATAGCTGATACATTTCAACAGGCATGTGAAATTTTCAGCATTGATGAGCTACTCACTCTTATGAAGCTTCAGCGACGATTAGTCCCTTCAGCCCTGCACCTCCCCGCTAAGTGGGAAGATTTGTACGATAAAGCCATCGAGGTTGTTGAATGTATTGATTTATTTTATCAAGAGGACATAATTTCCACCAGATGAAGGATGACTTTGACAGTTTAGATGACGAACCCAGTCGAGAAGAAACCAGTCTAGTAGCTAGTCTATGTGGAATGATATACTTCAAAGATCTTTTGGGGGAAATCAATAAGATTGCCATTCATCCAGAGATAGATTAAGCCATGGGGTTCTTATTCTTCCCCATCTCAGTAAATCACATAACCAAGTCAGAGAGATACTACAAAGATCCAATTCCTCGTGTGATCGAGACAGATTAAGGAAAGGGAGTTTCCTCCAAAAATGACCATCAAAGAAAGTAAAGTCCTTGACCAGCTCAAGAAACCCCAAGCTAATTTTGCCCTATAGGGGCTTTTATATCCTCCCAGTTGCATCGAAATTCTCTGATAAAGATCCTCACCGAGCCTATAATTTCACCTACTACTACTCCCGAAGAAGCCATAAACATGGTTGGTCCTTGACCTTTTCCAGACTTCTCTCCTTTTTCGAAGAAGAGATACCGAAGATATGCCTTAACAATAAATATGCCCTCAATATCTCTATTGAAGTATTAGGAAAGATAGTCCCACCCTCACTTGTTGATAATGTATATGCCCTCAATGTTTGTCCTCTAAAAACCTTCAATTACTTGGGATTCAAAGTCAGTGATCTCACTCCCACTTCCACCGTCGTGCGTGCTTATGAAAATACCCACCGAGAGGTAATAGGTTCCATAAAACTCACAGTAGAGGCTGGACTTATCAATCATGTCACCGAGTTCCAAGTAATTGACATACATGTATGTTTTAACCTACTATTGGTCGTCTATGGCTCTACAACATTCGAGGGGTATCTTCTTCTCTTCATCAGAAACTGAAATTCTTCTCCAAAGGCCAAGTTATCACCATCTTGGGAGATGACGACGGTCCAAATAATGTCAGCACTAGTAACTCGATATTAGAAATCAGGCATGGAACGAATGACATGTTTCTCTCTGGCTTCAGAGTTGACCCACCTCCCCTGCCAATATGAGATGATTTCAAAGACCCAATCTGTTCAGAACACAACCCTCATGGCAACTTTAATGTAATTCAAATGTTTAAGAACATGCACTTCATGCTCGAAATGGAGCTAGGGAAACACCAGCAAAAGATCCTTGAGCCCATAGTCCTGAAAGAGGCATTTCCCCCATGTGGCATGGGCTACCAACCTCACCAGAGGAACTCAAAGCACTCCGATGGCCATGACCGAAAAGAAGCTTAGAAGAAGAAAGGACTATTTTAAGAGACTCTTTGAATGGAAGGTTTATCAAGGAAGGTGAATACTTCCCTTTCTGCGGCTTCCCTGAACTATGGTATGACCATGTCGACAAGAAGATGAAACCAGAGCTAGAAATCTTCTTTCAAAACAACAACTCTTGGGTTGAAGACTGCCAACATGAAGTGCAACCCCTCACCGAGAAATTCGTAACAGTTATCGTGGATTTTGAGGAAAGTGATTTCGAGGACTCGTTTAACCTGCAAACATTAGGGTTGAGTCTCTTCATGATCCACTCAGATTCCACACCCTCCGATTGGATCTGTCTACTCAAATCACAGCCGCTGACATGCCTCTCCTCAACTGGAATGTCGTGACTGTCCAACCTCCTCAGATTCAACCTGACCCTATTATTCACCCTATATTAATCTCATTACTTGATGTTGTTATTCCTTTTTCTGAGATTAATATAACTAATATATCTTTTAACGAGGATTCAAATGCAGTTTTTCCCGAAAATGAAATAAATGAAGATTTTTAGTATCTTATTGTACCTTACATTAATTGTCTTGATTCTAATCAAACCTTTTATGATGATGATTTTGCAAATGAATAATTTTTAACTGATTTTAATAGTAGAATAACAAATAACATCACCATATTCAAATTAATGATGATGAGACTGTTGTTATTAATCTCAGTTCTAGTAGCCATGAGCGCAAGATTAGGATAGGTGATTAGGCATAAATTCTTCATACTTATCCCCTTAATTGCGATATTTTTATGGTCTCATGCAGTGTCAATAGACTGGATTTATCTCATATTCGTTACACTAATCCTTTTCGGCGATTATTTCTTGTTTTGTGTATTTCTCGTGCGTTTGACAGGTATTTCATGGAAGTAAATTCGTGAGAGAAATATAAACAGTGAAAGAATATAAGGAAAGGAACTTGAAGGGTATTTTAATAATTTTCCAATCGGAACCCAGAGGAGGAGTCAACTAAAAATTTGAAAATCTTGAAGTCGTAAGAATATTGGAATAAACGGCACCTCAATCCGAGCTATAGTGAAGAAGTTATGCGCATTTCAAGTTGAGAAAAAAATTTAGTAACAAAAACATCAAGCACACAAGGATGGGAAACACTGGAAAAACAAATTGGTTCTAGTTCTAGGCAAACCGGTTCGCAATTAGTAACGCGTATATCCATGATAAATATTTATCATGCATTAAAACCATTACAAATTACCAGAAGCGGAATTTTTATTTTGGCCCTACTTTTTAGCCTAGAGAGTTTTATATTTTGAGAACTCTTAACCTATATATTTAGTCATTAGGGTTCTCTTAAATTATATTTTATTCATGTAAAAGCCCCTAATCAAGAATAAACGTCTAGGAGAACAATTTACAAGTTTTTCACCTTCAATTCAATAGCTTTTTCGGTTCTTCTTCAAGCTTTGATTTCTTCTTACATGTTTATGTTCTTCAATCTTGGTAACCTTAAATTCCAGCACTGTTATTATCGTTTCATTATTTTTTTCGTGCTTGTTAATGAATTCTTGCATTGTTACGACCATCATGTTTAGTAGCTAGTTCAAGGGATGTTTTCGTCATTGATAAGCATTGAGCTTTGAAAGTTAGGTTTTGGGTAGAAATACATTTAATTGAAACCTCGTGTATTAAAGTTGGAATATTACGCGTTTAAATTTCTTTGTCATGCAACATTAGCGTTTATAACGATATTCCGAAATTAATCCACTTGTGGCCATTTTCAATTGAAAGTTTTATCTCGCCTTTTTGGGTTAAGTCTCTTCATGTGTGATGTTTATAATTAATTATTTATGCTCAGATAATTGCTTTTGAACCAAAAATCCTAATTGTGCTTTGTTTAGGCCATGGCAGGAATGTAATCCTAACCCCATTTTCTTATTCTTTGCTTAAGTTTTAATTAGTTTTAGTTAACTTCTTTATTTCTCCCCTTTTTCCTTTCTCACCCATCATCATCTTTTACACTTTTATTTTAGAAGTATTAAATTAGTTAAAATCTATCAAACATTCCCCGTGGATTCGATACCCAGACAAGCCACTATACTCCATAAGAGTGTAGTTAAAGTTTAAGTTTTTTTGTATTACGGTCGGAAGATGATATCAATAATTAGCGTATTACACAGTCGCTCGGTTTTCGCCTCGAGCAAAATGGCGTCGTTGCCGGGGAGTGTTTTGTTATATATTATAATTGATTTATTATTTCTTTTATTTGTATTTGTATTTTTATTTTAACTTTTATGGAAGGCTTTCACGTTTGATTTCAGAGTCAAGAAACATTGAATTATCGATTGCACACCGATTTATGTGGATTGTCCATCTACAAACCTTTCGGTAATTATGTCCTTTCATTGTGATTTTGGTAAGAATAATGGTTCTTTATTTGGGAATAGTTCTCAAACCTTTTATTTTCAAGAATTCGTGCCTTCACCTATTACCATAGGCTAAGGCCTTCGAATTATCGAGAAGGAATGGCTTGAAAACTCACGTATGTATGGTAATGGTTCTCAAACTTTTTCTTTTCAAGAGTTCGCGCCTCGACCAATTACCATAGGTGAAGGCCTTCGAATTCTTGAGAATGAAAGGCTTGAAAACAAATATCGGGAAGAAAATCGTTTTGGGGAGGGGAGCAAGAGTTGGATGCAATATTCGAATCCAACGATGATTTTTCTTTCGATATTTTTAAAGTTGACGAATGTTTTCAACCAAATGAGGAATCCGAGGTTCTTGAGATAAGGAAGCCTACTTGGAAGAAACCGTGCTTCTTTTCACCCAAAGCACAATGAATTATCTGTTCAACCAAAGCGCTATATATATCTATAATGGTGTTGTTAAGAAAATTATCGCACTTTGCAATAAGATTTGCTCATATTTAGAAAATAAAGAGGAGGTCGAGACTTATGTTTCACCTCAAACTTTTTTGGAAGAACATCTCATTGGAAGTGAGTCTTTCTCCCTTGAAATTAAATCTCCAAGTGATGATGAATCACTTGAGATTAAATTTATTCCATCTCCATTTTTGTTCTCCGTTATTGAACCATTACAAGTACTGCTATATTCCTATGAGTCGGTTGAAACTTTTGAAATGTTAATACCTTTTACCGACGAAGACTCTTTACTTGAATTATTTTCCATGATGAATTCTTTCTTTTTGTGTGTCTCGTTTCCCATACTACTTGAAAAATCTTTGGGAGGTGATTCTATTTTTCTTGGAACCCAATTGTACTTGTCCCCTATGGGATCCAAATCCCCCATCACACTTTTAAAAAATTTAATTGGTGATGGTTCATTTCTTCCGCCTTACACATGCCTTTCGTTGTTCAAACGGAATTCCTATTTTCTGGGAGGCATACATGAGAATGAGGTTACACCGTGGACCCTAAAATTTTTTGACTTCTAGTGCATAACTCATTAGAAATTCAAATCGTAGGTTGTACACAGTAAGATTATTTCTTTCCTTTTCCTTTTTTCAATTATAGTTTAGAGTAATTAGTTAAAGTTTTTATTATTCTTGATTCTAACATGTTTTGTGGATTCAATGGACTCCTACTTATCGGGGATCGCTCCATTTGGGTAATATCTTTCTTTTCCTCTCTTTATATTGTGTTCTTGATTTGCATTGAGGACAATGCAACATTTAAGTTAGGGGTGTGGGATATTCTTCCCATTTATTATTTAGATTCATTGACTTGATCACATGCTCGTTCCAAGTATGCTTTTTTAGAAAATTTCACCAAAAAAGCAAAAAATATTTTTCTTCTAAATAAATAAAAATTAGAATTTAAAATTTTCAAAAATATCACTAAAATTTTGTTTGAAGTCTTAAATTGTAAAAATCAAGGGCACAAAGCCGAAATTGACCAAAGATGAAAATTGAGCGAAAATTGACAACTTAACGAATAAGTGTGGAGATTAATTAACCCTATGAGATTTCGGGCCTATCCATTTTTGTGAGTTTTTAAATCAATCCGAGTTAATGGTTAACTCAAAGTTCAATTCAACCTTTTAAAAATTCGTTGAGGACCTATATTCCTATATATTGATCAGTTAAGGGAAACGAGCGAGATGGTGTCTTGAAAATAGGTTAAAAATATCTTTAAATTAAATTATTCTCAAGATGCATATAGTAAAATAATAAGTAATTAGGATAGTAAAGTTAGGCCATCGTTTGTTTACCCAAAAATATTAGCCATAAAGAGTTGTGAAAACTTATCCTTTTGCTAGCCATTTTAAGCCTAATAAAATTTGCCAATTTTGTTTGATCACCCGAAAAACCCATTAAGCCCGGCGTTGTGAAAATAACAAAACTCATCAATAAAGTCTAAATGGTGAAATAAAAAGGGGCAAGAAAACAAATAGAAGAAAAATGCCCAACAAAATTAGAAAAAAAAAGTTGGAAAAAAAAGCAAATGAACGAAAAAAGCCAAAGGACATCATAAGTAAAATTTTCCAACTCCAAATCCAAAAAAGTCCTAATCTAATCCAAATAACGAAATTGATTACCGCCTGGAGAGCTAAGACACAAAAAGATAATAAGAGAGATTAATTGGTGTGAATGGAAGATGATGTTTCCCGTTTTCCACTAACCGTATTCCGATGATGAGATCTTTTTACCATAAAAATTTTGTCTTTCAAATTGTGTTCGTGAATTCATGTTTCATTATATTTACTCTTTATATCACGCATACCGAGATAAATAACCACATTCGAAGAGTTTCTTTTGTGAGAGCATCCGTGAAAAATTTAATAAAAACGAATTTTTGGAAAGTAATGTAATGATCAATCGGTGGAAGTTAGCGGTTTAATTCTTGGCTTCACACACACGCATTATGAATTGAGAATCTTAAATATAAATTTACGGTGGCTATTTTTGGGGAGTTTAAAATTGTATAATTTTTAAGTATTTTGATACTTTTCTTTGAGTCCAAAAATGAATTTTGTGGGTATATTCACTGCAAACCCTCACGAGACACCACTCATCCTACTAGGGTAACCTAAGGGTCTAAAGGCTTATTGCATACGCTAAATGCAATCGCTTTCCCAGAAAAGAGGTATCCTATCCCATTAGTTGTTTAGAAGTCAATTTAAACTCATTCTCTTATTCTTTTACATTGCTCGGGATGAGTAACGTTCTAAGTTAGGGGGATTTGATTAGGCATAAATTCTTCATATTTATCCCCTTAATTTCAGTATTTTTATGGTATCATGCGGTGTAAATAGATTAGATTATCTCATATTCATGCTAATAACCCTTTTTGGCGAGTAATTTTTGTTTTGTGTATTTCTCGTGTGTTTTACAGGTATTTCATGCAAGTAAATGCGGGAGAGAAATCGAAACAGTGAAAAAACAAAGGAAAGGAAGTTGAAGGGAATTTCCATAATTTTCTAGATGGAACTCGGAGGGTGACCCAACTAAAAAGTTGAAGATCTTAAACTCACAAGAATACTGAAAAAAATGGAACCTCAATCCGAGCTACAGTGAAGAAGTTATGCGCTTTTCAAGTTGAGAAGAAAATCTAGTGACAGAAACTTCGAACACACAAGGGTGGGCAACACTGGAAAACCGAACCGGTTTGGGTTGTAGGCAAACTAGTTTGCAATTAGTAATGCGCATATCCATGACAAATATTTTTCACGCATTAAAACGGTTACAAATTACCGGAAGCAGGATTTCTATTTTGGCCCTACTTTTTAGCCTAAAGAGTTTTATGTTTTGAAGACTCTTCTAAACGACTTCTAACCTATATATTTAGTCATTAGGGTTCTTTTAAATTAGATTGTATTCATGTAAAAGCTCCTAATCAAGGAAAAACATCTAAGAGAACAATTTACAAGTTTTGCACCTCTAATTCAATAGCTTTTTCAGTTATTTTCCAAGCTTTGATTTATTCTTGCATGTTTGTAATCTTCAACATTGGTAACCTTAAATTCCAGCACTGTTATTATTGTTTCATTATTTTTTTATTCTTGTTAATGGATTATTACATTGTTAAGACCATCATGTTTAGTAGCTAGTTCAAGGGTTGGGATCATGTTTCCGCCATTGATGGTCATTGAGCTTTGAAAGTTAGGTTTGGGGTAGAAATACAATTAAATGAATCCTCGTGTATTAAAGTTGGAATATTAAGAGTTTAAATTTTTTTGTCATGCAATGTCAGATAAATGATGAGGATGAGATTGAAGATGAAGATAAACATTCACATCAAACATATAAGAGACAAAAGGTTTTTAAAGTGGTTCGGCTATGAATAAAGCCTAAGTCCACTGTTATTTTATTCCCAGGGGTTTACAATAGCACAATATGGTGTAGAGAGAGAAAGAGTGTATATCTTGTGTATGGTGTTTCTTTGTTGTCCGTCTTGGCTAAGGGAATACATGTATTTATAGTGATGGGAGTTAAAGAGATACAATGTCTTTATACATTCAGAGATTTATATCTATATACAATGAATATAACTGTTGGCCTTCTATGGTGGTTGGTCTTCCTTGAGTTGCTTGGTATGCTATGTGTTGGTTGGTATGCCGACCAACTCTCCTCGGGTGTCGACTAACTCTCCTCGGGTGCCGACCAACTCTCCTCGGGTGCCGAATAAGTATAAATATTTCCACGTAGGATGACATGTATCCTTTTCTGATTGGTCCTCGTAGATGGAGAATTTTTGTGTCAACAGAAGCCCCCAATGCTCCATACTTGATGGTTCACTAAAAGGATGGAGTATTTATTCTGCAGTGTTGCTCGGTGCTCGTGAAATTCTTGATCTGTCTTCTTGATTTGTTTAACATAAAGTGCATTATCTCCTGGACGACATATGATGCAGGCTGATCGATGGTTGTTAATCTTTCTTTTGAGGAACTCTGTTCGTCAAGCAAACGTGTGCTATGTATCACCCCTGGGAATTTGGATGCAGCCATGCCATAGTTGCATCTTGTAGCTTGTCATAATCTTCAAGTATGTTGATTGGTTTGCTAGCCGACCAACTGCCTCCTATGCCGAGCAACTGAGTGCTAACTTCACGTGCTTGATTTTTCTGATTTATGCTCCTCTGAATACTTTGTCGAGTAACATTCTAGCTTTTGAACCCAATTCTTTAATGTTGTTAGTACCAAGCTAGTGGTGGACTTCAAAACATTTTCATACAACTTCTTCTTCATTATTGGTCGGGACAGTAGTAGTAAAGATCTCAGTGCTGTAGATGCTGAATTTGACTCCTGAACTTCAATAGCATGTGCATAATAACTCCTGAATGTGCCTCCTGAACTTCAATATGCCTCCTAAACTTCAATATCAAAACTAATTCCTGAGCAAGAAAAACAACTTTTAAATGATAATTAGTCGGGGCCCCGACTATGTAAGTTTGTGGAGTTGATGTTATGAGAATGTGCCACCGAATGAACAACTGAATTTGTAATAGAAGCCCCCAAGTATAGAATATAAATTTTGAATGCTTTCTCGGCCTTAAAGTATGTTATTTGACAAATTTTCTTATTTTTGCATAAACAATAAGATTTGCTTCACCTGTTGTATAATTATAGTGACTTGTCACTCTTTGGTCCTAAGCAATGGAATGATTTTCATCCCATATTCCTGCTTAGTTGTAGTAATCCCGTTAAGATTACCTTGTTTCCTAGACAGTGGATGCCCCGGGAGGTCATCCATCTTCTTGCCTAGTTGTAGTAATCTTACCAGGATTACCTTGTTGCCTAGACAGTGGATGCCCCGGGAGGTCATCCATCTTCTTGCCTAGTTTGGTACCAACCAACCGGAGTTGGTGGTAATTGAGTTCCCGACCAACCGGAGTTGGTGGTAATTGAGTTCCCGACCAACCGAAGTTGGTGGTAATTGAGTTTTCGACCAACCGGAGTTGGTGGTAATTTAGTTCCCGGCCAACCGGAGTTGGTGGTAATAGATAATAAATTCTAGAGACTTCCTCGGAGCTGACCAACAGATTGTTGGGAATAAGATATAATAAATGCTGGAGATCTCCTCAACAGATTGTTGGGAATAATATAATATAAATGCTGGAGACCTCCTCGGAGCTGACCAACAGATTGTTGGGAATAAGATAATATAAATGCTGGAGACCTCCTCGGAGCTGACCAACAGATTGTTGGGAATAAGATAATGCATGTTGAAGACTTCCTTGAAGCTGAATATATAGAGAGAGAAGAAATCTTCCGAGCTCCATGCTGAGATAAATATAAAACATGCATAGACATAAAGAATGATTTTGAATAATAATAAATTGTCTTGCTGATCTGTCGATGCAAAATTACATAATGCCGAATAAGAATAATATTTTCAATATAAGAATATGGCCGAGAACTTTGCTGGGCCTGAATATAAATAAGAATTACCCCGACCAACTATCCACTAGGGGTGAAATATAATAAATGTTATAGTTCTCCTCGGAGCTGAATATGATAATAAGTATCTCGTCGAGTTCCATGTTGAGATGAATATAGAATATGAATCCCAAGGAATATATAGAATAATTTGTGCTTGAGCCGATATCTGGGCCTGAATATAAATAAGAATTTCTCCGACCAACTATCCATTGGGGGTGAAATATAATAACTGTTGTAGCTTTTCCTCGGAGCCGAATATGATAATAAGTATTTCGCCGAGCTCCATGATGAGATGAATATAGAATATGAATCCGAACGGATATATAGAATAATTTGTGCTTGAGCATAAATTAGAAAAATAATAAAATATATAGTTCCTTGCTGAGGTGAAATTTCATAAAGCTGAGCAATGATAATAGTTTTCAGAAGTTTAAGATTGTTTTCGAGCATTCGTCGGCGTTGAATCTTGTACCTGTAAAAATTAATAACTTGCTCTACCATATGTGTAGGCTGAATTGATTAGTCATGAGAATAATTTACTCATCCAATCAATATATGATATGTATATGCTTGAGAAATAAAAATATTAATTTCAAAAAATAAAATAATATATGTTGGCTAATATGTCGAGGCAAAATTGCCTGATGTCGAGCAATAATAGTTTCCATAGGTTCAAGATTGTGGCTGAGATTTCGTCGGGATTGAATCTCGTCCCTATGAAATTTTAATAAGCTGCCCGAGCACCTGTCGAGACTAGATCAAATAATTATTGTCATGAGAATAATTATTCTGCCAAACAATATGTGATGTGTATCAGCATAAGGCAATAAAAATTTCAAAATATGAAATAATATATTTTGTGTCAAATGTGTGTGAGATGGACAAATTTTTATTAGATATGCGCCATAAATAAGATGTAGAGTTTTTTGTAAAGTTATTTAATCTCCAACAACTAATTAGGTATAAGTTAATGTTTGAAAATTATTTATCACTTGGTTTTAAAAATATTTTTTGGGGTGATCACAAGTTTTTTAAGAAAAAACTTAAACCCCCTGTTTACCCCCAAGCTAAACTCGTGTTTAAAGAAATATCTGGGGTGCTCTGCATTTTTTAATACCCCAAGATTCTACTGTTGTCGACCAATGGAATGGGTGTTGCCAACCAACATTTGGGGATGTCTCAGGTTGTAGAATATATAATGCTGAGCAAGAAGAAAATGGTCCCCGGCCAGCAAAGCGATTTCGCCGATCAACAAAAATGGTGAATTGATATTGCAGACCAGCTGTTGGATGGTCACCGAACAACATCAGATGTCGCCAACCAAGAAGTGGATGGTTGGATAGTTGCCGACCAGTAAATTAAACCCTCCGAAAAAGACTGAGATGTCGCCGATCAAGAAGTGGATGATCGTCGACTTGCAATTGGTTCCACCGAGCTACAATATGAGTCTTCGACCAACAATAAGATACCTCGTAGTTGGATAAAATTATTTCAACGTTGCTGATGGATCTTCACATCTTATCTTCGACAAACAAAAATGGTCTGGTTAAGCTTCCCTTTAATAAAAGATGGACCGAGATGATGCCGACCAACAATATGTATGGCTGACCAGAAATAGGGGTTGTAAGTGGATGATTTCGAACAGCCATATGAGCCGCGATGATGAATTTTTCATGAAATTGCTATGTCCCAACATATCTCGAACCAATAAATCAGAAAAATAACATTCGATGTAAAATCCAAGCATTAAGATTGCTAATTAAATGATCCATTCTCTAATCCACTATATCGTGTGATTCCGACAAAGAAATCCTGTGATGTGATGAACGAGGAGCCAACATCTCAAATTTGTGCCCAAAGTCTCGATATGGTCATGATTGTTTAATTGATCTTTTTTTACAAGAGGTGGGTAATGGTTTTTCAGGTGAGAGAAAATTATTTTTTATATTGATCCCTTCCTATTCCCTATTTGGAGAGATAAAAATATGCTGAATGATCGAAGTTATTACCAAATTTATATCAAAAATCAATCAATGAGACTTTATTGACATAGATGGAAGATGAACCAAATTAACTATATAGTTCATAAAAATGAATATAAAGAGACTCAAACTTGAAGAGAGAAAGTAGATCTGGGTCATGATTTCCATGAGAAAACTTTTTATTGTCTTTAACCTTTTTCCCATTCTCTGATTAAAAATATAATGGGAATTTGAATAGTCATCGAAGATCTTTCAAAATCAACAATGAAAATTATCAAATCTTATCATCGTCGTATATATTGGTATATGTAATCATTTAAAATATTTATTCCATGATATAAAATTAAAATTTGAGAATCAAGTAAAAAGTTATGATTTATGAAATCCAATATTTTTCAGATTTCTAAATAAGAATTAATCTAACAGTTATGATTTAAAAATCATGATATACAACATTTTGCAGATAAAAATTGGACAATTAATTTATGTATATAAACATAAATATCATGATTGAATCAAAAGATGTATGTATAATTGATTATACGTAGAGAAAATAAAAACTTAGCTTTTGATGGAGAACAATGCTTGTAACACGTTCCCACAGACGGCGCCAATCTGTTGAAGACAGAAAATGGCCTTTGCCATTTTAGTGGCGTCCACAGCAGATAAATGATGAGGATGAGATTGAAGATGAAGATAAACATTCACATCAAACATATAAGAGACAAAAGGTTTTTAAAGCGGTTCGGCTATGAATAAATCCTACGTCCACTGTTATTTTATTCCCAAGGGTTTACAATAGCACAATATGGTGTAGAGAGAGAAAGAGTGTATATCTTGTGTATGGTGTTTCTTCGTTGTCCGTCTTGGCTAAGGGAGTACATGTATTTATAGTGATGGGAGTTAAAGAGATACAATGTCTTTATACATTCAGACATTTATATCTATATACAATGAATATAACTGTTGGCCTTCTATGGTGGTTGGTCTTCCTTGAGTTGCTTGGTATGCTATGTGTTGGTTGGTATGCTGACCAACTCTCCTCGGGTGCCGACTAACTCTCCTCGGGTGCCGACCAACTCTCCTCGGGTGCCGAATAAGTATAAATATTGCCACGTAGGATGACATGTGACCTTTTCTGATTGGTCCTCGTAGATGGAGAATTTTTGCGTCAACAATAGCGATATTCTAAAGTTAATCCACCAGTGACCATTTTCGATTGAAATTTTATCTCACCTTTTTGGGTTAAGTCTCTTCATACGTGATGTTTATGATTAATTGTTTATGCTCGATTAATTGCTTTCGAACCAAAAATCCTAATTGTGTGTTGTTTATCCTATGACAGGAATGTGATCCTAACCTCTTTTTCTTATTCATTGCTTAAGTTTTAATTAATTTCAGTTAACTTCTTTGTTTTTCCTCTTTTCCATTTCTCACCCCATCGTCATCTTTTACACTTTTATTTTAGAAGTAATAAATCAATTAAAATATATCAAACATTCCCTGTGGATTCGATACCCAGACTAGCGGCTATACTCCATGAGAGTGTAATTAAAATTTATATTTTTTTGTATTGCGGTGTAAAGCCGATAACAACGATTAGCGTATTACACGGACTCTCGGTTTTTGCCTTGGTCAATAGGGTCCACCCTTAACGAGCATGATCGTGTGCAATTTGAAGAACTACGGAAGGAATTCGTGAACGTATTCGCATGGTCTTATGATGACATGCACGACATTGACCCAGAAATAACTCAGCATGAGATCCCAACATTCCCATAATACAAACCGGTCAAACAGAAGTTGAGGAGCTCCGAAACGAATGGTCGCTCAAAGTCAAAGAAGAAATGGCCAATCAATTAAACTTGAATTTCATTCACGTATTCGAATATCCTGCATGGCTCGCTAATATCATCCCCATACCGAAATCAAGTGGAAAAGTCCACATGTGTGTCGACTACCGAGATTTGAATAAACCATCCCCGAAGTAAGACTACCCATTACCCAACATCGACATGATTGTGGACAACACAACTAGCCATGCCCTCAAGTCATTTGTCGATGGATTTGTCGGATACAACCAGATCAAGATGCACCGTGCCCATCAGGAGAAAACCGCCATCATCACCCCATGGGGAACTTTCTGTTACACTGTCATGCCATTCGATCTCAAGAACGTCGGGGATACCTATCAAATAGCTGCTACAACCATCCTGCACGTCCTTATTCATAAAGAGGTCGAAGTTTATGTGGACGATAGGATCATGAAGTCTAAGACTCGGGAAGGTCATATCCCCACCCTACGAAAGTTTTTCGAGCGACTACGACAATACCAGATGTGGCTGAACCCACAAAAATGTGTTTTTAGCATCACAAAAGGAAAAATTTTAGGATTCTTAGTCAGTGAAAAGAGAATCGCAACAGGCCCCGCCAATTCGAAAGTCATACTTGAGATGCCTGATCGAGTTGAAAAATCGAGGGTTCGTGTAATACGCTAATCGTTGTTATCGTCATCCGACCACAATACAAAAAACCTAAACTTTAACTACACTCTTATGGAGTATCGCGGCGAATCTGGTTATGAAATCCACAGGAAATTTTTGATTGATTTTAATTGATTTATTACTTCAAAAATAAAGTGTAAGAAATGATGATAGGGTGAGAAAGGAAAAAGGGGGAAATAAAGAAGTTAACTAAAACAGATTGGAAAATTAAGGTAGGAACACAATCCCCTAACTCCTAGTATGTTTACCGGGTATAAGACTAGTTACGAATTAGATAATTGATTAAATCTAGTCTTTATTAATCTCAAGCATTATATGTATGAGGGTACTAGCTCGCACCATACATAATCAAAAGTAAGAATAAAGCAGTGTCGTTATAGCTACACTTACGTCGCACTCTTAAGCATCCCGATTATCTAGGGCAAACGAGATCAAAAGTCCTACGACGGTTGTGATCACTACACAACACGATTCGATCATTTATTTAATTCAGGGAACTAATTTTACACACATGCAAACCACATCGGATTGGGTTCATGCACCCCAACCCCTAAAAAATCTAGCCTAGCATGGTGTAACTCTGATTAAGTACACAAGAATCCATTAACAAGTATGTAAAAATAAGGAAAGAATGATAAAAGTGTTGGAATTTAAGGTTACCAATATTTAAGAACACAACCATGCAAGAAGAAATCAAAGATTAAAGAAAAATCAGAAAAGCTCTTAAATTAAAGGTGCAAAATATGTAAATTCTTCTCCTAGATGTTACTCCTTGATTAGGAGCTTTTACATGAATGAAATCTGAATAAAAAGAGTCCTAATGACTAAATATATAGGCTAGAGGTCGTTTAGAAGAGTCCTTAAAACATAAAACTCTTTTGGCTAAAAGATAAGGACAAAATAAAAATCCCGTATCTGGAAATTTTGTCACACGTAGAAAGCGTAACTAATTTTATAATGGTTCTGGAGCGTGAATAATGGCCGGATCGGTTCATTTTCCATTTAATTCAGATCGGTCTGTTCATGAATTTTAGACAGTGAGTTTCAAGGCTCCGGATCAGTTCGGTTCTTTTTTCTTGTGATTTTCTCTCAACTTCAAATGACCATAACTTCTTCACCATAGCTCGGATTGAGGTGCTATTTTTTCCCAGTGTTCTTGTAATTGAAATCTATTCAACTTTTTAGTTGGACCCACCTCCGGACTAAGGTTAAAAAATTACAAAACTGCCCTTCAACTCCCCGTTTCTTGGTTTCTTTCACGATTTTGAGTTCTCTCTCGCACTTTCTTGCATGAAATACCTGTAAAACAAATAAAAGATATACAAAATACGAAATACTTGCCAAAAAGGGTTAGTATCATAAATATGAGACAAATCCAAGCTATTTACACCGCACGGGATCATAAAAATACAAAAATTAAGGGGATAAATATGAAGAATTTATGCCTAATCAAACCCCCCTAACTTAGAACTTTGCACATCCCGAGCAATGTAAAAGCATAAGAGTATGAGTTAAGGACACTTCAAAAACTTTATTGGGATAGAATACCTTTTTCGTGGGCAAGCAATTGTATTTAGCGTATGCAACAAGCCTTTAAACCCCTAGTTTACCCTAGTAGGACGAGTGGTATCCCGTGAGAGTTTGCAGTGAATATACCCACAAAATTCGTTATTGACTCAAAGAAAAATCAAAATACTTAAAAGTTGTACAATTTGAACTCCCCAAAAATGGTCACTGCAAATTCATATTCAAGAGTCTCAAATCATAGCGTATGTGTGCGAAGCCAAAAATCAAACCGTTAACTTCCACCGATTGATCACTACGTTACTTTCCAAAAATCCGCTTTGATTTCAAAACCTCACGGGATGCTCTCACAAACGAATCACTCGGAAATGTGGCTTATTCTCTCGGTATGCGTGATAAAAAGAGTAAATATGATAAACACACATTCACGAACAACATTTTGAAAGACAAAAAAAATTTAGGTGAAAAGATCTCGGCATCGAAATACGGTTATAGGGAAACGGGAAACATCAACTCTTTGTCATGCCATGTAATCTCTTTTATTATCTTTTGTGCCTTAGATGTCCACCCGATAGACAATTTTGCAATTCGAACTCGGTTAGGAGTTTCTTGGGTTTAAGGTGTATTTGGGTAAAATGGAAATGGTGGGGACTTCAGAATTGGAGAATTCATTTATGATGTCCATTTGTGCTTTTTCCGGGTTATTGCTCATTTTCTCTTCATTTTCTATTTTTTTCCATTTCTTATTTTTCTTTTTCTTGCTATTTTTGTTGAGCATTCTTCTATTTTTTTTGCCCCTTTTTATGCAGTTTTTGGACTTTATTTGATGAATATTCAATTTTCACAATTCCGGACTAATTGGATTTTTCGGGTTATCAAACGAAAAGGAAAAAATTTATTAGGCTCAAATTGGGTTGCAAAGGGATGAATTTTTTACGACTTTTTATGTCTAATCTTTTTTGGTAACAAACGATGGCCTACTTCATTGTCCAAATACGAGTTGCTTTACTGTATGCGTCTCGAGATTAATTTAGTTTAGAGATATTTTAGAGTGCGTTATTCAAGACAATGTACCACACATTTCCCATAACCGATCAAAACAATAAAATAGAGATCATCAACGACTTATTAAAACGCTGAAAAGAACTTTGAGTTAATCATAAACTCAGATTGGTTTAAAAACTCGAAAAAATCGATAGGCTCAAAATCTCACCGGGTTGATCAATCGCCACACTTATTCGTTAAGTCGTCAATTTTCGCTCATTTTTCATCTTTGTCAATTTCGGATTTGTGCATTTTGAATTTTACCATTTGAGACAGAAAAAATGTGACATTTTTTAAGCTTTTAAATTCCAATTTTTATTTATTTTGAAGAAAAATATTTTTGGCTTTTTCAATTTTTTGAAAATTTGAAATTTTCTAAAAAAAAACACTTGGAAAGAACATATGATCGAATCAATGAAACTAAATAAAAAATGGGAAGAATATCCCATACCCCCTAGCTTAAATGTTGCATTGTCCTCAATGCAAATCAAGAACACAACACAAAGAGAGGAAAAGAAAGATATTACCCAAATGGAACGATCCCCGATGAGTATGAGTCTATTGAATCTACAAAACATGTTAGAACCAAGCATAACAAAAAGAATAACAAAAACTTTAACTAATTAATCTAAACTATAAAAAACAAAAAAAGGAAAAAAACTAATCATGTACAACCTGCGATTTGAACTTCTAATAAGTTATACACTAGAAGTCAAAAAATTTGAGGGTCCACCTAAAATACAATTTTACATTGAGGGGTAATAGGTGTACCCTCATTTTCATGCATGCCTTATGGAAAATAAGAATTATGTTTGAACAATGGAAGGCATGTGTGAGATGGAAAAAATGAAGCATCACCAATTAAAAAATTTAACGGGGTGATGGGGGGTTTGGATGCTAGGTGGGACAAGTACAATTGAGATCCAAGAAAAATAGGATCACCTCCCAAAGATTTTTTAAGTAGTATGGACAGAGGGGCACACAAAAAGGAAGAGTCCATATTAGAAAGCAATTCTAGCAAAGTGTCCTTGTCGGTCAAAGGTTTAAACATTTCAGAAGTTTTAACCGACTCATAGAAATTTAGCGGTACTTGTAATGGTTCAATAACGGTGAACGATAATGATGATGAGATAAATTCAACCTCAAGTGATTCGTTATCACTTGGAGATTGAATTTCAAGGGAGAAAGACTCACTTTCAATGATATGTTATTCAAAAATATGAGGTGACGCACAAGTCTCAACGTCCTCTTTGTTTTCCAAATTAGAATGCATATCATCACTAAGTGAGAGCACTTCCGTAATAAGACCAATATCGATCGCGCTTTGGGTGGAAAGAAATTGAGTAATTGTTTAATTAGAAAAAGCACTATTTCTTCCCGAGTAGAATTCCTTGGCTCTAGAACCTCGGATTCCTTATTTGGTTGAAAATGTTCTATAGTTTCAAAAATATCGGAAGAAAAGTCATCATTGGATTCGATTAATGCATCCAACTCTTGCTACCAAAAATGATTTTTTTTTCGATATTTATTTTCAAGCCTTTCATATTCATGAATTAAAAACCACTCACCAATTTTAATAGGTCGAGGCGGAGATTCTTGAAAATAAAAAGTTTGAAAACTATTCCCATATGAACCATTATAATTACCGAACTCGTTATAAAAAGACATGATTACCGAATAGTTTGTAGATGGACAACCCACGTAAAGAGGTGTGCAGTTGAGGATTCAACATTTTCTTGGCGCTCAATTGTGCAATCCTGCAAAAAGGTTAAAACAAAAAAATATAAAAGAAATAAATATCTTACGAAATATTAAGTCAATTATAATCTATAACAAAAACACTCCTCGACAACGACGCCATTTTGATCGAGTGGAAAAATCGAGTGTCCATGTAATACGCTAATCTTTGTTATCGGCTTCCGACCACAATACAAAAAATATAAACTTTAACTACACTCTTATGGAGTCTAGCGGCCAGTCTGGGTATCGAATCCATAGGGAATGTTTGATAGATTTTAATTGATTTATTACTTCAAAAATAAAGTGTAAAAGATGATGATGGGGTGAAAAAAAAAGGAAAATAAAGAAGTTAACTAAAATTAATTGGAAAATTAAGGTAGGGACACAATCCCCCAACTCCTAGTATGCTTACGAGGTATAAGACTAGTTATGAATTAGATAATTAATTAAATCCAGTCTTTATTAATCTCAAGCATTATATATATGAGGGTACTATCCCGCACCATACATAATCAAAAGTAAGAATAAAGCGGTGTCGTTATAGCTACACTCACGCCACACTCTTAAGCATCTCGGTTATCCAGGACAAACGAGATCAAAAGCCCTACGATGGTTGTGATCACTACACAACATGATTAGATCATTTATTTAATTCAGGAAACTAATTTTACACACATACAAATCACATCGGGTTGGGTACATGCACCCCAACCACTAAAAAATCTAACCTTGCATGGTGTAACTATGATTATCTACACAAGAATCCATTAAAAAGTATGTGAAAATAAGGAAATAATGATAAAAGTGTTGTAATTTAAGGTTACCAAGATTGAAGAACACAACCATGCAAGAAGAAATCAAAGATTGAAGAAAAATCGGAAAAACTCTTGAATTAAAGGTGCAAAATATGTAAATTCCTCTCCTAGATGTTCCTCCTTGATTAGGAGATTTTACATGAATGAAATCTGAATAAAAAGAGTCCTAATGACTAAATATATAGGCTAGAGGTCTTTTAGAAGAGTCCCCAAAATATAAAACTCTTTTGGCTAAAAGATAAGGACAATAAAATCCCATATCTAGAAATTTTGTCACACTTAGAAAGCGTGACTAATTTTGTAACGGTTCTGGAGCATAACTAATGGCCGGATCGGTTCGTTTTCCATTTAATTCGGATCGGTCCAATCATGAATTTTAGACAGTGAGTTTCAAGGCTCCAGACCAGTTCGGTTCTTTTTTCTTGCGATTTTCTCTCAACTTCGAATGACCTTAACTTCTTCACCGCAGCTCGGATTGAGGTGATGTTTTTTCCAGTATTCTTGTAATTTAAATCTCTTCAACTTTCCAGTTGGCCCCACCTCTGGACTAAGGCTGTAAAATTACGAAAATGACCTTCAACTCCCCATTTCTTGGTTTCTTTCACTATTTTGAGTTCTCTCTCACACTTTCTTACATGAAATACCTGTAAAACACATAAGAGATATACAAAATATGAAATACTTGCCAAAAAGGGTTAGTAACATAAATATGAGATAAATACAATCTATTTACACCCCACGGGATCATAAAAATACCGAAATTAAGGGGATAAATGTGAAGAATTTATGCCTAATCAATGCCATCACCACGGACGGAGAAGGAAATTCGAGGATTTTTGGGTAAACAATATTACATCAGTCAGTTCATCAACTAACTGACTTATATCTACGGACCCATTTTCAAACTTCTCCGAAAGGATTAACTAAAGTCTAGAATGAGGCCTGCCAAGAAGGCTTTGACTGAATTAAGGGATACGTCACCCGACCTCTAGTGCTTATGCCTCTGTAGCCAGGTCTCCCCTACTCTTGTACTTGACCATCACAGATACCGAAGCTAGGGAATTTCTATCCCAATACATTAAAGAATTCCGTAAGGAAAGAGATATTTATTATGCCAATCGAAAATTATCCGGGCACGAAGTCAACTATACAGCTTTGGATAAAGCATGTATCGCCCTCACGTAGAAGTTACGACACTGCATGCTTTCCTTCTCCATCAGACTAGTATCCCGTATGGATCCCATCAAGTACTTTCTAGAAAATCCCGCTCTGTCCATTCAAATGGCCAGTTGGTTGATGTTGCTAGCCGAGTTCGATATTATGTACGTCACGCAGAACGGTATAAAAGGGAGAGCCATCTTCGACTACCTTGCTAATTATTCCATGGAAGAAGCCGTTGTTTGAGTCTTTGGGAATTCAGACAAAGATATTCTTTGCACCAATCAGGAGGACCTCCGATGGAAAATGTTCTTCGACGGAGATATCAATGAGAAATGATGCGTCATTGGGATGCTCCTAATCGCCCCTGATAACTTTCACACCCCTATTGCCATCAAACTAGACTTTCCTTGCACTAATAACGTGACTGAGTATGAGGCATGCACTATAGGCCTTAAGATCACCCTTAAAAAAGGAGTTCGACACCTAAACGTCTATGGAGACTCTTCCCTCATCGTTGGCCAAGTCCTTAAAAAGTGGAAAGTTAAAGGTGAGAAGCTCCTACCTCTCCATGCCCACCTAGAAGAATTGGCCTCCCAGTTTAAAGATGTCACCTTTCACTACTTGCCTTAGGGGTGTTCACGGGTCGGTCGGTTCGATTTTGACCGGGTTTTTGGGCCGAACCGACCATGTCGGTTTTTGGAGGAGGAGAACTGAACCGAACCGAAAATGCTGAAAAACCGAACCGAACCGAACCGAATCGGGTAGGTTTTTGACAGGGCCGATTCGGTTTGCCCGTCGGTTTTTGACAGGGCCAGTTTATACAGGGTCGGTTCGGTTTTTTCCTTTATTTTAATAAAAAATAGATTTTTTTAATACCTAATATAAATATAAAATTAAAAAATATAATATAATATGTCAAGAATAATATAAATATAATATAAAATATAAAATTAAAAAGTATAAAAATTAAATCGGTTCGGTTCGGTTCAAAATCGGTTTTTTTATGCCAAAACCGAACCGACCCTGTCGGTTTTATACCTGATTAAACCGAACCGAACCGAACCTCAAAAAAACCCGGCCCGAAAATTTTCGGTTCGGCTCGGTTTGTCGGTTTGGTCGGTTTTTTTGCACACCCCTAACTTGCCTCATACAAAGAACAGTCTAGCTGATGGCCTTGCTACCCTGGCCTCCATGGTCGACATGCCTGAGGGACTAACAATTGCTCTTTTCTTGGTTTAGAAACAAGCTAAGTCTACCCACGGCTACCACATTTAACTCATTCCCGAGGAAGATTTTGATATGGTCGGGTTATGGTACTATGACATTTGACACCTCCTCAAATATGGTAGGTATCCCAAAGACGCCAATAAGAAAAATCGTGTGACCCTTTGCAAACTGGTTGCCCAGTATATAATCTGCGACAAAGCATTGTTCAAGAGAAACTTCGATGGAACCCATTTTCTCTGCACCGGAGGGGTTGATGTTGAAGAAATAATGCAAAATATTCACAACGGGTAATGCGAGCCCCACATGAACGGTCACATGCTTACCAAAAATATCATCCGTCAAGGATACTATTGGACCATCATGGTTCAAGATTGCACTGCCTATGTCCGGAGATGCCTCAAATGCCAATAATTTGCTAATATCCAACACTTTCCCCCTCGAGAACTATACAATATGACCTCTCCTTATCCCTTCTCCACCTGGGGCATTAACAACATGGGGAAGGTTACTCCCAAAGTTTCAAACGGCTACCAATTCATCCTGGTCGCCATTAATTACTTTACTAAATGGGTCGAAGCCGAGTCATACGCGGTGCTGAAATCCAAGAAAGTGGCCAAGTTTATCAGAAAAAACATTATCTGGCGATACAAAGTTCCCCATAAGTTAGTGTCAGATAATGGAATCCATTTCGAAGCTGAGGTCATATAATAGCCGAAAAGTATGGGATTCAAAGACACAAATCTTCTCTCTATCGACCCCAAACTAATAGTGCTGTCGAAGCTACCAATAAAAGCCTCAAAACCATAATCAGCAAGATGATTGAGAGTTGTAAAGATTGGGCCGATTGGATCCCTTACACCCTTTGGGGCTACCGATATTCAATCAGAATGCCTACTGGCGCTACCCCTTACTCTCTAATGTACGACATGGAAGCTGTCCTACCAATCGAGCTAGAAATACCTTCCCTCCGTGTCCTACTCGAAAGCAGAATTGACGAAGAAGAATAGCATCAAAGCCGCTTTGATGAATTATCACTCTTGGATAAAAAGAGACTAAAGGATGTATATCATATACAGGGGTTCCATTATCGGATAGCGTGATCATTCAACCGAAAAGTTAAGGATCGTGGTATCTAGGATGGAGACCTTTTCCTCAAAAAAATCATAGAACCTATTTGGGACCCCGGGGGGAAATTCAAATGAATTGGAGCGGCCCCTACATTGTGAATAAAATTCTCCCAGAAGGCACCGCTATGCTCACAGACCTTGACGGATAAGAGATGGCACATCTAGTCAACCTGGATCGTCTCAAGAAATTTTACTCTTAGTCCACAATTTCGACGCGCTACAACTCTTCTCATCCCCCTTCTATTCTAAAAAACAATCTTCATTTCCTCTACCCAGAACTACGTGGTACCTGATCCTCTCAAAAACCTTTTGTTTTCAAAATGAAACTCGTGAAAATTTTCAAAAACCCTTGAGGTACGTAGGCAACCCATATGCCATACATTGTTCTGTTCCCCTTCTTTTTCACAAAATGCTATTCTTTTTTATCCTCCGAAAATGGCGGTCCATTTTATCATTTACATGGACAAAAGGATTATGTGTGCCTTAGAAATTGGCATAGATAATTCAAATGCAAAACTCATCAAGAGGAACAATAAAATATGATCAAAATCTTTTTTTTTTAATTTCTGATTAAGGATCACAACATTGTTACTTAAAGTATCAGCGAAGAGAGTTAAACTAACCACTCTTTTTTACTTACCAAACCATTCCTAAACAATCCTAACCCTGGACCAATATACAAAAAAGATTATTCCAAAACTTACCCCACCCCCACCCCCCCAATAAAAACACAAAACACCGAAATCACCATAACTTCACAAAAATCATCCCAAGCTTCACAAAACATTGCCTTTTACTGCCTGATGGCCACGCTTCATCATCGTTGCCAGACCTTGGAGGTCCCCCAGTTTTCCAATCCTGGTTGACATTCCTTATGCACTCTATGGAGTGGTACGCCCTGACAAGCCTGGACAGAACCACAACAATGTCTTCCATGGTGTCGAAAGCAATGAACGACCTTTTAGTGGTCTCTTCCACCATGATTTTCTCTAGTACCCACTTCCATAACCATTTTAGATAGTACCCAAACACATGCCAGGCTCCTCTCACAAACTGTGATGGATGGATAAATGGCCGATGGCGCTGCCACAAAAATCCCAATATCATCCCCAGTGATTCAGTCAAATCCTCCACAAGGAAGAAGTTTATTATGTGAGGGGGCACGATTTGTTACCACCCGACTTAGCGCAGGAACCACCAAGGGAAATAGAAAGAAGTCTTCCGAAGGCCCGCCAACCGCACATACCGATACTCTCCAAGTTGCAAGACAGATAGTAGGTCCCCTCACCATGACACTGTCCAGCGAAGACACCAGACTCCATGCTCTACATGGGCCAAAATCGAAGAAAGGACAGACAAAGAAATTGGGCACAACTGCCAAGGTATACTTATGAGGGGCCACTAGATGAAACCTTTCTGCAAGCTATATGAACAACATTGTCGGGTTCCCCCTCATAAAGTTGGTTCGACCTTATTTCCAAGCATTCAAACCGTTTAGGGGCTCAGCCAGCACCATCGCTGTAATATTATAACGGTAAGACTTCTATGCTGTTATCGCAACCACTTGGGGATCTATCGTCAAGTCCCCTGTCATCAGCAAAAGCCTCGCAGTAAGGCCTAGAGAAATGGTTCCAACAAAGCCAACATCCTTGAAACCCCTCAGGTGCATGGAACACATAACCGTCTAAAGATAAATAATCCCTCCAGTAACCACCGGACGAACCGTCGAAGGAGAAATATGGAGTAACTCCGCCAAAAAAGCCCGGGGAGAATGAGAAAAATCAAGCACAACTACCGCCACACTAGGGCTAACCCCCACCATGGTCGAGAACTCCTCATAGGTGGAAGATACCTCATCCAGGCTTAAATGAAGGACATGGTTCTTAGGGTACCAGATATGTACCACTACTGCCAATAGATTCCAATATATGGCTCGGTTATGCCACAGAGCAACCCGAAGTAGGTTTAAAGCATCGTAATCCACATTGTATAAACACATAGCCTCTATACCATCAAGGTAAGAAATAAATCCTTCATACATGGGAAGAGTCATTTTAGAATGAGAAATATAAAGCAAGAAGATAAATGTGGGTATGGGTGAAGAAAACCCATCCCACACACCTCCTTTTATACTTAAAATCCTTGGCAAAAAGACCAGAGCTCTGGAAAACTGATTTAAATTCAACCCCACAAGAGTACTCTGATGTGCAGGAAAGTGCAATCAAGGCCTAGGGATGATTTGACTTGACCCCCATGCCAATAGGCAGGTCAAGGGGCATGCCGATCGGCAACCCCCCTATTTTGGCAAATTCCATCATCCCTCTTTTATCAAAATCAATTTTAGAAAAATACCCATTTTGAAAAACTACCCCCGGGTTATTTACTTATTTGTCTCTCAAGAAAAAATTATTTTTAGTTCTCAAAATAAATCCTTACTCAAAAAACTTTCCTGAGTTAATTACTTTTACTCCTTTTTTCAAAATAATAATAAACATTTTGCCTTTCATTATCAATTCCATACTTATCTCTATCTTTGCATAAAATAAACAGTCTCAGTAGAAAATTAAAAGTGCATATAGGCTAAGTCACCAAATCAAGGAAAAAACCAAAAAAGAAATTGCATATTTCTTCATATATTTTTCTTCACTGAGTTACATTTTGCAGATAGAAGGAAAAATAATAAAAAATAAATGGGACTTTGCTCGAACCCTCAACTCTCTTTCTCTCTCTAACTCGCAACTCCCACGACGGATGCGCTTTCCCCTGCAAAGAGCGGTGGATCCTTCACTCCCAGAACCCGATCCCTCTTTTGAGGTGGTAGGCATCACAAAGCATGAAAAAGCCCAAATTTTTACATACTCCGACAGGGAGTACATCCAATCCTTGATATCCCTCAGCCAGGTGGTCAACACCCGAACATACTACAAACAAAGAAGCAATAACAAAAGGAAAATCAGTCTGTAAGAAGCAAAGAAAAATCAATGGAACAATAAATAAAGGATATACCTCAGGCCGCAGGGCCTCATCCATAAGCCTGTCAATCCAGACACCGATATATAAGGGCGATACGGCATGCTAAGTGACTCCCCAGTACTCAGTCGCCGCCGCCGACATGCCTCCACCTTCATTCTGGGTCAATCCCACCGATGCTCTATTACCCCTGCCCAAAGACATGGCAGGTGGAGGCATGTTCTCCACGTCATAAATACAGGCAGGCGTCAACTATCTCATCACAAAATCTAAATAATCAGAGCACGCCGCTATATCCGTATAGTGCGTGTAGGGATCGCCGATCATCGTCGTTGACCGATCATTATCCAACATCTCTCTCACCCGCCTTATGTACATAGGGGCACTGACGCTGGGACCACCACCCTCTCCCCTAGGTACCAGACGTACCCAAACTCATGCACGATCAACCACCGTATTTGCGCATATAAGCCCATCACTTTGTATCACGCGGAGTCACCCCCAGGGGAAGAAAGTCACCTGCAATCCCTAACAGAGAATCAACATCTACTCAAAAAATGAAGATACCGAAGAGACTTGGAAAAGACAGAAAGATAACTTGATCACTCGTCAGGGAATTCAAAGCTCGTAGCCCGCCTGCTAAGGATAAAGATTTATTCGACCTCCGGTTAGACTTCCACCATCGGAACATCCAATAGAAGCCCCCCCAAACCTCATCTTCCAGGGCTATCAACCCCGCATTGTACTCGATCACCTCATAAAACTTCGTCTGTAAAAGACAATAGTCAACAAGAAAGAAACCAAAGAAGAATGCAAGGAAATGTATAAAAAGGAAAATAAATTCAAAATTACCTCCAGAAGGTACGTGTCCCTCATAAAAGTTTATCAAAAGCACCGACTGAAAGCATCCAAAGAAGAATAAAGGGACGCAAAAGTCAAGCTCCCCCAGTCACATAGCTGGATGTCGAAAAATGTCCTCAAATACATCAAGAGCCGGAGATGGACAACTTCGTCGATCGTCGCCACCAAAAAGCCACCCAATAGAAGCAAAAGAAACAAATGGGCCACCAATCTCACCTACCGCCCATCAGTCACATCCACCCTCATCTTCAGGCGCGTCTCCCTCAAAGTAAAAATACGGATCAAATCCCCATATATGATCCTACCTACATCCCCCAAAGCTACATGCACCGTCTGCGGTGTCACCCCCAACGTGGGATTCACCACTATTTAAAATCCCTCACAATCAACCCCCGCCAACTGCTAAACATCTATGGGAGTGATCTTCATCTTCCCAAAGCCAATATGGAAAGTATGGGCAGTGTCCCACCACCTCTCCCCCAGAGCACACAAAATCGCGATAGACGGTGATGTCTTATCCAATGCCTCTGCCAAGCAACCAAAACCCGCATAGGAAACCATCCAGCGTACCACAATAGGGAGATTCTCTTAAATCTCCTTCAACCCCATCGTCCCCTAAGACTAGATATCGGAAAGAGAAATGTTAGTCTGCAAAAGAAGAAGAAACAGAAGAAGAAAAACCTGTCATTAGCACAAAGAAGAAAAAGAAAAAAAATGAAATAGAATACCAAAGGTAACTGGACTTACGTAGACACTAGGGTTCCTCACCCTAGATCAACGGTGTTATTCCATCTCGCGTATTAGAGTACGCTCATTAGCTATAGGTTCGAACAAATCAAAAGCATCTTCATTACTCAAAGGAAGAGGCACCCTAGACTGCCACTTCAGGCCAACCCAGTCATCAATGGCTAGCCACTAATTGTTGTACACCTTGCTTAAAGAACCAGTCATTTGAAGTCTTAAAGAAAAAAGGACTTAGGAATGGCTTTTCGTGAAAAATGGGGAGGATTTGCCCCCTTTTTATAGAAGGCTAAGGGGCCTACCGATCGACAACCCCCGACTATACCAATCGACAATAGCCTTTTACTCTTCCCAAGGAAGCCCAGGAGTCCATGACTTTATCAATTGGCACCCTCCCAGGACAGCGTATCGACACCCCCTTTCAAATTTCGTGCAAAAAATGCCAAAAAAAAATTAAAAATCCAAAAGTTTTCGGAAAAATTCCCAAAAATCCCAAATTATATGGAACCTCAATTTCCTCAAGAAAATCATTTTTTAGAGCACTAAGCCCCTCTCTAAACCCCTAGTCAAATTAATCTTACACCCTTATATCCAACATAATCCCCAGTTAGAGTAATCTTACACACCTATCCTTAACATATTCCATAAGCAGAACCAATAATGTGCCTGCATCCACGTATACTATAATTACCCAACTTAAACATCCCCTGGTAAAGTTCCAAAACAACGCAATCCCTAGAGGAACCACAGATGCATCTGCACCCCTAAGACAATATAAAATTGCCCAAGAAAGCAATTTCTCGCGTTACAACTTCAGGTTCTCAGAATTGTCCTCGGTCCTCAGAATTGGTTTTCACAACTTTAGGTCCTCATAATCGACCTCGACCCTTAGGATTGGTAGTCCCAACTTAAGGTCCTCAGAATTGACCTCGACCCTCAAAATTGGTCGTCCCAACTTAAGGTCCTCAAAATTGACCTCGACCCTTGGAATTGGTCATCCAAACTTAAGGTTCTCAGAATTGACCTTGATCCTCTGAATTGGTCGTTACAACTTAAGGTTCGCAAAATTAACCTCGGCCCATAGAATTGGTCATCACAACTTAAGGTCCTCGAAAATAATTTCGACCCTCAGAATTGGTCGTCCTAATTTAAAGTCCTCAGAATTGACCTCGAACCTTAGAATTGGTCGTCATAACTCAAGGTCCTCAGAATTGACCTCGACCCTCAGAATTGGTCTTTACAACTCAATATCCTCAGAATCTTCCTCGGCCCTCAGAATTGGTCGTCCCAACTTAAGGTCCTCATGAGGGTCGTCCCAACTTAAGGTCCTCAAAATTAGCCTCGAACCTCAGAATTGTTCGTCACAACTCAAGGTCCTAAGAATCAGCCTCAACTCTCAGAATTGGTCATCACAACTCAAGGTCCTCATAATCAACTTGACCCTCAAAATTGGTGGTCACAACTCAAGGTTCTTAGAATCGACTTCGACCCTCAAAATTGGTCATCACAACTTAAGGTCCTCTAAATTTACCTTAACCCTCAAAATTGGTCGTCACAACTCAAAGTCCTCATAATTGACCTCGACCTACTACGTCATAACTCAAGGTCCTTAAAATTGACCTTGACCCTCAGAGGTCATCACAACTCAAGGTCCTCAGAATTGACCTCAACCCTCAGAATTGATCGTCATAACTCAAGGTCCTACGAATCGGCCTCGACCCACTGAATTGGTAATCCCAAGCACAACTTCAAAATTAAACTAGTCCCGATGATCGATCATCCTCGTCTTTTTAAGTCCTCAGAATTAGCCTCGACCCACTGAATTGGTCTCCCTGGCCCCTTAAAACTAATCTTATCACATCTTTGACCCGTTGTATTGGTCACCCTCATCTCCATATATCCTCATAATTGACCTCAACCCACTGAAATGGTCACCTTCATCTCCTTAGGTCCTCAGAACGGACCTATACCCACTGAATCGGTCAGTCTCATCCTCTAGGTCCTCAAAATTAATCCAGAATCCTTTTCCCCAATGTCGATGTGATGTCTATCATTTGACGGTCTTCACTTGTTCCAAAATTTCCTTTCGAGGGTCTCTCTATAGACACCCCATCCTAGGACCCACTAAGAACCTCCTTAGCTCCCTAGCACTCACTCATTCATCGCAAAACCTAGGTCATACTCCAAGTACTAATCAAGAGGCCACTGGGCGCTCTCGAGCCCCGTTTGACTCCAATTATCTTTCTTGCCTAAGTGAAAGCTAAATAATTCCTCGAAGGGCTCTGAATTCCCTTTCCAATGGTCCACCCCGTGCGTGAATCAGCCTTACGATTCGGACAAACATTTCTTTTTACCCCCAAAATTGATCTGAAGAGAACTGGACACTCCCGAGTCCCGTTTGACTCCGATCAACTTCCTCCCCTGTTCAGAAGCTCAATAAATATTTAAAGGTCTCTTCATCTCCTTTCCAACGGGTCGCTCCGTGCCTAAATTAGCCTTCTATTTTGGACAAATAGTCAATTTTACCTTAAAAACTGATTCGAAGGCCACTGGGCATTCTCGAGCTTCGTTTGATTCCTATCAACTCTTCAGCTTAAAAGAAGTTGAATGAATCTTCGAAGGGCTCTGAATCCCCTTTCCAAAGGTACACCTAGTGCACGAATCAACCTTACGGTACTGACGAATGACCTATTTTACTCTGAATAAATCTTTAAAGATCTCTAAATCCCTTTTTTAACGGTCTCCCCCATGCACAAATCAGCCTTACAGTACGGATGAACGACCCATTTAACTTTGAAAGGTCATCAGGCACTTTTGGGCCCCATTTGACCTAGATCAACTCTTCGAACCAAACAAAGCCGAATGAAATCTTAAAAGGCACTCAATACCCTTTCCAACGGTTTATAACATGCGTAAATCGGCCTTACGGTTCAGACGAACGATCCAATCTCCTTTAAATTTCCTATCTAATGACCAACGGGCTCTTTAGAGCCCCGTTTGACTTTAATAAGATCACAAACCCTGGAGTGGCTCGATGGATTCTTAAAGGTCTCTGAATACCATTTCCAATGGTCCGCCCGTGCGCGATTTTGACTTATGATTCGCATTTTACGATCGTTTATTCCGAAAAACCTGCTTTAGACTGTCGAATGGTAACCCTAGGACCCTGCCTATCGGTAGTGTGTTTAAGGTTCTATGCTGATAGACAGGTATAGGACCATGCTGATCGGCACCTCCATTGGCCCCATAAATAGAGGCCATGACCTCACTTTGAAAGGCACCCCTGAACATCCCTCTCAGCAATTCAGAGAGAATCGTCTCAAATTTAGAGTTGTTCTTTCCTTCCATCCATTTCATACTCTTTTGAGTAAATTCCCACCCACCTACTCAAACAACCATCATCTCATCTTGAGATCAACATATTCACAATCAAGATCTACTTCAAGTCTTTACAAAGAGGTCTAATTCTTCCCCTTTGTCTTTAAATTCTCTTATTTTTTCATTAGTTACATCATTTTGACTTTATTACTTTACTTCATTACATCACATATCTTAATTTCAAAAAATTTATTATTAGTATTTGTACATATTTTATTTTCATAGAAAAACCCAAAAATAAGAAAAAAAGGGTTTACTTGTAAATTCCAAACGAGGATTTCCTATAACATTTTCTCACACGAAAACACCTTTTTCTATACACACATACATTATAAAGTCCCTGGATTGATTTATGGGTTAAACCCCACCTCGTATTGTCTTTGAACTACGTGGACTTTGATGCCCCCTCGGGCTACGTAGGCGTCTTGGGTAAATCCCTAGACTCGAGTCCCTCACGTATATTTGTTACTTTGTTCTTATATTATATTCATAATATATATATTATATGCTTGCTTGCTTGTGTCTTGTCTGATATACGCAACCGTTCTCCTATAACGATTTGTGAATCGGCAAACACTTACATCCTATTTTTAATTACTATTTTGGGAATACTCCTAAGGATGACCTCGTTCCACCTTTATTCATGACGCGAGTCAAGCGATTTCATCCTCCATTTATATTATGCACATAATCACACACATCATAGAGTTTTACAAGAGAAAATTAACACATGCCTATGAGAGATCGAAAGGGTGGGATGGGTGCCTACCACCATCACATTCTGTAACTTATTCTCCACACCCTTAAACTACTTAGTTTTGTAAGCATCAGTATTGTCCTTGATGACTTTGCCTCGAGGAGGCAATAGTTCTTTTGCCTATTTTGTACAAAATAGGCTGGCGACTCTATCTCTTCATATCACCCCACACCGACGACGATCGAGCGCCTCAATAAAGGATGCAATCCCACGCGTAGGCTAGAAAAAGGGAAAGGAAGGAGGGATCCACCTCGAGAGATGCATTTCCCCTGGACCCCCGAAAGAACCCTCAAGATGACCACACCTAGGAGATCAAAACCTATGCTCAACCTTTTTAGTACGCTAGGCCTTTCTTCAGAGAAGGTTTGTTCGTCATCAAAACTAGTTGTTCTGAGAGACGAGGTAGATCCAGGATGGTACGACCTATCGTTTTGAGATCTAGAATATCTGGATCTGTTCTCTTATTCCTGTGCTCGTCCACTAAGCCTCCTTGGGGTCTCTAACGTTCGAGTGCGATATATATATCGTCCCCCTCATTAAAGAGCTAGAGGTGGAATTTCCACTCTTTTACCTGGACGTTTACCTCATGTCGGGTTAGTGGACTCTCTTCTAGGTGAGCCCTGCCCATCCTTAAGTGTCTATATCAGCTGTTTAACATTTTCTTGCATTGCCTCTATCCAAGATCATCAGAATTCCTTACATGTCCCCCATTCCAACAGGGTTGAAGTTGGAATGGTTTGATTTGCATGACTACCCTCCGAATCTTCTCTATTTTCAAGTATTACAAATAGTATTTGAATATTTACTGTTAAAGGGTTTATGGATAGTTAATGGTAGGAAATAACAAATAGCTTGTCGAGGTTCCACAAACGGCGTCAATCTATTATCATCTAAAATTGGTATGTGGATTTATGAGTCTTAACCTGATAAGTACAAGTAATAATCTATAATAGATAAAAAAATCAACGGACTAAATTAAAGAGAGATATGAGAAATTGAGATAAAGACACGGGATTAACATGGTTCATTCAATAATAGGGCGTACAACCGTAGGTATTGTACAGGAACTTATTATTCAATCATCAGCAAAAATGGGTACAAGATCTCAAAGTTCTCTCTGTGGGTGTATTGATCTTCCTTCCACCTTAAGATGGGTGGGAATGCTATTTGTAAGAGAGAAAAAAAATTGGGTGGATAGGTGGAGTACCTTTATAAGCCAGGAAATTGCACGTTTTAACATTCTAAAAGTAATTAATGAGGGTTTAATTACAATTAGTTTAAGAACTACCCCACATGTGTGTAGCGGTTGTATACATTCCCATGCGTAACCCACATGCGTGCTTGGTGATTCAAGAAAATAACATCAATTTATTATGGTCGACTACCTAGCCGACTAAGAGTGATGCTGAGCCGACCAAGAAGATGATGTGCCGACCATGTTTAGTTAGTGAGATGAGCTTCTTCTGATGACTGGTGTCACAGCACCATTGGTCCACATCACATTCCATATTTATGATACAACACGATATATATACTTTACCCATTTCTTATAAAAAAATTATGTAGCACAAACTTTTTACACCCAATACACTAAGTAGTTCATGGGCAAAATATATACTTTGAAGTGAAACTTCTCATTCATTTCTTATTCGTTTTGATCAAATGGATATCCCAAGTTATTCACCTTTCAGAGGGGACACATGTAAATAGCTTGACTCGACATTTTTATGTTGTGGATCCTATAATAATTAAAGCACACTCATTTTTAATACATCACTTCCATATTCATTCTAAATAATTATATATTTTATGAAAGATAAAAAAATATGTGAATGGGTCCTATATTACCCTCATGTGCTGTAGTGAGTTCATCATATTTCGTGATTTGCGAAAACTCATGTAGTTTTTATGTTATTTTATTACGATAGTTCTTTCTGTAGTAAAATATTTTGTTAATTGAAATTTTGCATAATAACATTTTGTGAATGATTGATGGAGTTTTACTTTCGATGCATAAATATGTCGTTTAGATAATGTTAATCTCTTATAAGTAAGAAGTGAATAATATTATTTGGATAGGCAATCAATTTATCCAAGTCCAGAAGACTTCTTGATTTTTTTGCTATAATTATTTTGATTAATAATTATATGTATGGTCAAATATACTATCAAGCCTGTAACAATTATTTTATGGATTTTTTTCTTTTCAAATTAGTCCTGTTGCTATGTAAACACGACTTACTTGTCAAGCGCCCTTGAATCTATCTCTTTTGAGTATTGTAACTTACTCAAACACATCTCTATGTTATGCACATGCTTAAATTTAATTACCCCCCCCCCCCACACACACACACGTGTATATATATAAAGAGAGAGAGAGAGGTTTTTATATATACCTCCCCGTGCATACCATCTATGCAGACCATTTTTAAAAAAATAGGAAATATATATTTTTGAGTCAATTTTTTTTATAGTATTTAAACATTTCAGGGGATCCTGAAAAAAACCAGCTCAAAATAAATTCTTTCCTATTTAAAAAAAATTGGTAAAAATATGTCATCTTTTAAGTAGCTTAAAAACCGATTTGACATATTTTGATCGTTTTTTTAAATAGAAAAAAAATTATTTTGATCTGATTTTTTTAGGGTTCCCTGAAATGTTTAAATACCATAAAAAATCATCCCATTTTTTTTAACTATTTATAAAAAAATGGTCAGCACAGGTGGTATGCACATGAGGTATGTATAGGTGTCCCACATGTGTCATATTTTTCACTTTTTTCAGATGGGTTCGATTTGTATGAATTTGGGAAACGGTGATTGTAATACATGTACATATATATATATATATATATATATATATATATATATTTGAAAAAAGTGAAAATTTGTGACAAACTTAATGACGTATGTGGTTTAAAAGGGGGATAAAAAAGATGAGAGAAGAGAGATAAGAAGTCTTAATAATGGAGAGAAACAAATTTGGAGGAATGATAAACTTACGATTCAAGGATAAGTTAAAAATTATCTCTCATAAATTTTGGTGATACACACACACACACACACACACACACACACATATATATATATACACGTACATGTATTACTATCACCATTTCCAAATTCATAATAATCGAACCCATTTGAAAAAAGTGAAAAGTATGACAAAATCAATGATTTTTGTGGTTTGAAAGGGGGAGAAAAAATAGGAGAGAGAGAGAGAGAGAGAGAGAGAGAGAGAGAGAGAGAGAGAGAGAGAGAGAGAGAGAGAACAAGTCTTAATAATGGAGAGAGAGAAAATTTGGAGGAATGATAAAGTTAGGATTCAAGGATAAGTTACAAATTCTCTCTCTTAAATTTTGGTATTTTTTTTTTATAAAGTGATGTGTCAACCTCATATTAAACTATATTTGGGATCATAAGTAATTAGTACCAATTTTAAAGATTCATGTGTAGTCACTCCCATATTTTTATTTTTTTAGTTGTTGGTCCTGATGTAACAACTATTGGACAAATGTCATTCTTCACGGAGAGGAAGAAGGGTAGTTACAAGGTGATTGCTAACGTTTTTGGGTGGTTATGAGACTTAATGTAATTTTAAATATATATGGGAGGGGAATCTAACAAAATTTTAGAAATGAGACTAAACCCAAAAAAAGCTATAATTTTTTACGATTTAGTCTCATTTACTAACTATGTAGTCATATAGGTCCTACAAAAAAAATCCGCTCAAACAAGTCTCACGAAAAAACTTTTTTCCTCTAATGGGTCATATTAGAAAAATTATAGTGAACTAAATGTATGAATAAGACATATTGAAGAAATTTTATTTTGATATAACTAATAAGAAAATGTCTTATATAAATAAGATAGTGAAGCATGATTAGAAAATAAATATTGAATGAGGAACTCCCCTTTCATTTTTTATATTAATCCATTCGTCCCAAATTAATAAATTTATATTATTTTTGTATAGATTAATGATGTATTTAATCAATGTTCAAGATAAAATCTTGTTTAATATTGTAAAGTTTGATTGGTTTATTATGTTTAATATTGTAAAGTTTGATTAGTTTATTATGTTCAAGATACCAACATGTCCATTACTATACAACAACACCCACGTGCACGTGTTTTATCACTTAATGCGAATTTGGATGTAGATGATAATGATTATGCCTTATTGGTTAATTAGATCATTAGAGATTCAAAATGTGGAAGCTATTGCTTGCGATTGCATAAAATAATAAAGCTAATGGTATGTCGGTTTAGGTATCCATTTGATGTTCTTGAACTTTGAGTGATTATAGAATAACTCCCTAATAGTGATATGTTTCGATTCATGGGTAGTCAAAATGAAATATTGGTGTGTTCTCATCATAGGAAAGTGCAGCAAACATGGGGCGTGAATATTAACTAATCCCCCATCCGTTCAGTATAATCGATCAAAATTATATTGCCAAATACGTTGTAAAATATGAACCCGCTTTGAAAACATTCACGGATACATTGCGAGGGATTGTTGATGACATTCGACGATCTTGCCACACTACCAAATCTTCAATTAAGAGTTTGTTATTGAGAAGTGTCTACGAAAGTGACATTTCTGCTCAAGTGGTATGCCACTTTCTAATGGGTACCCTCTTTCAGATTTATTTAGGACGATTATTCATCTAAACTTGAGTGAAAATAATGTGTTGTCATCGGTACTTCGAAGAAGGTAGAGTGAAACTGATCAAGAGAGTGTTGGCACAAATCCCAACTTTGTTAGTAGATATATGAATCAACCTACCATTATTGAAGATGTATCACTGTTTGACATGGAAAATAGGAATTATTTCAACAGTAATCATTAGCATAAATCTAGGTCTGAAGCAATTGTTTGCTTAATTCCTGAACTGGAAAGTAACATCATGTATAATGGTGATAAATGGGAAAAAATTTACCGTCAACAGGTGTTACTTCATCATCATTATCGTAGTTTAGAAAAAGCAAAGGGTGATATTGATTTGTGGTCTGACCGATATGTTAGCATGAGGCTTGCAGGGAATCTTACATCGAATGTGCCTGAACTAGTTGATGAGGAATATGAAGATGGAGAGGAGACAACTTTTGTACTAGAGGGGTTACAACGTGAAGGATGGATGATGGCTGCATTGTTGGGTCCAATGTTTGATGTAGAAGTGAATGTTTAATTGAGAATGAGAGACTTTGATACCTCGCACAATTGGGGAGAAGCCTTATGTCGATATCCCAACATTTATATTAAAAGAAAATTCAATCGTAATAATTTGTGTGTTGGAGATGATTCCGTTACTGATATTTTGAACACTACTCTTGTTGTCCCATTAATTGAGTTATCAATTGAACAACAATTAGCTCATGATTTGGTTGTAAATTCACTTAAAAGTCGAATGCCCATTAACTAATCATATGTGGGGGAGATGGAACTGGGAAATCCACTATCATAAGTACCTTCATATGCTCAGTTTTAACATTTTTTCAATCATCGAAAGCAGTTCGTGTAATGGCACCCACTAGAGTCACCGCATTTAATATTGGCGGTGCTACCATTCACCGTGAACTTTCAATAAGTACGGAGCAGAGTACTTTCCAATGTTACAATCTTATTAGTGGTGATCAATGTCAACAATTGTAAGAGGACTTCAAGGATACCAAACTCGTCATCATTAATGAGTATAGCATGTTAGGCAAAGTAATGCTTGCCAATGCGGACCTCCGATTTTGAGATATATTTGCAAATATAAAATCGTTTGGGGGTGTTGTATGTAAAAATTATAGTACCACGTGGACCAATGATGAATGCACACCAGTCATCCAACTTGGTTGACCAACTTATTTGATTGGCTTCATAAACACTTAGTCAGTTAGAATACCGACCAACTCCAAAACGCTAACCAATAGGAACATCAATAGTTTCTCGGAAGGGATACCAACAGAACTGAATTCCATGAGTTTTATTTATTATACACAGATGCAAATGCCTGGTAATATAAAGGCGCACCATCTTTAGGCTTTCATAACACTATAAATATAAACTAATCCCTTAGCTCAAGGGACAACTCAAATCACTCAAATACACACCATACTGAGCTATTGCAAGCCAAACTGAATAACAACAACAGTGGACATAGGCTATTTTACAACTGAACCACTCTAAAATCCTTATCTCCTGTGTGTATGGTTTGAGATACTTCTCTCATTTTTATCTGTGATTATAAAATTGGAGTTAGTCTATTTTTATACATCAACAGATTGCCGCCATCTATGGGAACATTTTTCTGTCATCATTCTCTACCATTTGTTTCATTTCTTTATCTCTAAAGAAATGAATGACCCTGAAAATAGCACTCGCAATGAAGGAAACACCATCATTCCATATGCTCCTCGTAGTGCGATATATTTATAAGGAATTCTTCGTAACCTTGCTAAAGGTCAAGAAGCCATACGGGAGACTGTTAAGCAGTTGGCTCGCACCATGAAAACTAAGTCCTCTAATTCCAGAAGGGATATACCACCACCACCACCAGTTAGGCGTGAAAGAAGTTATCATTCTCGTTCTTCTACAATAGGTCTATTGTCTTGGCACAACTTCTTCATTTCGGTCAACTATTTACTATGATGGTGGATCTTTTTCCAAAGAAAGACTAAGTGTCTTGGAGAGGTTCAGCAGTGAGTCTTCTTTTGATCGAATAGGCCCTCGAGTAACCAAAGGATATCATAGGGAGCAGGATCGTCATCTTGAATATCGAGAAGGCTCCACAAGATCTAGGGCCATTATGAGGGGCTCTTTGCATGCCGAGCAGACCTCTTAGGAGGATAGTTCAGTATATAGACACAACAAAGTCATAAAATATACCTCGACCAAGTCTAAACCAAGAGAACATTCCTGGAAGGGATCTACGCAACGGTTGGAAAATCGGCCAGGAGAAATGGTCAAAACAAAGAATACATTGCAAAGGAGTTTCATCAAAGTATCACCTTTCATTCAAGCAATTGTGGAATACCCCAAACCTTCCAAGTTCAAGCCACCAATGGTTTCCCCCAAATATGATGGGAAAACTGATTCAGTCTTGCACATAGAAGAGCAATATCAAGCTGCTACCGACGAGATGAAATGTAGAGCTTTCTCAAGTTTCATCACAGATGCAGCTCAGATTTGGTACAATAATCTCTCCAGAGGTAAAATCTTTAGTTTTCATCAGCTAGCTGAGTTGTTCATTGATAAATTTTATTTTAGGGCTAAGTCGATCAAGAGTATCATGCATCTCTTGATTGTGCGATAAAATACAGGATCAAGCACTAGAGAATATATTTGACACACCCCAACCCAGTTACTTATAATTAAGTTTGAAGGTCAAAGTGAGTCACATCATAATTACCTTATCCAAACCAAAACACAAGTATCTATACTCAATTATTAACATGAATCAATGAAGCCAAAAGACTTTCAAAATTTTAAGGTAATTATGCTTATTCAAACTTACAGAAAAGATAAGTACACTTAAATTACCCCATTTACGTTTGACCAAATTATGGTTTTATGCATCCCCTTGCTAACCCCACCGAACTCCTAGATTTGGCAGTGAGATCATAATACCTGAAAAACATAAACATAGGAACCATGAGCAAAATAGCTCAGTAAATGCATCACTACTACACTATTGCATAAAAATTAAATGCAATAAATCGTATCTATGTAACGATATAAAACATCTCACCATATCTTGGTTGTTAATAAGTAATAACATCTCTTGGATGTTGATAAGCCATAACATCTCTTGGCTATAATAAGCCATAACAACTTTTGGCTATTATAAGCCATAACATCTCCTGGCTATAATAAGCCATAACATCTCTTGGCTATAATAAGCCATAACATCATCTGGCTATAATAAGCCATAACATCTCCTGGCTATAATAAGCCATAACATCTCCTGGCTATAATAAGCCATAACATCTCTTCATAACACATACATATCATATCCATAATCAACTTAATAATTATACATATCATATCCATAATCAACTCACTAACAACACATATCATATCTATAATGAACTCAGTAACCACACATTTCATTTCCATATTCAACTCGATGACTACACATATCATATCCATATTCAACTCAGTAAGGACCACATATCCTATCTATAATCAACAAGGTAACCATATCCCTATTCAACTCAGTAACTACACATATCATATCCATATTCAACTCATGAATTACCACATATCATATCTATGATCAACTCAGTAAATACAACATATCATATCTATAATCAACTCAGTAACCATATCCATATCCAATTCAGTAACCACACATATCATATTTGTATTCAACTCGGGAACTACACATATTATATCTATATTCAACTCGATAACCACTCATATCATATCCATATTCAACCCAGTAGGTACAACATATTAAATCTATAATCAACTCAGTAGCCATATCCATATCCAATTCAGTAACTACACATATCATATCCATATCCAACTCAGTAAGTATCACATATCATATCTATAGTCAACTCAATAAGTTCCACATATCATATATATATATATATATATATATATATATATATATATATATATATATTCAACTCAATAACCATATCCATATTCAAGTCAGGTACCATACACATCATATCCATATTCAACTCAGTGACTACACATATCATATCCATATCCAACTCAGTGACTACACATATCATATCCATATCCAACTCAGTAAGTATCACATATCATATCTATAGTCACATATCATATCTATAGTCAACTCAATAAGTGCCACATATCATATATATATATATTCAACTCAATAACCATATCTATATTCAAGTCAGGTACCACACACATCATATCCATATTCAACTCAGTGACTACACATATCATATCCATATCCAACTCAGTAAGTATCACATATCATATCTATAGTCAACTCAATAAGTGCCACATATCATATATATATATATATATATATATATATATATATATATATATATATATATTCAACTCAATAACCATATCCATATTCAAGTCAGGTACCACACGCATCATATCCATATTCAACTCAGTGACTACACATATCATATCCATATCCAACTCAGTAAGTATCACATATCATATCTATAGTTAACTCAATAAGTGCCACATATCATATATATATTCAACTTAATAACCATATCCATATTCAGGTCAGTAACCACACACATCATATCCAATTCATAAACATGTATAAATACATCTTACCAGTGAGTACACTCACCTTGGCCACTTCATGTGTTTTTCCCCTTGCCTTTGTCTGTCACTTATTCAACCGGTTCTTCTCCCCTTTCACATGTAAAGTATTAAAATATTAGTATCATCATAATGATATTAACAGTCCAAATAATAACTTAACCTTAATCGAATTCATAAGCATCATATCATCCCATTCTAATCATTTATCACAAATGAAGTCTCATCCAATTTTATGTTAAAATATTCAACATATCCAATCCATAGCCCAAAAATTCCTTAATTTCTTATTTATAATCCAATTATTATCATATAAGGTTCCCAACATAGAAGACAACACATCATTTCAAGTTTTCTAGAGCAAGATGTGTTCATTTATTTATTACAAATCAAATCTACCCTATAGACTCTTTTATTGTTCAGTCAACTTCAAAGAATTTTCATAATTTTTTTGCATCATAACTTTCTTTGATATTTCACCCAACATCCATAAACATATGGAACAATACAAAATTAAAGTTTCATAATTTTTAAAGTTCATTTGCTATGTCAAGCAAAACATCGAACACATGGCGGGCATACTTTCACTCTTGGGGCAGATTTGATACATGAACTTCAAAGTATCACCAAAGATTCATTTCTTGGTATTTTCACATATTTTTCGGATATGTTATACATATATGAGTCTATTTTCATATCCAACTGGAATTATTCAATTCCAATCAATATACAAAAAGTTATAGGAGTTTTAACACACAAGATTTCCAATCGAAAACAATATACATGATTTACACGTTCCACTCTGCTTAAACTCGCATCTATTCATACATATAAACCAAGCCATGAAAGTTACATAAACAATCTATGATTTATACTTTTTCAATCAGTCACACAAGAAAATTAACAAGATTTACCTATGGAATTACCTTATGGACACTTCCGTAATTTCCCACGGATTTTTCTCCCATATTTCCTCACCTTTCTCTTCTTAACCTTCCAATTCTCTCTTCCTCTCAAGACAAAATCTTTAATGGATGAAATATGCTGAAGGAATAGCTTATTTCAAGCCTTCAACGTCGGCAAAACCCCACCTCCTTCCTCCACCAATCAAAATCCACCATTTGTTAGCCTAATAAGACGAAATATCATTTAACGAATGGACAAATTTGCCCCTGCTTCGTAATTCCAGCATAACTTCTCGCTCGGACCTCCGTTAAACACACGGTTTGTTGTGTTACAACCATAACTCACATGTATACAATTATATAGCTTTGACCTTAAGTCAATTGTCACATTATAAGGGTCAAAACTAGCCTCCAACCCGAACATTCCTACCGAAGACTTCACAAATTTGTGTTTGTGACTAATTCAATATTTCATAAGTTATGATGGTAGGATTAGACTAAACACAATAACTTAACATTATATATTCTAATAACACATTATCATCATCCCATACGATAATCATGATTTAAACATGGTTTATCGTAATCATATTCGGGTTATCACAACCTTCCCCCCTTAGAAAATTTCGTCCCCGAAATTTAGGGGTAATTTCACTTACCAACCATTTGGGAATACTTTTTCCTCATTGCCGACAAATCTTCTCTCATATCATCTTCATTTTATTTATACTCTAAAAATTTAATATCTCATCCTTTAATGGAATTTGGGTTCCCGTACCTCACTCTCCCACATAAATGGGCACACACCAAACTATGGATTAATAAGTGACACTACTCAAGTTTACATATTCCAGTATAAGAAGGGATTACTTCCAATACTTCACAATTTTCATATACCAAATTTTGTCTTGAACAAGTTTCCTTCAATGACATGTTTTTCCATACCATAAATAAAACAATGTAATGATTCAAATTAAAATACCTGTATTCGCTGTCATCCCCGAATAAACCTTAACATCTCATTTCCTTTCCTGCAAGATCCTTACATTTCATATCCCATACAACAATATATATGTATAACAACCAGATGTTAGTCAATAAAGCCAATTTGCTTATGACTCAAATCAATTTCTACTTCCACTGCCAAATCTAGGCGCTCCTCACCCCAGAACCTCTAAAACCTAGGCTCTGATACCAAGTTGACACACCCCAACTCAGTTACTTATAATTAAGTTTGAAGGTCAAAGTGAGTCACATCATAATTACCTTATCCAAACCATAAACACAAGTATCTTTACTCAATTATTAACATGAATCAATGAAACCAAAAGCCTTTCAAAATTTTAAGGTAATTATGCTTATTCAAACTTACAGAAAAGATAAGAAGGCTTAAATTACCCCATTTACGTTTGACCAAATTATGATTTTATGCATCCCCTTGCTAACCCTACCGAACTCCTAGATTTGGCAGTGAGATCACAATACCTGAAAAACATAAACATAGGAACCATGAGCAAAATACCTCAATAAATGCATTACGACTACACTATTGCATAAAAATTAAATGCAATAAATCGTATCTATGTAACAATATAAAACATCTCACCATATCTTGGTTGTTAATAAGTAATAACATCTCTTGGCTGTTGATAAGCTATAACATCTCTTGGCTATAATAAGCCATAACATCTCCTGGCTATAATAAGTCATAACATCTCCTGGCTATAATAAGCCATAACATCTACTGGCTATAATAAGCCATAACATCTCTTGGCTATAATAAGCCATAACATCTCCTGGCTATAATAAGCCATAACATCTCCTTGCTATAATAAGCCATAATATCTCCAGGCTATAATAAGCCATAACATCTCTTGGCTATTGATAAGCCATAACATCTCCCGGCTATAATAAGCCATAACATCTCTTCATAACACATACATATCATATCCATGATTAACTTAATAATTATACATATCATATCCATAATCAACTCACTAACAACACATATCATATCATATCATATCTATAATCAACTCAGTAACCACACATTTCATTTCCATATTCAACTCGATGACTACACATATCATATCCATATTCAACTCAGTAAGGACCACATATCCTATCTATAATCAACAAGGTAATCATATCCCCATTCAACTCAATAACTACACATATCATATCCATATTCAACTCAGGAATTACCAAATATCATATCTATGATCAACTCAGTAAATACAACATATCATATCTATAATCAACTCAGTAACCATATCCATATCCAATTCAGTAACCACACATATCATATTTATATTCAACTCGGGAACTACACATATCATATCTATATTCAACTCAATAACCACTCATATCATATCCATATTCAACCCAGTAGGTACAACATATCAAATCTATAATCAACTCAGTAGCCATATCCATATCCAATTCAGTAACTAGACATATCATATCCATATCCAACTCAGTAAGTATCACATATAATATCTATAGTCAACTCAATAAGTGCCACATATCATATATATATATATTCAACTCAATAACCATATCCATATTCAAGTCAGGTACCACATGCAACATATCCATATTCAAGTCAGGTACCACACACATCATATCCATATTCAACTCAGTGACTACACATATCATATCCATACCTAGGGGTGTGCAAAAAACCCGACCGAACCGAAAACCGAACCGGCCCGAACCGAACCGAAACCGGCGGTTTTTTTAGCCCGGTTCGGTTTGCGGTTTAAGGATTTAAAAAACCGACAATATCGGTTCGGTTGTCGATTTAGACAAAGAAAAAACCGATTCGAACCGAACCGAACCGACATCAATATTATATATTAAAAAACCCTTAAATATCTTTTATTTTTATATCCAAACACCATTAACCAACCTCCAAAACTGACCAAAACCGAAAACCGACCTACAAAAAACCGACCAAAACTGAAAATCGGTTAAAACCGAACCGAAACCGAACCGAACCGAAACCGATGTGAACCGAAACCGACAGTTTTTTTCATCGTCGGTTCGGTTTCGGTCTGATTTTTTCCAAAATCGAACCGATCGGTTCGGTCTGAATTGCGGTCCAAAACCGACCCGACCCGACCCGTGCACACTCACCTTGGCCACTTCATGTGTTTTTCCCCTTGCCTTTGTCTGTAACTTATTCAACCGGTTCTTCTCCCCTTTCACATGTAAAGTCTTAAAATATTAGTATCATCATAATGATATTAACAGTACAAATAATAACTTAACCTTAATCGAATTCATAAGCATCATATCATCCCATTCTAATCATTTATCACAAATGAAGTCTCATCCAATTTTATGTTAAAATATTTAACATATCCAATCCATAGCCCAAACATTCCTTAATTTCTTATTTATAATCCAATTATTATCATATAAGGTTCCCAATATAGAAGACAACACATCATTTCAAGTTTTCTAGAGCAAGATGTGTCCATTTCTTTATTATAAATCAAATCTGCCCTATAGACTCTTTTATTGTTCAGTCAACTTCAAAGAATTTTCATAATTTTTCTGCATCATAAATTCCTTTGATATTTCACCCAACATCCATAAACATATGAAACAATACAAAATTAAAGTTTCATAATTTTTAAAGTTCATTTGCTATGTCAAGCAAAACATCGAACACATGGCAGGCATACTTTCACTCTTGGGGCAGATTTGATACATGAACTTCAAAGTATCACCATAGATTCATTTCTTGGTATTTTCACATATTTTTCGTATATGTTATACATATATGAGTCTATTTTCATATCCAACTTGAATTATTCAATTCCAATCAATATACAAAAAGTTATAGGAGTTTTAACACACAAGATTTCCAATCGAAACAATATACATGATTTACACGTTCCACTCTGCTTAAACTCGCATCTATTCATACATATAAACCAAGCCATGAAAGTTCCATAAACAATCTATGATTTATACTTTTTCAATCAGTCACACAAGAAAATTAACAAGATTTACCTATGGAATTACCTTATGGACACTTCCGTAATTTCCCACGGATTTTTCTCCCATATTTCCTCACCTTTCTCTTCTTAACCTTCCAATTCTCTCTTCCTCTCAAGCCAAAATCTTTAATGGCTGAAATATGCTGAAGGAATAGCTTATTTCAAGCCTTCAAAGTCGGCAAAACCCCACCCCCTTCCTCCACCAATCAAAATCCACCATTTGTTAGCCTAATAAGACGAAATATCATTTAACGAATGGACAAATTTGCCCCTGCTTCGTAATTCCAGCATAACTTCTCGCTCGAACCTCCGTTCAACACACCGTTTGTTGTGTTACAACCATAACTAACATGTATACAATTATATATCTTTGACCTTAAGTCAATTGTCACATTATAAGGGTCAAAACTAGCCTCCAACCCGAACATTCCTACCGAAGACTTCACAAATTTGTGTTTGTGATTAATTCAATATTTCATAAGTTATGATGGTAGGATTAGACTAAACACAATAAATTAACATTATATATTCTAATAACACATTATCATCATCCCATACGATAATCATGATTTAAACATGGTTTATCGTAATCATATTCGGGTTATCACAATATTACTCTCTTTAACCATGAAAAATGAGGGGTGGTAGATTATGAGGAGAAAATAACCATTACAACACCTATGAGTGGGTTGCTCGCTAAAGATCTTTACTATGCTTTAGCGAAGAATCCTCCCAAAACCATGATAGAACTAATGGATTAAGCTGGAAAATAATGAATGCTGAGGTAGCTATGATAGCCAAGGAAACTCCTGAGTCAAAGGGAGAAGGGAAGAAAAATAATTCTAATTCTTTAAAAAAGGATCAGAAAAATAAATAGTTGGGTCGGATCAACAAGTATAATGAATATACCCCGCTCAATAAGGGCGTTCACTATATCTTGGAGGAGATTAAAGGGAACATAAACTTAAATTGGCCTGAAAAGTTGAAGACATCCCCAACAAGAGGGATAAGTCTAAATACTGTTATTTCCATAGGGATTACTAAAGAATGAGATTGAAAATCTTATTCAACGAGGAAAATTAAGCAAGTTTATTGATCGGAATGGCAACATAAATGATCGAAAGAGATATGAATCCCCAGGTCGAGCAAGGGATGATAATAAAAGAGCAAGAAATGATAATTTTAGAGAAGATCCAGACTTTCCAAAGAAGCCTGATGATCTAGAGGTAGAGGTCGACGTGATATCCTTTGGGTGCCATTTCATTGCAGGTGGTGACGCTGGAGGAGGAGATGCCATAGCAGAAAGGAAAGCTTACCTGAATGAAGTCAAAGCTTGCCCAACTGTCAGACAAATTGATATGGTTGAATCTAGTGATAGTCGACCGAGGAAGGTTAACAAGACAGGCTAGTGATTAGGTTTTCCAATAATGATTTGAGTGAGATTATTTATAAAAAAAAGAGTGAGATTCTTTATCCTCATGATGATTCGCTAGTTATCACATACAGAGTTCATCATGGCAGAGTCACAAAGATCTTGGTTGACAATGGGAGCTCAGTTGATGCAATGCTCTACAACTGCTTCGACATCTTAGAACTGAAGATCAACAAGCTAGAACTATATCATAGACCTCTTATCAGATTTACAGGAAAGAAGGTATACCCATTAGGGACTATCAAGCTGGAAGTCTTTGTCGATACTTGGCCGACGAGCAGGAGAGAAATAATTCACTTCTTTGTATTAGATAAGAATATCCCGTAAGCTTATAACATCATCTTGGGAAGAGTAGGAATCAAGCAATTAGAGGCTGTGACATCTATAATGCATTAATACATGAAGTTTTCAACGAATAATGGAGTCAGCATAGTAAATGGTAATCAGAAAGATGCCAGAGAATAATATTATACCTCAACCGACCAATAAGAGATGCAACTGAAGAACACCACCAATTTTCACATTGATACTCTGGATCCTAGAGAAGAAGAACAACTGGTAAAGGGACAAGTTATAAACGAAACAAAAGTTGTTGTGTTAGACGACGAGAAGCCAGAAAAAACCACCCAGATCGGTTCCAAGTTATCTCTTTCTCTCAAATATGAGTTAATCACGCTCCTTAGGGAAATGAATAATATTTTTGCTTGGAGTCATGAAGATATGCCAGGAATTAATTCGAACTTCATGTGACATGAGCTCAATATTTATCCAGGTTCTAAGTCGATCAAGTAAAGGCTAAGGGTCTTCAGTCCCAAGAAGAATGCAGTAATCCAAGAGGAAGTAGAGAAACGATAGCGAGCACAGTTCATTGAAGATGTCAAGTACCCTAATTGGTTGGCTAATGTGGTGATGGTCAAGAACAAAAATGACAAGTGGCATATGTGTGTAGATTTTACAGATCTCAATAAAGCATGCCTAAAAGATCATTTTCCTTTATGAAGGATTGATCAATTAGTCGATGATATAGCAGGCCATGAGTTGCTCAGTTTTATGGATGCTTATTCTGGTCACAACTAGATTAAGATAAAGCCCAAAGATAAGGAAATCACTTCTGTCATTACTAGGCAAGGAATTTATTGTTATAATGTCATGCCTTTTGGGTTGAAAAACGCTGGAGATACCTATCAGAGACTAGTGAAAAAGGTTTTTAAGGATCAGATCGATAAAAATATGTAGGTCTATGTAGATGGCATGATCACCAAGAGCAAATATGCTATCGACCATATAACAGACTTGTCTCAAACCTTTAATCAATTAGAGAAGCACCAGATGAAGCTCAATCTAACCAAATTCATTTTCAAAGTACATGAAGGGATGTTCCTAGGGTACATTATTAATCAAAGGGTAATAGAAGTGAACCCCAACATGATTAAAGTTTTGCTTGAAATGCAGTCCCCGACCAACAAGAAAAAAGTTCAAAGCTGACATCAAGAGTAGCTGCATTGACCTCATTGTCTCCCGAGCAACTGATAAGTGTCTTACATTCTTTAAGGTGCTTTGAAAGACCTTTGAGTGGAATGGCGAATGTAAAAAGGCCTTCCTAGAACTGAAGAAGTATTTGGGTTCTCCCCAACTCTTTTACCGACTAGTTCGATAATAAAAAATATATTTATACTGGGCTATTTCAGAACGGCAATTAGTTCGACTTTGATCTGACTTGATAATGGAGTTTAGAGTCCAGTAATACTAGTAATGAATTTCGAGGAGCTGAAATTAGATATCCATGCTTGGAAAAGTTAGCCCCGGATCTTATTGAAGCGTCTAGGAGGATAAGGCTATACTTCCAAGCTCACACTATTATTATCTACAAGGATTTGCCTCTACGACAAGCGCTGCACAAACTCGAAAAGTCTATAAGGTTAATATCTTGGGCAGTGGAATTGGGAGAGTATGAAATTTTCTACGAACCTAGAGTTACAATAAAAGGCCAATCAGTGATATAATTTCTTGTTGTATTCACATATAAAGAGGAGTAGCATAATCCACGTATGACAGCTTAGTAGACTTCTACGGAAGAGAACTTAGCTCACAAGCAAGTAGAGATTGTGGATAATCAACCTGAGTCATCGGATGCTCAAGAAAAATTACAACAAAGCCAGAAGATGTTCAAGCATGGAGTAATGTTAAAAGATGAGTTATCTAATAAGATCCAACTTGGCAGTTGTTTGCAGATGGGTCCTCATGTGCTACTAGAAGTATATTAGGCCTCATTATTAACACTACGGATAATTTGGATGTGAAATATACTCTGGGATTCCAATTCAAGGCTTCTAATAATGAGGCAGAATATGAAGTACTGATCATAGGACTGGAATTATCTTCATCACTGGGCATCGACCATGCATTGGTATACAGTGATTCCCAATTGATTGTTAATCAAATGCAACAGATTTATGGTGTCAAAGGAGAAACCATGATGAGATACCACCAAAAAGTAATGGAAGTTATCTCTCTGATCACTTTAGTCAAAATAGTCAGGATTCTCAGACTTGAGAATGCCTGAGCAGATGCTCTTACTCGGCTTGCTGCAACAACTCCAACAAAACTCAGACGAATAATCGCAGTGGAGATTCTTACCCACAGAAGCATTGATGGGATGTAAATGAGCGTTATATCTGTGGAGTTAGGTCCTTCATGGATGGGCCCAATTAGAGAATACATCGAGCGAGGAACACTGCTATCTGACTAAAAGGAATCCAGGAAGATGAGGTATAAAGTAGCCAGTTATGTACTAGAAAAAGGTGTCGTATATAGGTGACGATACACTGTTTCGTTACTTCGCTGTGTTCATCCAAATGAAGTGAATGATTTATCAAAGAAGCTCATGAAGGATCATGTGGATCACACACAACTGGGAGATCTCTAAGGCAACAGATAGCAATGCAAGGTTACTACTGGTCAATGATGAAAACGATTGTGTTATTTTTACCAAGAAGTGTGATAAATGCCAGAAGTTTGTTACCATACACAGAAGACTAGGAGAAAGCCTAACACCCATAATTTCTCCATGGCCTTTCTCTATATGGGGAATTGACTTAGTCGAACCATTGCCAACCACTAAAGGAAGATTTAAGTACCTAGTTATATTTGTTGATTATTTTACCAAATGGGTGGAGTCTGAACCCCTAGTTGATATGCCATATTAGTGAGTGTTCCAGTTCATATGGAACTAGATTATTTGTAGATATGGTATGGATTACGCCTTCATCACCGACCATGACACTCAGTTTGATAATAAAGAATTTGAAGAGTATTGTATTCGGTCGGGCATCCAGAAATTTTATTCAGCACCTAGTCATCCGCAGTGCAACAACCACATAGAGAACACCAATAAAACGTTGTTAGATGGTTTGAAGAAAAGGTTGGATGAGGCTAAAGGCAATTAGATTAATGAGCTCCACAGTGTCCTTTAAGCATACAATACTACTCCCAGAACAGCAACAGGAAAAACTCCATACATGTTGGCTTTTGGCACTGAGGCAGTAGTTCCAATGTAAATAGGTTTGCCCACTCACAGGGTATTGAACTTTGATTCACCCAAGAGTGACCTTATGAGGTGACTAGATTTGGATATGATAGAAGAAGTCCGAGAAGATGCTGCTATTCAGATGGCTACTTATTAACAAATGACTGCAAGGTTTTATAATCGAAGGGTCAAGCCGACCAACTTGAAGCAATGGTCCATTATTTTGAGACGTCAACAATTAAAATAAAGATAAACAATCCAAGAAAACACACAAACGATAAAGATTTTTAAAGTGGTTCGGCTATGAAGAAAGCCTACGTCCATTGTTTATTTTATTTAACTAGGTTACAATAGCACAGTATGTTATACTTGAAAATGATTAAGTTCTCCCTTTGAGCTATAGTAGACCATGTATTAGGAATCCAAGAGATGGAATGCCTTTATATATTCAGGCATTTACATATGTATATAATAAGTGTAACTGTTTATATTCACTAGTACAATGACTATTGGTGACTCCACATAAATGGCTTTTAATATTCTTGGTGGTTCATATTCTTCAGGTTGGTCAGTCGGTTGGTCGATCAACGTAAGTAATTACTATGAGGATTGCCACGTAGGAGAACGGGTGTTCATTTCTCATTGGTCCACATATGGGAGTAAATTTTACAATCAACAAACCCCCCCAATGCTCCATACTTGATGATTTAGTGAAAGGATATAGTATTTATTCTAAAAAGTTGTGCGATGCCCCTATATAATGAATGAGATTATTGGCCTTCTAAAACACGTGTAGAGTGTCTCTTGATAATTCGCATGCGTATGACCCTTCTTCTTCTTGATGGTTCACCTTCTTATGTTGGTTGTCCGCTGTGCCAACTAAGTACTGATGAAGTGTTGATGTGTCTACTTGGGAGGACAAGTGTCCTGGTGTTGTTGGTCCAGCTGATACCATTTGATGTCTTCAATTTGAAGTTTCTAAAAAGTTCCTCGCCAAGAAGGGCATAGTTTAAACTTTTCCAACTTTAGAAAAGTTCTCAAAAAAGTTCCTCGTTGAGACGGGCATGGTTCAAACTTTTCCAACTTCAGAAAAGTTCCCAAAAAAGTTCCTGACCGAGAAGGGCATGGTTCAAACTTTTCCAAACTTTTCCAACTTCAGATGAGTTTAAACTTCATGTATTATTTTTCATCGGCAAGTTACGAATAAGAAGTCAGTAAAACTTCTTAATTAGAGGTTTTACCCGACCAGATTAAATTACTGGAATAATTATACATTCCTAATACCCTTGGTCGCCACTGATAACTAATGTTGTAACTTAGTACAATAAAGTTATTTATAGTTTTATCTAAGTGCATTAGTCGAATCTAAGGCCGTATACATGATTCAAACATGAATAAGATATTAAATATTTGAGGAAGTTATTTAATCTATAAGCCGATTAACTAATCTTTATACAGTTTACCTAGTCGGTAAAAAAGATTAATAACAACCATAAGCTTTAATAAAGAGAATTCAAATTGACTCCATTTCATTGATCATAATGTATTACAATGGAAATAAATAAGCAAAGAGCAATACAAGAAAAATATAAATTTATTCTACTGGGCATTTTCCTTGGGCCTTGTCCATCTAAGCAGGAGGATCATCCAAGGTATGGGGAGAATTCATTGAGTTGAAGTCTCTCCGTATTTGCCTATTACTGCTACTTGGCCTATCAAGCAAATGAGGAGGTTGGACTATTTCATGCTTATCATAGAGACCATAATCCACAAGATACTTAGTTATCAGGCATTGAGGAATGACATCTAGAGGAATCCATGTTGTGTCCAACTTAAATGGAGGCGTATCACAGTCCAAGAAACCTGGGTCATTCCAATGCCACAAGTGACTATTCTGATTGTACTTCAGTAAAGTTAGTAAGTTGTTCCATCCCCATTTGTAGCTTTCATGATTTCTCTGAGCAAGATTATCATCCATGTGGGCTAAGGCCTCATTGTATCCCCTATCCGGACTTCCCTAGGTTGTTTATGAAATTGATATATTAGCCTCTCCACCTGATTTTGAAGTTTTTTAAGAACATTATCCTTGGCTTTCAGCTGAGCAGCCTGGTCGGCAATGGCATTATATTTGACTTTCAATCAGGTAGCTTGGTCGGCAAGGGTGTTTTTAGTTTTTTCTTCCTCAACAGTTGGTCGAATAACTACCATTTGCCTCGAGGTTTCCCCAAGTTTAATTTTCTTCTTCTGCAAGGCCTCTAGTTCTGCCACCAGTCTTGCATTTTCGTTCTCTAAAAATGAAGCTCCTTTATCGAGACAAATAGCAGTTGATCTCTTCAATCTCTCCAATTCATCCTTTAAGGCATTATTTATTTTCTCTAATATTACAACAATGGACCTAACATTATCCAAATCTCGCTTCAAGGGAAGTTCCTTCTTGTTCAGAGGAAAAGTAATATCCTCTACCCTCTTATCAAAACCCCAGCCTTCACTTAATGCTTTGTACTTGGCCTCATAATCAAAAGGAAGTAAAGTAAGGGACAGTTTGTGATCATCTTGCAGCTGCTCAATCATTTCATATTATACGGCATTGTTAGTAACAACTCTGTCTAATAAGCAATGGAGATGGATATATGACTCCTTCACTTGGTCGGATACGTATGGGCCGAGCAACCCATTTACGTCTTCTTCAAATATGGGAACATGACCAGCCTCCAAGAGATTTTTACTTCATCTAAGTAGGTTAGATTCAACATAAATTATAGCTTTCTTCCTAGCATCAAATTGGAAAGTTACAAATATATGGGTTTGTGGAAATCTAAATAATTAAACAACACAAGAAGTAAAGCAACACAGTTCAATAAAAAACTACAAGTCATTCTGAGGTATGGACAATAATTGAAGATAAAAACTTATTCTTTTATTAAATGATAACTGAAGTACAAAAGAGGATACATCTTCAAGAAAGACAAGACAAATAAAAATAAAAAAAAGGTAATCTTGTTAGACCTTTTTCTTGTCATTAGAATGGTCTTGGCCAGTAACTAGTTGATCAATATTGGTGTTGGGCACCATTAAAGACTTAATAGGTACAACAGAAGATTCTCCTGACCCTTCTTCATCGTCAAACTCCTCATTCAATTTAGGAGGAGTGCCGGAGTCATATCTTGCAAAGAGTTCAGAGCTTTTTTCGTGCCGATGACCTTCAAAGCCTCAGTTTGACCTTCCTTGAAGGACCACTTCTTAGCATACTCAACCTGAGTAGAGGCAGCACCGATAGACTTCTCCCATTCTTTATCAAAAGTAGCTTTATCTTTGGCCTTTAAAAAAACCACTTTACCCTTAGCAGTTTGTGCTCTAGTTGTGCATCTAAGAGTTTCTCCTCGATAACTTTGGCCCTGCCTTTAGCATCAGTCATCTTTTTCTCTACAGCTTTAGCTCTTTCCTCGATAAATTTTATCTGGCCTTTAGCAGTATTGGCCCTATCATTGGCCTTCTTTGACTCCTTTTCCCAAGATTTTACTTTATTTTCAAAGCTCATCGGAACTCTGCCAAAGAATTCTGCAGATCTTCAAAGGCCTCTTCAACTTCTCCAGAATAAGAATAGAGTTGGTCGTCCTTCTCCATTATCTGGTTAAAATCAACCAGGAACTATAAATAAGGGCAAAAAGTTAGATATCAGAAGGAATTCATTATCATAAAGAATTAGACAAACAAGCAAAAGAAGTTTACCAGTGCTAAGTTCAGGTAAGATCTTTCAGTTAGCATGGACTTGGATATATAGACTGATGCAACTCTGTTAGTACGGAGTGTTCTAGACTTAATCATCCCCTGGCCAGCCCAGTGTTAATAACAACAAAGGCTAATCTAGGGTCAGCATAAATTTTTCTTACCAACTCTTGTTGGTCGGTGATCTTCTTTGTAGCTAAGGCCTGCTGCTCGACTGATGTCTTATGGATCTATTTTGAAGGATTAGGCAAACCTCTTTTTATCCTCTTCAATTCGTGCTCTTCAGCTTGAGTATCATCAACACCAATAAGCCTCTTATCACTGGCCTTAGACTTCTTTTTAACTTTCTTCTTGCCAGTATCAACAACCTTCTTGGGGGTAGGAGATAAAGGACCCATAAGGTTGGGCATCTTCCTCTTAGTCATCTCTACAGAAGGAGAAAAAGGAATTTCAGAAACGTCTAAAGACTAAAACGAGGACGAAGTCCCTCCTAAAATAACTTCAACACTAACAGACTCGATGGCTGAAGAAGTTGGCACAAGATCCTCTTCAAGGATGACAATAGTTAGGGAAAGAGTAACTATAGGTCGGGCAACAAAAGATGTGATGGAAATTTTATATTCCAGCAACAATGATGTAGCCATGGGATGTTCTGGTTCAAGCCCCACAAAAACTTAAGATCGTTGAGGTTGATTTCCCCTTATTTAGAGCACCTTTTCTTATTTTCCTCTGCTTAAAAAAGAAACATCAAAGTTAATCGACATGTATAAAAAATGTAAATCAAAAGAGGAAAAATAATTAACAGAGTGATAACCTATGCCACGTTCTGATTAGGGACATCGGGGACTAGTATAAGCCACCCCAATTAGGAGAGGATCATATTGCTAGTTCTTGACAATAATACTATATTCCTAATAATTCTTATTAGAGTTAGGTAGATTTACTACTAAAGCCCTATTAGTTTGCTTAGTCTTCAAGTAGTAGGTACTGTCTCCAACAGTGACCCACTTATAAAAGAACATCAACTCCCAAACCCCAATATGGGTGCCATAAAGTTCATTTAATTTACGAACCCCATTCACAACCCTCCAAGTGTTGGGGGCTACTCTAGCAGGTTTTACGTCAAAGGTAAAATTAAAGAAAAAGGGGATTTGGTGAAAAGGTGATACCACACTCAGCTATAAACAAGGTTGGGATCCAGTGACCCTCAGAAAGGAAATAAATGTTAATGGGACCCTTGGGTATTTCTAAATTTTCCCAAGATGGAATTTTCCTTTTTTTCTCTAAACTCATCTAAAGAGTTCTCATCAACGATGTGAACCATGGTGAAAAAGAGGAAAAGATGATAAAACAGAGGAAATGTAAAATAAGGCTTATAGGGAATCAAAGAGATGGAAAGAACTGAAGAAGGAAATGATCACACATAGAAAAACTCGAAAGAAAAGAGATAGCTAAAGTTCAGAAGATTTGAGGTAGAAAGAAAGAGGGAAACTTTGTACCTATTTATAGGTTACTTCAAGAAATGGTAAATAAATAATTAATTGAACGAACCGTATAGCTACCATCGACTGCGCATTTTTTGAAGCGTCAAAAGATGATTGTGTCCTTTGGTGGTTTAAAAAAGTTCAAATTATTTACAAAATGCCATCATTAAACAGTGCCAGTAGAAATTTTTACAAGTATAAGAGTTCGGCTGTCAGCCAAACACTTAAGCAAAATGCCAAGCAACTTTTCGGGCTAAATAATCCACACTTTCACGTAAGCATCGAGTATGGAGCATTGGGGACTTTTGTTGTATGTAAAAAATATACTACCACGTGGACCAATGACGAATGCACACCTGTCATCCAATGTGGTCGACCAACCTACGTGACCGACTTCATAAACACTTAGTCGGCTGGAATGCCGACCAACTCCAGAAGGCCAACCAACAGGAACATCAATAGTTTCTCGAAAGGGATGCCAACCAACACTGAATTCTAAGAGTTTTATTTATTGTATACAAATGTAAACGCCTGGAAATATAAAGGCGCTCCATCTTTAGAGTTTCACACCCATATAAATACAAACTAACCCCTTAGCTCAAGGGACAACTCGAATCACTCATATGCACCATACTGAGCTATTGTAAACCCTACTTAATAACAACAGCAGTGGACGTAGGCTATTTTATAGCTGAACCACTCTAAAATCCTTGTCTCTTGTGTGTATGGTTTGAGTTACTTCTTTTATTTTTATTCGTGATTATGAAATTGGAGTTAGTCCATTTTTAGACATCAACAGGAGTTTTTTTAGTTATATTAGTTGGTGATATGCGTCAGTTGCCTCCAGTATTCGATACTCCTTTATATGCTAGTAAAGGAAGTTACGTACAATAATGCGGTAACATTGCTTATGCTGGCTTTGATAGGTGTGTTCGACTCTCACATATTTTTTATCAAGCAGGGGAAGAACATGCTTCATTTATAGACACTTTGCTCAGACTTAGTGATGACACATCTACTATTGAGGATTGACATTTATTTCATACCCGCGATGCTTCATTTCTCACAATTGAAGAGGTTACCAACTTTAAATATGCTTTTCGCTTATTCGTAATGAAGCAAGCTGCTAATAATTACAATCTTGAAGAGATTAATTCAACTTGGGAGACCAGTTGTCCATATACCATCTATAAATAATTGTGAGAGCGTATCATATACTACATCAGACAATGCAAAAGGCTTAAAGAAGGAACTTTGTTTATCTGTTGTTGCCAAGTGATGCTTCTTGCCAATTTGGCCACACAATATGGCCTCGTGAATGGCACAATGGCAACTGTTGTAGACATCGTATATGGAACGGACTCTAAATCATCGATCGATTCACCGCTTGTAGTAATGGTGGACTTTTATAATTATGGTGGTCCTAGTTTTCGTCGTGGAACCAAGATAGTTCCAATCTCTCCCCAAACATCGAACTGGAAAACCTCAGCGGGTACCTCTTGTCAGCGAACACAAATTACTATTATTTTGTGTTGGGAAATTACAATACATAAAAGTCAGGGGTTAACTCTTGATAAAAGTAGTTGTAGATATTGGTGAGAGGGAAAGCCTCAGATTGACTTTTGTTGCTTTATCCCGCATTAGAAAATTGAGAGACTTAGCATTTAGCCTGATGTTTAGTTATGAGAGGCTGCAAAAGATTTCAAGATGCAATGGTCTAAAAGGGCGAAGGCTAGAGGAGGAACGATTGCGTGTTTTAGGGACTATGACCTTGGGATTTGAACCTCATAAGTATTTTTTGGTATCTACTTTGTGTGATTTTATGCAATTAGGGGATTAGACTAACTTTTTTTTTTATCCTGATAGGATGGAAGAAGATGATGTGTATGCGGTTTAGTCATCTTTGATAAATACTTTTTGTTAGTGTGTTATCTTTGTGTGTTCGAATATGATAAAATCATATATTTATGAAAATGTTATAGAATTTTTTTATATGTTTCTTATTCAATTCCTTGATCTTGCAGGTTTGACGAGGAAACGGTCGATCCCCACCGTATTGTGGTATTCTAGGGCAGTTACAAGGCGATTGTTGACGAATTTGGATGGTTATGTGACTTAATACAATTTTAAAAATACATGAGAAGAGAATCTAATAAAACTTTAGAAATGAGAATAAACCCAAAAAATTATATATTTTTTACCAATTAGTCTCATTGACTAACTATGTAGTCATATAGGTCCTACAAACTTTTTTTTGCTCAAACATTCTCTTGAATTTTTTTTTGCTCCAATGGGTCATATTAAAAAAATTATAGTGAAATATATATATGAATAAGACCTATTGAGGAAAATTAATTTTGATATAATCAATAAAAAAATGTCGTATATAAATAAGACAGTGAAGCATGATTAGTTAACAGATATTCAATGAGAAACGCCCCCTTTATTTTTTAAAATTAATCCATTCAATCTAAATTAATAAAATTTGTATTATTTTTATATAAATTAAATATACATTTAATCCATGTTCAAGGTAAAATTTAATTAGTTTATTATGTTAAAAGAGAAGTGAACTTTTATTTCCGGACATTCCAAAAAGGAAAAGGAAAGTATTAATTCCGGACTGATGACTATATAATTTCACTTGTTCCCAGTGTTCTAAAAAACGCGCCTAGGCGGCGCCAAGGCGCGAGGCTTTTTAGATACGCCAAGTTTTTGCCCTAGGGGTGGATCAAGGCGTGGTCAACGATGGTCAACGTTTTTTGGGGCAAGGCGTGAAAAAACGCGCGTTTTTTGGGGGTAAGGCGTGAAAAAACGCGAGTTTTTTAGAAGTAAGGCGTGAAAAGAGGCAATTTTTTTTTTTTTTTTATTTTAAAAAATAGTATTTTAATTTACAAATATTTAGACATATTTTTAAGATATGTACCAATTTAGTATTTTAAATAGCCTTGTCATAGTCAAAAAATATTAAAATATATTAAAAAATGCCTAAACGCCTTTTCACGCCTTTTTACGTCAAGGCCCGCCTAGACTTCTAAGACTTAAGGCTTGGCCTCCACGCCTTGATCACGCCTCGCGTTTTTTAGAACCTTGCTTGTTCCTATCCAAATTTACACAAAAGATGCTCTGATAATTACGCAGATTGTTTGAGGAGCTTTTATCTCACCTACACCAAACTTCACTTGTATAGTTCAACAAATCGAGAACCCATAAAAAACTGACATTAAAACAAACACAAGGCGTGCCACAATTTTTGCCATAAACCATGGTTTCGTTACCCAGGATGGATATGTTTCCTAGCTTCACAACTATTCATCCTCACCGTATTTCTCCTCGCAAGGCTGCTTCTGTTGAATATGGGGAAGGAGACAACACACTGGAAAAACAAGATTTTGATGAATCCTCTCTCCATAACAAGATGCCTTTGCCTTTGCCTCCTCCTCCTTGGGGTAATTTGGTCATTCGACAGAAATCAGGTGTTCAAACTGCTTGTGTTGTTACTCATCAGCCTTTAAGGGTTCCAGAAAAGTTACATTTTTTAGAGGAAAGAGATAAAGAGATATTATCCAAAAGGATTTTAAGGCTTAGCAGGTCCAATAAAGTTGAAAGTGCTTTGGGATTGTATAGGTCCATGGAATTTTCTGGGATTCAACCTAACTTACATGCCTTTAATTCTCTTCTATCTTGTCTACTGAGGAATCAAATGCTTGATGAAGCTTTAACAATCTTTGAATTCATGAAGTTGAATGAGATGACTACAGGCCATACTTATAGTTTAATGCTTAAAGCAATTGCAGAAGCTCATGGTTGTGATGCAGCATTGGATATGTTTGAGGAATTAGTGGGAAAAAGTCATTTTAACAAAGATTTTGATGTCATTGTTTATAACACAATGATATCTGTTTCTGGAAAGGTGAACAATTGGGTTCATGCGGACAGAATTTGGACAAGTTTGAGAGATAATGGTCATATTGGAACGACAGTCACTTATCGGTTGTTAGTTTGCATATTTGTTCGTTGTAATCAGAATGAACTAGCGATTGATGCCTACAATGAAATGCTTCAATATGGATTGGCACCAGCGGATGATGCCATGCAGGCTGTTGTCGGAGCATGTGGGAAGGAGGGGAAATGGGATTTGGCACTCACTGTCTTTCAAAATATGTTGAACAATGGGTTGAAGCCAAATTTAATTACGTGTAATGCATTAATTAGCTCACTTGGGAAATCCGGAAAGGTTAAGCTCGCATTTAAAGTATATAACCAAATGAAATCTTTGGGACATACACCGGATTCATACACGTGGAATGCTTTGATTGGTGCCTTGTATAGGGCAAATCAACATGCTGATGCTCTTCAGCTGTTTGAGAAGATCCAAAACGAACAAACCTCTGTATTAAATTTACATTTGTATAATACTGCTTTGATGGCTTGCCAGAGGCTCGGATTATGGGATAGAGCTCTGCGGATACTGTGGCAGATGGAAGCCTCTGGAATGTCTATCTCAACTGCATCATATAATCTTGTCATTGGAACTTGTGAGGCTGCGAGGAGGCCAAAAGTTGCATTGCAAGTTTATGAGCACATGGTTCACCAAAAGCAAACTCCAGACACATTCACTCTATTGTCACTAATAAGAGCGTTCGTCTGGGGTTCCCTTTGGGATGAAGTAGAGGAAATCCTGAGTGTAAGTTAATGTTTGTTGGTCTTTTTTGGGACGCATATCACTTATTTATTAACTTCGTAGAATATGTTTGCATAATCTGGTTTATCCTATAGGTGTTATCAAGACTAGTTTTCACGACTTATTTTCATATTTTTCACATTACAAATCATCCTTTCTTTTTTTTTTTTTTTGTATGAATTTCTCCAAATTGGTTACATAATTACCTTCTAACCATTTTGTTCTAACTACGGAAACATCTCCTATTAAAATGCAAAATTTAATGTTACGTAAACTACATATCAAAAGGCTCTTAAAAATATCACACACACGCTTTTAGAGAGAGAAATACTCAATTCTATTTCAAAATTCAAGGTCTACCTCAAACGAGGCTTACATGGAGGTACTTAAAGGGAAGGAGTAGCTTAGGCTCTAAGCTAAGGCCCTAATTATAAAAATGCCATTACTACTCCTTACCTCTAGATACTAAAGCAAAAGAAAGAAAAATACAATAACAAAATAAAAGAAAAATAACAAAAAGAAAGTAAAAATACTATTATGCCCAAAAATGACCCAAAAATGGCAATTATGCCCTCGATTCACATCAATTTCCCCTCCTTGAAAAGAGTTCGTCCTCGAATTCAAAGGGGAAGACCAACTGAATCACCTTCCAAAACTGTAATCAAGGCATGCTGGGGTGGCTCCTCGGACGCATCCAAATAGTCAGGTGGATGGTCCATCGCCAATAATGCACGACGTAGCGAAAGAGAACAATCAGAAGCTCGGGGACCAACATTGCCACAGTTGTAGCACCGGAAGGTAGGAGGCCCTAGATGTGGAGCAGCGGGAGTAGTGGAAGAAGGGACTGAAGCTGTCACTGGAGGAGGAGCTGGGGCAGAAATCGGTGTAGGTGGATTCCGTGAGGCCGGAAGAGCTACGAGCGCTATGTGGTAGGCCTTAGCCTTGGCCGCATACTCGACCGTCTTCAGAAAGGTCGGTATCTCCCTCAAGCTGAGATCGTGCTAAATGTAAGGCTGCAGTCCCAATATGTAGCGGCTGATCCGCTGATCCTCCGTCTTCGGGAGGCGAGCTCGAGTGCACAGAAGCTGAAACTGCTCCGTATACTCCACTACCGATGAGGTGTCCTGCCTGGGAGACTGAATGCGAGCAAAAAGATCGCGCTCATAGGTGGGCGGAATGAATGATGTCTGGAGGGCGAACTTCAGCTCAAGCCAAGTCTGGACAGGGGGCAATCCTGCCACTGTTCGGCAGTAGCAGATGTCATTCCACCAAACCCGGGTGAATCTCTGAAATTTGATGGTTGCGAGGAGAACACAAGAGCGATCCTGAACCCGCTTGTAGTAAAAAACCGTCTCCATCGAAGCTAACAATCGATCATGGCATCCGGAGAGAACTGCCTGTCAAACATGGGAACGTCAATGCGAATATCCCCATGGAGACTCCGGGATAGCAGCTGAAGAGCCATAGCTAGTGGGCCCTCATCCTGATGAGTATCAAGGCCCATCACGTCACCCGACACGGGTGGAACATAATTAGCGGGAGGTGGTGGTATCTGTGCGGGTGGTGGATGAGGAGGCTGAACATGCTGGGGCACTAGAGATGCTGGAGGGGCGCGAGGATAATGGGGGAACGTGCCAATCCAATGGTCACGCTCACCACAATAAAAACAGTGTCGGTTTCGTAATGGTGCAAAACGATGGGCATCCGGTGGGGTTAGAGGTATGCACTCTAAAAAACTGGGGTGGCTATCCCCAAATTCGAAGGAGGATGAGGAAGAGCCTGAATGGAGTAGTGAGAAGGTATGGTGGGAGGGCTTATGATGCAAAGGTGGAGGGTTAGGATGTGTGACCAGTCGAGGGTAAAAGAGAATGGTGGGGTCGTGTGGGTAGTGTGACCCGGGTTGGGAGGGTGGTCGGGGGTCCCAAAATGGTGGCCCAGGCCCCCCGGGCAATCAAACAACCCGAAGGGGTGCGGAGATGACTCGGGTGGCCCGGTGGGTGGGTAAAACAGGCTGGGGGCTGAAATGAGGTGGAGCCACCCAAAACGATAGGCGGGTTGGGGATTGTGTAGTGCAGGGGCTGCCCTGGGGTCCGATTTGAGGCAAAGGGTGTGTATGTGGAGTCGGGTTGACAGGGGTGAGGGTTTAAATCGGGTTGGGAATTTTTTTTGGGTCTGTCGAGGGGTTGGGGATGGGTGCCGGCACTTATGGGATTGGGGAATGGGCGGTAGGGGTCATCCAGCATGGGGATGGGTCAGATGGAGCCCGGGTGGACTGGGGTTGAGTTTCGGGGCAACGGGTAGGGGAAATGGGGGCGTCCGGGCGGGTTTAGGGGGCTAGGAAGTAAGTTGATGAAGCAGGTAAAAAAATACACCGATACACCAACACCAATGTGGAGCGACACCTGCTCTGATATCAATTTAACGTAAACTACACGTCAAAAGGCTCCTAAAAATATCACACACTTTTAGAGAGAGAAATACTCTTTTCTATTTCAAAATTCTAGGTCTACCTCAAATGAGGCTTACGTGGGGGTATTTGAAGGGAAATAGTAGCTTAGGCTCTAAGTTAAGGCCCTAATTACAACAATGCTATTACTACTCCTGACCTGTAGATACTAAAGCAAAAGAAAGAAAAATGCAATAACAAAATGTAAGAAAATAACAAAAAGAAAGTAAAAATACGATTATGCCCCAAAATAATAATTATGCCCTCGATTCACATCATAATGTCTTCTCCTTGTCAGTATAGTCTATGGTCTACCCCTTCTCTTAGCATTACGCCAATATTGATCACAAAACTCTGCATTGTATGCTATTCTTATTGTTTTGCCATATTCATCTTAATATCAATTTTTCGCCACACTCATTCAGTGAATATGTTTATTACTTGCCAACAAGTATGCGGCGATCATATAATTTGTAAATAGCACTGCTACTTGACCGCTTTAATTCAAGGGGATCTTCCTATTAAATCCTATTTACATGGGACATTTCCTAATACGTCCTATCACAACATTTTTTCCTTAATAGGTCCTATTTGTACATACAGTGAATATTCACTTTATGCTTACAAATAGGACCTATTGGAACAAATATCTTTTTTCATGGGACCTGATGGACCAAAAAAAAATGTTAGGACCAATTGAACTACATACTTAATAAACGGGACTAATCGATAAAAAACCCTTAATTCAATGAGCAATTATCCATCTTTATTGATAATCGAGCTTATATAACAAAGTTATTCACTCTGTGGTGTCTTGCGACATTTAAGCTTAAATACGTCTCCATTTGTAGTACTCGTACTTACAGTTACCAAAATTTCATTCTGTGTTCTTTAATGAAATCCTACTTAATTTAAACAATGTTGATTCTAAAGTTTCTCACCACACTTAATTTAGCACTAATCTCTAGCATAGTTTCATTAATTGTCATCATATTATATACAAATAACATACATCCAACGCATATTCCATAAATATGCAAAACAGATGAAGCGCTTAAAGTTCCCCGAGGCACACTTCTGGTGATTAGGAATTCACCAGTTTCTTCTGCTGTTGTTCTGATGGTAGTAAGCCACATTATATATGCCATCAATCATATCGATATATCTACTAATAACTTCTTTTTTGTCTCTGGTGAAAAGGTGTTTCTTTTTTTCTTTAGAGTAATACTACACGTACCCACAAAAAAAACCATTTTGTGTACCTGCCTAATAGGACAAAAATGGGTACAAGCGTTTAATGCATTGGTGGTACCCGTTTTCTATGCCCTGGCGGGACCCACAACAACAAGGTACAAGCTCTTAATGCAGTGGGTATGGTTTTTGGGTTTTTTTGTGGGTCTGCCAAGTTTTATTCTTTTCTTTATAGCTTTTGGTTAATCTATTCACTAAGCATTTAGCTTCCATGATTGATCTCCCAAACATAAACTTCAACTTTGATTTTGTTGTTTTTAAGCTTCAGTCTATGCTCATTCTCTCTCAGTTTAACCATGTGAATTATTAAATTAATACCATGATTACTTAGACAACATTGTCTCTCTCTCTATCTCTTTCTCTTTATACTCACAATTTTATTAACCAAGACACGCAATCCTCTAAGCACTTCCCATAAATGGAATGCATTTGGTCTGGAAGTCCTTCCCATTTTCATTATCTTCAGTGTGTTCATTTCTTTTATTACATTGATTCTCCAATATATATATAATCTCTTATCTATCAATTTTCATTTAGTTCTTTAACAATAATGATTTTCATATAACTTCACAAAGTAGCCATTTTTTTTAAAATTTTATTTGCTTAACTGTCCATCTTTTAACAACATTCTTGGATAATTCCTTTTGTTGTGAGGTTTGATACAAACAATTTCCTTTTTTTTTTTTGCTGGATTTCAAAGTAGCACTTCCAAAAATCATTTTATATGGTTTGCCGTTTTCTTGATCATGGGGAAATCTATTTTGTGGAATTGTAAGCTATCTTAGGTTCATTTGAGAAGGGCTTGAAACATAAAGGTAGCTTGTGGACGGACAATCATCTTTTAAATATTTGGAAATTTTCCACTTGCATAATTTTACCTTCTTTCTATCCCTTCATTTATTTCTCTTTCCAATTTTTTTGTTATGTGTTTATTTTAATATTATTCTTGGCCTCAGAAAAAGCATTGCCTTCCAAGTCTGCTGTGCCCCTTCTCACCAAAGAAATCAATTTTTAACCTAATAGCGTTTGTTTGTTATTCAGCGGGCTGAGCCAGATGGATCTCTTTACAATGCTGCTATACAGGGAATGTGTTTAAGAGGCAAAATCGATTCAGCAAATAAGTTGTATATGAAAATGCATAAGAGAGGTCTCAAACCTGATGGTAAAACAAGGGCATTGATGCTGCAAAAGTTGCAAAAATATTCAGTTAGACGAGGAAAAAGGTTACGTTCTTTTCCTGAAGAAAAAAGTACCATTGATCTTCTTTTCATGGCTAACACCATTTTTTTCTTGCGTTCTTTTTTAGGTGATTTTTCTGATGATTAAAATTTAGAATCGAAGAAAGTTATCAACAAAAGACAGGTGGAGATTATTTACGGTTGTATTTGCAAATATTCACGGGCACCACAAGGTTTATGTGAATGAGCAGCTAGGACCAATGATATATGCCACAGCTGAACATATCAACAGGTTCATGTTCACCTCTCTTGATATGTTATTCCTTCTACAAAATTATACCCGTCATTGCATAATTTGTGTCTTGCATTTGATATTTGGGACAATTGAAAGATACGCCGAATTGTCATGTAAACTATTACGGTAGTTTAGGTTGAAAGGATTTATCGTTGTCATGTAAACTAATAGTCTAACAAGCCAAGTAATGTATTCATATATATATATATATATATATATATATAGATAGATAGATAGAGAGAGCGGATCTCATGAGGTCCCTTAGTTTGAGGTCCCTGAATGAGGTCCATTTTTTAAAAATAGTAAAAAAAATATTTTTGGGTTGATTTTTTTTTTATGATTTTTAAACATTTCAGTAGGGTCATATAGAAAAAATTAGCTCAAAATGAAGTTTTTTACTATTTTAAAAAAATGGTCAAACTTTGTCAGTTTTTAACCCTTTAAAAACAACTTAAAAACTAACACAGTTTGACCGATTTTTTTAAAATACCAAAAAAATTAATTTTGAGTTGATTATTTTTTTATGGTCCTATTGAAATGTTTAAAAATCATAAAAAAAAATCAGCCCAATTTTTTTTTAACTATTTTAAAAAAATGAACTTCATTTAGGGACCTCAAACTGGGACCACATTTGATCCTTTCCCTATATATATATATTTTGAGAATATGAAGTTTCACAATGAAAAATTTAAGCCTTGCATATCCTGGGCCCCCTCCACCCATAGTCAATTGGTTTTGGGTTGGATGCTCCAATATTTAACATGGTCTCAGAGCAGGTTCTACATAACCGAACACTCCAATTGCTCCATGTCACCCAATATAAATATGTACATGTGTTGGGCTTAACTCATACCACATATGAGGGGGCATGTATATAAAGTCTCACATGGGAAAATTAAAGCCTTGCACCACAATTTATAAGGTCTTGAGGCCCCTCCACCCATAGTTAATTGGTTTTGAATTGATGCTTCAATAATTAAAAGTATATATATGTATCCTCTGGTTATTGAGGAAGAGGGTGAGAAAACTAGCCGACATAGCACAAGGGAGACATATGGACACCACTAAGTATATTTGTGTGAATTAAATGAAGATAAAATGGTGAAGGTGGTAAAAAATGAAGAACCGTCAATGAAGGATATAGATGAAATGTGAGAAGTTATGAAGAGAGAGAGAGAGAGAGTTCCTTAACTTGCAGAGAATTTGTTAGCCAGTGATTGAATGCATGTATGAGAGTTTGTTCAAAACGTGCTATTTGTAGTGCATTATAATTTTGACGTAAAACAACAAATGAAACTTAAAAACAAGCATAAATTAGGAAAACCCTTTTGAATATATAATATCTCCATATGTGGTAATTGCAAGGTATTTCTAACCTAGAATGGTGTTCTCTAGCTAGCGTAGGGTAACACTAAAATAAGGTTGAAAGATCAAAGAGAACAATATAAACATTATAAAGACTTGCACTTTATAGTACAGTCTACATCACATAACTCTAATAAAGGTAAAAGTAAATCTAGGGAGACTAAATGGTAAAAGAGGGAAATATTACATAAGAGACTAAATGACAAAGGATCCCCCATCAAGCTGGCCCGTTACTTCCCCCTTACACTCCCCCCCCCCCCCCCCCCATGAGAAAGAGCTCAACCACGAGCTCAAAGGGTAATACACGAGGGCCTCCCTCAACTCATCGGATGATGTATCAATCTCATGTTCATGCTCCTTATGTGCTGCCGCTAAGATCGGTATCCTCTTCTTAGAGCACACGGATGCTTTATGCTCGGCTTACCCACACTCGTAACACCTGAAGGGTCTGGTGTGACTATCTTGGCCCTTAAGAGGCCAACTGCTATGGCATAGACGAAAGTGGAGGAGCTCGGCACGTCCCAGAAGTATTCCAAAAGAAGTGCATACTCTTAAAACTTGATAGCCACTAATCTCACGCACTTAACCGCTTATGCACGTTCTTGTACTCAAAACACATTCTCGATCATACTCAAAACACACTCTCGATCAAATTCGGCCAATCCACATTATGCTTCGGGGTTCATCTGACCATAAAAAACAGGAATGTTGTCCTTGATTTCCCTGTGTAGGCTCTTCACCAGTTATGGTAAGGTGTGTCTCAAGTGATTTTGGGCAATCTCACCTTCTTCAAGCTCATCATCATTATCCAACATATTGACCCAACTTAACGCATAAGGCCTACGGTCCCCCAAGTGCTGTCGAAGGGCTTCAACTGGTGGCCTTCGACCGTCGACGTCATATGTAGGGCAATCATCCATAACATGACCTCCCTAATGGCATAAAAGACAAGTACGATGATCAAGATGAACATAATGATGTATCTTCGGAATTAAGTTCTCAAACGAGAATTTGTCGATCTTCCACTCCTTTTTGTTTGGGCAACCGATGTTTTCAAATACTGAGCGATTAGTTAGGGGACTGTGTTTGCGTTTGGGTGGAACATCATTACCATATTCTGTGCTCGAAAAGTCGCCATACTTGGTGGGGCTGCTGGACCACTTACGAACTCATCACTCGTGGTTCTTCTCAAAGTGATGAATTTAGTTATAGTTGAAAGACTGAACATCAATAGGGACTCATGGGAGCTTAATAGAGCAATCCCCTTTACCAAAGCCACGTTGGTGTTCACCGGAGGGGTGAGATGATAGTGCATAACTCATGTGTCAGAGAGGTTCACGTCGGTGAGCGTGGCTACGTGGACTTGGGACTGCGAGGTTGCAGGGTGTCCCTTCATTGCGTCGTTATAATGAGTTCCAACGATGGAACCCTCACGGGTTTTGTCTGTTTGGGGAGTTGGATGAAGCGGCGCGAGCGGCTGAGACACGTTAAGTGATATGGTCAATGACAAGGGTGAGAAGTAGCAACGAGGGCTACTGGTTATGAAGGTCAAGGCCCTCGTGGGCTAAAGAGGGGTCAAAGCAGGTGGCGCTATCAAGGCTTTATATGTCTTATCTCTCAGAGCATTTGAAATGAAGGAGGATATAATTTCCTCTAACAAAACCATCCATAGTTCGATTCTAACTTTTAGTCACCAATGAAGTTATGATTTGTTTTAGAAAACAATAACTTGGGAGTGCTATAATGCCGCACTCAAGAACAAGCACAATTAAGGAATTACAAGGTAATCATATCCTAGATAGGTGTGCCCCAGCTACCCTAGGGCAACAATAAATTAAGACAAAATGGACTCTTGTTATAACCAGAAATCTTTGGCCTCCCAATCGGAGTCCATTGTACCCACGACGAAGTCAGTCAAGTCTTCTTTATTGTTAGATTCGAACTCGCTCTCAGCATGCCTATCGAGATTGGAGTCACCTGAATTGACAAATTGGGGCGTTGTGGCGATGACAGTCATGGGGCCAAACACATTTGTAATCGTATTCATCTACCTCGTACTTCGATTCTAAATAGTCCATTATCGCATTACACTTTGCGTCTTCTGGCTTACACTCTCTGTAGTGGCAGCTATGACGAGTCCCTTTTTTTGGTATAAGAAGACTCGTCTACCTTCCTTCTAATTTTCCCATCGATTGCTTCGAAGTTATGTGACTTATCTTGACAATTTCCTCCTTTGATGTGAACTTCATACGATCACACTACACCAAGTGAGACTTGCTCTTGATAATACCATATATGATCCCTAACTCCAAACCTTGGGAAAGGTCCCAAGTCTTAAGTCGAGGTCAAAACATGAGGGAGAAGACCTTAGCCTTTTGGTCTAAGACTACAGTAGAAAATCAGGTCCCATGACTTGGGCAAATACCCTCAAAAGGGTCTTCCGTGATTGCGTCAAAGACACTCAAACTAACCTCAAGTCTGGATAATAGAGCCTCACTACAAAGCAAAAGCAAGGAGCTCAACAGTTCTCCACAACATATGTTCACGAGCGAAATAATTGTCAAGGGACCCAATTCCTGTGGAAAGGGTCCACACCTCAGGGAAGTAGTTGCAAAAGTTTGGCGAAGCTTCTACAAGACGGAATTTACCTCAGTCAAACCTCTCAAACCACAACAAGGACCGGACCCATTCATGCATGGTCAATATATCCTCAGTACCTCATGCCAGAAATCAAGAATGCTTATAATAAACAGCCAGATAAAAGCTCCTACACCAATTTGGCATGTTAGTAGAAAGTAGTGTCTACCAACTCCCACTCACCTTGTGCAGTTTGGCCTTAGTATTAAATGACATTTAATGCTCCCAACATCCGTTATCACTAACCTACAACTCCTTCCATCAACACTCAACCCTTCTACTATAACGGCAGAGCTCAGCCATGGCCGCTGAGGCTTTAAATGTCATTTTCCCCACTCCTTGCAGTTGATTATGTAAGGATTAAGGATCACTTGGGGAGTGGTACAGGGATCGGAATTCAAGTTATTATATACTAGTGCAAGTGTTAAGAGTTATATTTTGCATTTAGAAAAGAGTTTGGACCACTTCTAGCTCTTACAGTGTGTTTAGGGCTGCAAACGAACCAAGCTGTTTGTGAACAACTCGAGCTCGGCTCGTTTAAAGTTCGAGTTCGACTCATTTGTTAAGCAAACAAATCGAGCTCGATCACAATTTTGAGCTCGTTTAAACAAATAATATTTGAGTATGACTTAAACTCGTCTTTCAAGACATAAACGAGCCTAATTAGACCCCTTAAACCGAGTTGGTCGAGCTTTGCTATTTAAATCTCAAGTTTGGCTCGGTCGAGTAAATGAACCAAGCTCGAACATGATCTTAAGCTCGTTTAATAATCGATCGTAACTAATCTCGGCTCGAGCCCGACCCGACTTGATTCGTTTGTAGCCCTAATTGTCTTCTAACACTGGTGTTCTAGCTTTGTTTTAGCCTCATGAGTCCTAAGCAAGTAAAAAGTACTTAGAGAAGCCATTCAGTTGCTTTTTAAGAGCTCTCTGCTCATTACAAAGACCTTAAGAACCGCATAAGACAATGACTAAGGCTAATCATGTTTGTATTATTCAAAATATATAAGAGAGAACCACTTTCACAGTGGGCGTAGTTACTTCGGTTGAGGTGCTACACCGCTATACATCCTTTTGTTATCAATATTATTAACTTAAGAACCTCACCTCCTTACTTATAGGAGGATCATTTGGTGAAACTGAGGTGTTAACTGATTTCAACACCATTCGTTTGGTGCCGTCTGTGGTTGTGGACTGTGGGAACTTTTCTTCTCTAAAGTCATCTCTACTAAGTAGTTTTAGTTATCATAACTATCGAGGCCATGCTAGCCAAGAGCTTGAAGGCAATGAAAGCTCGACGGAAGGAGCTCCGGGAGCAACTGGCGCTCATAGTAGTGAGGTTCCCTCTTTCTCCGGCACTAGCTACGCCCGCACCAGCAACACAAGCACCCCAACCCACTGAAGGGAAAACCAATGCCAAAATCTTCAAGGAGAGAGATGAGGAGAGTTATGCTGAAGAGAACCGGGTGTTCTCCTGTGTCTTCAAAAATCTCAGACTCGTGTCCCAGAATAGTAGAGGCTATCTTTTTTGGGAGGTTAATCTCATGGAGGTTCTTAGGCAGATAAAGCCCTGGGATGATGAGATAAAAGTGATGCAAGATCAATTAGGTAACTTTCTTAATCAATATTAAGTACAATTGCATAACACTATCGAGTTAGCACCGTAAAAGACTCTTTCCCCCTTCTCTAACGAAGTACAACAATATAGTTTTCCCCCCAAATGAAAGATGCCCACTATAGAATTATTTGATGAGATCAAGGATCTCATTGATTACCTTTGGTGGTTAAAAGAATCGTAAGTGACCTCATACTCAACAGGTGCGCCCCTCTGGATCTCTCAGACAGATAAAAAGGGAGAAGTGTCAAAGTGTAAGACAAGTATTTAAAGTGGTTCGGACCTCAGCTGAGGGTCCTACGTCCACTGTCAAAGGGTCTTATCCTATTTATTAGATCATAAAAGAGTTATTACAATCTGTGTGACCTCTTGGGCTTTGGCCAAGAGAGTCTGAGGTCCTCTCGGCTTTTGTTACTAATCCAAAGGACCTTGGGAAGTAACTGATAGACTTCTCTAAGGTTCTTGAGTATTAATTTAGGTCCCAACAAGGGTACATTATGTATAATAGCTGGAAATGATCCGAACTATCATTTTACACTCACAACAATGGGTTGAGAGCTTATGGAACTAGAGATAACACTTGGAGAAGCTAATACTGTTTGTTCTCTGGAATGATCACTTTAACCTGTCTTCAACCTTTTCTCAGCCTTCTATTTATATGCAAACTCCAGGAGAGAATGAGTGGACTGCCACAACATGGTTGTGATGTATCTTAGGTCTGATGGCGCCAGCAAGGTGGTGGAGCGTTGGCCAAAGGTTTGCAAGTGGTATAAGGTAGTTGCTGGGTGCATTTAATGAAGATGGGAGCCATTAATGCAAGTGGAGTTGAGTGGTGGCGGTAGGTGATACAATGTTGTGCTTTTCAGTTACTCGCCAGATTGGTTGTCGGAGCTTTGCCCGAGGCCTGGGAGGTTTAGAACTGCCATGGGCTTGCCATAGGACGGTTTGGAGGTGTTTTGCAATGATATACCTCTGTGCTGAGGGTTAGATGACTTTCAAAGCCCTTTTCTCTTCAGATTGAGGTCTGTTGTGCACGTCAGACACAAAACACTGCTGCTGTGGTCTCTAAGCTTGGTTGAAGAGACTTGTTGGAACGACTAAACATCTTGGAAGAATTAGGAGGCTTCTGAGGTCTACTACAATACTGTGTACCTTTCTTGCAGACTGCGGAGGTCTTGGGGACTCAGTAGTGGTCTGACCGAGGTCTAAGGTAAACTCTAGGACCTCAGTCCTTATATTAGGGAGTTGAGGGGTCTAAGAACTTCTTGAAATACGAGGGGTTGGATATGGTATCATCAACCTTGAAACATACGAATCACTCGTGCTAATCCAAGACCTCCTTGTATTCATTATTATTACTTTTGAAATGAATGAGAATTAGAGAGAGAAATTGGTATGTTTCCTTATTTAATGCTGTGTTGGTTGCCGTGTAGTTTAGATTAATTGCTTTTGCTCCCAACTACACATCAAATTGTTATCATTGCGTCGTTCTCTCTTGGATGCTCAAACATGAATACCAATGATTTGAAGTTTGGGTGGTGCCAGTCAAACAAAGCACGAGCCGTCTCCACCACTGGTATCAACCTCCTAGGTGAACAAAACCCTACCAGCAACACCACATCGTCACAAGCACCAACCGGATAAGGAGACGAGTGACAAATCCTAGCTCTAGCAACCTCCAATCATACCACTGACCTTCATGGCACATTGGAGCAAAAGCCGATTTCATTGGCCCGATCGACGATCGATGAACACTGGCCCACCCTTTTCCAGTCAGATAAATCCACCTCCAAGCAGATCAACTAGCTCGCAAGCCACGACTTCACCTGCAACGTTAGCAGCTCTGTTTTGGATCCAAGCTTGCCTTGCCTTCACGGGCAACTCACTCCCTAACCGATCGACGACCTCACCCCATGTCGGATACCACTATCCGATCCCTACACAAGCAGATCTAAAGGACAACCGACCCCATGGAAGATTTTTATAACTCCACACCCCTACTGAACAAATTTTCACACCCCGAAAATAACCGACCCGACCCAATAGAGCCCCCTTCAACGCAAACTGCCTTAGTTGCTACCCACCTTTACATCGCTCGTCTATGGGCATTCTTCCCATCTCTCCCACATCTCTCTTACGGACGCCCAATCCATTTGTCGTCGTCGTGACACCTTTTACCGCCACTAAGCCAAACGAGTTGCCCTCACTTGGACCCCACTTGTATTCAACCTCACACATCAAATCCCGAGACATCACTGACCCTCACCATCACTGCCAATTCACTCGATGACTCAGCTTGGTTGTGAACCATACCCCACTACCAGATATCGCCAATCAAGCACGAGGAACTTCAAAGGCAAGTTTTTGAGCTATGCGATCGAGGCCTCGTTAGGAAGAGTGTTTCCGAGTGCCGTTCTGGACCTTCTTACCCTAAAGAAGGACGGGAGTTGGAGGATATTTGTTGATAGCCGGGCTGTTAACAAGATCCTCGTAAGTATCAGTTCCTCATATATCGCCTTGAAGACAAGCTAGACCAATTGCATTGCATGGATTTCGGGTCTTTTCTAAACTTAACTTAAAGTGCAGGTATTTCTAAATTCGAATGCGATCACTAACGAGTGGAAGACCGACTTCAAAATGAAGAATAACATATAGGAGTGGACCGTTATTCCCTTATAATTATCTAATGCCCCATCAACTTCTACGAGGGTTACGACTCAAATTTTTCAATCCTTCTTCGCTAAGTTTGTGGTGATTTACTTTGATGACATCCTCATCTATAGTTGATCCGAGGCAGAGCATTTATCCCATGTGGTCAGGTCCTATTCTTCGATTCCAAGCATTTCCATCTCCATTTGAAGAAATGCTCCTTTATGGATATGTCTGTCACCTTCTTGGGTATGTGGTTTCGAGCGATGACGTTCGAGTTGACAACTCAAGGTCCAAGCCATTGTTGACTGGCCCACCCCCACCTTTGTCTCATCGGTTATGGCACCGAGTTTCGTTGGATGGATGCGGCTAATAGAGCATTCTGGTGCATCAAGACCATCATGACACCGGCTTCGGTCCCGGCCCTCCCGAATTTTACCCATCCTTCTTAGTTATCTTGCGAGGTTTGTAAGACTAGTATCGGGTGTCAGTTTGAGCCAAAAGCTAATTGCATTATACAACCATATGCTCTTAGGGACCGCCCTCAACTACTCGACGTACGACATTGAGCTTTATGCCAGCATCGAAGCCCTCAAGTAGTTCATCATCAAATCACACCACGAGATCTCCTGATACCTCCGGAGTCAATGATGGATTAGCGACCGACACATAGTTACTGGGATCACTACACCCCTCTACGTACCGCGGTTCGAGATCTCCAAAAATGGCGTTCCCAAATTTAACATTCACTCCTTTATTCTTGTTACTTGTAAGGAAACTTTTGGCTTCAACAATATAATAAATGGGAAGAAAAAAAACTTTGCAACCAATATGTATACATAATTCATTATATATTTATTGATATATTATAGAATATCCACTTAGTGCCATTCATGAGGAAGTTTAAACCGTACCACGTACTAGTGCGACCCGCGTACCGCATAACACCATTCATGAGGAAGTACACACCAACCTTCAATGCATGTATGTCGTCTATAAGGATCACGTAGACGCCCACTGTCGTACACTCGTCTTTCGGTTATGGGTTACCTTTTAGAAGTCCTGCGGCCAGGGCAAGGGCGATAAGCTTCAGATGCGCCGCACTGTTTTGGCCCTTTCGCAGTGATTCATGTTGTTGGGATAAGGCCTATGGTGTTAATTTGCTAACCGAGTTTCGTATGCACCGGAGCCTCAACGCTGTCGATCTCTTCCCATACCTTGTCACACACTCCGATTCCCTACCCCCGACAGAGGGCCAACCCCGTTCGCTTGCATGTTGATCGCGTTGAGGGTGTCCTAGCTTCTGATCTTGTCACTTACCCATCAGACGACTACTCCCGCTCCTCATCCCATGGCACGGGTGCCCTGAGGCCAAGGACACTTGGTGATATGAATCTCACCAACAATTGTGATGAAACCCAATAACAATGATGGTTGAAGAACCCAAGATTGTATAAACAAAGTTTGTTGAGCCTTGACCCGTTACCTAGTAAGATAAGAACCAAGACTACAAAGGATTAAAACGCCATACCAAGAAACCCAAGAATCTCTCACGAATCAAGGTGATAAGTTTGGTTGTTTGAACGCTACAAGATTAACTTGATAAGTTCAGAAAGTTTTCTTAAGAAACAAGAGGAACAAAAATACCTCACAATAATATTAGTTTATCTCAAAAAGTGCTTACAAAATTCGTAGCTCCCCTCATTTATACATGGAACAACCCTCTAAGAATAGGAAATGAAATAAACATTGGGAATGTCTGATTAAACCCAATAACAATGATGGTTGAAGAACCCAAGATTGTATAAACAAAGTTTGTTGAGCCTTGACCCGTTACCTAGTAAGATAAGAACCAAGACTACAAAGGATTAAAACACCACACCAAGAAACCCAAGAATCTCTCACGAATCAAGGTGATAAGTTTGGTTGTTTGAACGCCACAAGATTAACTTGATAAGTTCAGAAAGTTTTCTTAAGAACCAAGAGGAACAAAAATACCTCACAATAATATTAGTTTATCTCAGAAAGTGCACCTTTTGCACGGATAAGCTTGTGTTTCTTGGCTTTGTTGTTAGTGCTAAAGGAATTGAAGTGGATGAGGAAAAGGTGAAAGCAATTCAAGAGTGGCCAACGCCTACAACAATCAATCAAGTGAGGATTTCCACGGCCTAGCTAGCTTTTTTTTTTTATAGACGGCCTAACTAGCTTTTACAAGGAGATGGAGGTAGCTATGATCCGAGCTAGTGTGGAAGAGGACCGGGAAGCAACCATGGCTAGGTTTTTGCAGGGTTTAAACCGTGAGATTGCTGATATAGTCGAGTTGCAGCACTATGTTGAGTTGTCGGATATGGTGCATCAAGCCATAAAGATGGAGGAACAACTCAAGTGAAAGGGGTTAACAAGGAAGGGACAATTTGTGTCTACCACCAACACATGGAAGACAACCCCTAAAGGAGATGAGAATGTACAAAATAAGCCAAAATTTGAACCCTTTAAGAATGCCAAGTCAGCGACAACCACAACTTCAGGTAACACGGATTCTTCTACTTCTAAAACACGTGATATTAAGTGTTTTAAATGTCAGGGACGAGGTCACATAGCCAACCAATGTGTAAACAAAAGGGCGATGGTGATTAATGCGCAAGGAGAGCTTGAATCGGAGAATGAAGAAGTAGATGATGACATGCCACCTTTGGAAGACATTGATGATGAGCAAAATACTGTTATTGGAGATTTATTAGTAGCAAGGCGAGTTCTCAATATGCGGGTTGAGGAGGAAGAATGTAACCAAAGGGAGAACTTGTTCCATACTAGGTGCTTTGTAAATAACAAAGTTTGCAGCGTTATTATTGATGGGGGGAGTTGTACAAATGTGGCCAGCACTGATTTGGTGGAGAAATTGGCATTAACAACCTTGAAACATCCCCGTCCTTACCGACTTCAGTGGCTGAATGAATGTGGTGAAATCAAGGTGACGAGTCAAGTGTTGGTGGCGTTATCCATTGGCAAATATGAGGATGAGCTGCTTTGTGATGTGGTTCCTATGCACGCATGCCATTTATTATTGGGGAGGTCATGGCAGTTTGACCGGAAGGTAACGCATAATGGGTTCATAAATAAGTATTCTTTTACTCTTAAAAATCAACCTATCACTCTTGTGCCATTAACACCAAAAGAGGTTATGGAGGACCAACTGAAGTTGCAAAGGTCAAATGAAAAAAAGAGAGAAAAAGAAAGGAAATCCGAAGTTGAGAAAAAAGAAATGAAAGAAAAAAGAAGTTGAGAATAAAGAAAATGAGAGAAAAAAAGTTTGAGGGAAAAGAAGTTGAGAAAAAAGAATCTGAAAATAAAGAAAGAGGGAAGAAATTTAATTACATTGCAAAAAAAAGTGAGATCAAGAGAGCATTATTTTCACATCAACCTCTTATCGTACTCATGTACAAGGAGGCTCTTTTATGTACTAATGATTTGGCCGGCTCATTACCGAGCAATATTGTTTCTCTTTTGCAGGAGTTTGAAGATGTCTTTCTCGAAGAGGTACCTCATGGCTTGCCTCCAATTAGAGGAATTGAGCATCAAATTGATTTCATACCTGGTGCATCACTTCCAAACCGACCTGCCTATAGGACCAATCCAGATGAAACAAAGGAGCTTCAGAGGCAAGTAAGTGAATTAATGGAGAAAGGGTATGTGCGGGAAAGTACAAGTCCTTGTGCGGTTCCGGTGCTACTAGTTCGTAAGAAGGATAGGACATGGAGGATGTGTGTTGATTGTCGAGCCATTAACAATATAACGGTAAAGTATCGTCATCCCATTCCTAGATTAGATGATATGCTGGATGAATTGCATGGTTCTTGTGTTTTTACAAAAAATGATCTCAAGAGTGGGTATCATCAGATTAGGATGAAAGAAGGCGATGAATGGAAAACTGCCTTTAAAACTAAATTTGGCTTGTATGAGTGGTTAGTAATGCCTTTTGGTTTAACTAATGCTCCCAGTACTTTTATGCGTTTGATGAACCATGTTTTGCGTGCATTTATTGGCAGATTTCTAGTTGTATATTTTGATGATATCCTAATTTATAGCAAAAGCTTGGAAGAACATGTAGTACATTTGAAATCTGTTTTAGATGTGCTAAGGAAAGAAAAGTTGTTTTCTAACCTCAAAAAGTGCACCTTTTGCACGGATAAGCTTGTGTTTCTTGGCTTTGTTGTTAGTGCTAAAGGAATTGAAGTGGATGAGGAAAAGGTGAAAGCAATCCAAGTGTGGCCAACGCCTAGAACAATCAACCAAGTGAGGAGTTTCCACGGCCTAGCTAGCTTTTATAGACGGTTTTTGCGTGATTTTAGTAGCTTGGCCGCCCCTCTCACTGAAGTCATCAAGAAAAATGTGTCGTTTAAGTGGGGAAAGGAGCAAAAAGAGGCATTTAATATGATGAAAGAGAAGTTAACTAATGCACGTTTGCTTCTTTTACCTAACTTTACTAAAATATTTGAAATTGAGTGTGATGCTTCAGGAATAGGTATCGGACCTGTTTTGATGCAAGAAAGTCGTCTAGTCGCCTATTTTAGTGAAAAGTTGAGTGACGCAGCCCTAAACTATCCCACTTATGATAAGGAGATGTATGCTTTGGTGAGGGCTTTGGAAAATTGGCAGCACTATTTATGGCCAAAGGAATTTGTGATTCACACAGATCATTAATCCTTGAAGCATTTGAAGGGACAACAAAAGTTGAACAAATGTCATGCCAAGTGGGTGGAATTCATTGAAACATTTCCTTATGTGATCAAATACAAGCAAGGTAAGGAAAATGTGGTGGCTGATGCATTATCCAGAAGGTATGCTTTACTTTCCATTTTAGACACAAAATTGCTTGGTTTTGAATACATTAAGGATTTGTATGAGCAAGATTCTGATTTTTGTGATGTGTTCAATGCATGTGAAAATGTGGCGTTTGGAAAGTTTTATAGGCATGATGGATTTTTGTTTCGAGAAAATAAATTATGTGTGCCTATGTGTTCATTGCGTGAATTGCATGTGAGAGAAGCTCACGGTGGTGGTTTAATGGGTCATTTTGGTATCAGAGCACACATAAGAAAATCTTGTGGCGATGAATGGAAAACTGCCTTTAAATCCAAAAGGCATTACTAACCACTCATACAAGCCATATTTGGATTTAATTGTGATGAAACCCAATAACAATGATGAAATCCAAATAATAACATATTTGGATTTAATGATATGAATCTCACCAACAATTGTGATGAAACCCAGTAATAATGATGGTTGAAGAACCCAAGATCGTATAAACAAAGTTTGTTGAGCCTTGACCCGTTACCTAGTAAGATAAGAACCAAGACTACAAAGGATTAAAACGCCACACCAAGAAACCCAAGAATCTCTCACGAATCAAGGTGATAAGTTTGGTTGTTTGAACGCCACAAGATTAACTTGATAAGTTCAGAAAGTTTTCTTAAGAACCAAGAAGAACAAAAAATACCTCACAATAATATTAGTTTATCTCAAAAAGTGCTTACAAAATTCGTAGCTCCCCTCATTTATACTTGGAACAACCCTTTAAGAATAGGAAATGAAATAAATACAACATTAAAACAACACAATTGTCAAAGTAAACAAGTTCCCACGTTTTTTTGGCCACTTGAACTTGGGAAACAACAAAATATGACTAAATGACTAAGTTCATTGTATTTAAAGATAACCAGCCAAGACTAGATTCATCCCGCATTTATTAACCTTGAAAATAGATAAATTCATGCCCATTTATGGTGTGAACATGATGGTCACGTTTTTGCATGATAATTATCTCCCCAAATTGCTTTAATGACATGGACTAAGCTTTGATTATCATTTGGGCCCATCTTAGTCTTCATCTTTCCACAATCAGCCCATTTCTCTTGGATCAGCCCAATAAGTGCTTCCTTAAAATGTTTGGCTCTAAGTCTTGTAATTGGACCACTAGAAAGTGACAAGGGGTCTTGTGCAAATTTATCTCCACTCCCATGTGTATGATCAGCCCCGCGTTCATCTTCAGCATATTCAGCTCCTTGAATTGCATCATTCTCCCCCTCTTGAAAGGATTTGTCCTCAAATCATCACCTGCATCAAAAGGAGATAAATCAACAACATTAAAGCTTGTACTAACACCGTGCTCACCTGGTAAGTCAAGCCTATATGCATTGCCATTGATGCGTTACAAAACTTGAAATGATCCATCACCCCGAGGTAGGAGTTTTGAACGCCTTTTACTTGGATAACGTTCCTTCCTCAAGTGCAACCAAACCCAATCTCCTGGTTTAAACACTACCTTCTTGCGTCCCTTATTGGATTGATGGACATACTGTTCAGTCCTCCTTTCAATGTTCATTCGAGCCTTTTCATGAAGCTTCTTTACAAATTTAGCCTTCTTTTTGCCATCTAAGTTTACCTGTTCACTCAAAGGTAAAGGAATTAAATCCAATGGTGATAATGGATTAAAACCATACACAATTTCAAATGGTGAAAACTTAGTTGCAGAATGTACACTTCTATTGTAAGCAAATTCAACATGTGGCAAACAATCCTCCCATGCTTTGAAATTTTTCTTAATGATAGCACGCAACAAAGAAGACAAAGTTCTATTCACTACTTCAGTTTGGCCTTCAGTTTGTGGATGACAAGTAGTAGAAAACAACAACTTGGTTCCCAACTTTCCCCATAAAGTCTTCCGAAAGTAACTCAAAAACTTTGCATCCCTATCAGAAACAATGGTCCTAGGCATGCCATGTAACTTAACAATTTCTTTGAAAAACAAATCAGCTATATGAGATGCATCATCAGTTTTAAGATATGCAATGAAGTGTGCCATCTTAGAGAACCTATCTACCACCACAAAAACTGAATCTCTCACCCTCTTAGTCCTAGGTAAACCCAAAACAAAATCCATAGAAATATTAGTCTAAGGTTCATTAGGTATAGGCAAAGGGGTGTACAAACCATGGGGTTTCAACTTTGACTTGTCCTGTTTACAAGTGATACATTTCTCACAAATTCTTTCCACATCACGTTTTATATGAGGCAAAAAAAAATGATCATGTAAAATCCTAAAGTCTTAGCTACACCAAAATGACCCATTAAACCACCACCATGAGCTTCTCTCATAAGCAATTCACGCAATGAACACATAGGCACACATAATTTATTTTCTCGAAACAAAAATCCATCATGCCTATAAAAATTTCCAAATGCCACTTTTTCACATGCATTGAACACATCACAAAAATCAGAATCTTGGTGATACAAATCCTTAATGTATTCAAAACCAAGCAATTTTGTGTCTAAAATGGAAAGTAAAGCATACCTTCGGGATAATGCATCAACCACCACATTTTCCTTACCTTGCTTGTATTTGATTACATAAGGAATTGTTTCAATGAATTCCACCCACTTGGCATGACATTTGTTCAACTTTTGTTGTCCCTTTAAATGCTTCAAGGATTCATGATCTGTGTGAATCACAAATTCCTTTGGCCATAGATAGTGCTGCCAATTTTCCAAAGCCCTCACCAAAGCATACATCTCCTTATCATAAGTGGGACAGTTTAGGGCTGCGCTACTCAACTTTTCACTAAAATAGGCGACTGGACGACCTTCTTGCATCAAAACAGCTCCAATACCTATTCCTGAAGCATCATACTCAATTTCAAATGTTTTTGTAAAGTTAGGTAAAATAAACAAAGGTGCATTAGTTAACTTCTCTTTGATCAGATTAAATGCCTTTTCTTGCTCCTTTCCCTAGTTAAACGACACATTTTTCTTGATGACTTCAGTGAGAGGGGCGACCAAGCTACTAAAATCACGCACAAACCGTCTATAAAGGCTAGCTAGGCCGTGAAAACTCCTCACTTGATTGATTGTTGTAGGCGTTGGCGACTCTTGGATTGCTTTCACCTTTTCCTCATCCACTTCAATTCCTTTAGCACTAACAACAAAGCCAAGAAACACAAGCTTATCCGCGCAAAAGGTGCACTTTTTGAGGTTAGCAAACAACTTTTCTTTCCTTAGCACATCTAAAACAAATTTCAAATGTACTATATGTTCTTCCAAGCTTTTACTATAAATTAGGATATCATCAAAATATACAACTAGAAATCTGCCAATAAATGCACGCAAAACATGGTTCATCAAACGCATATAAGTACTGGGAGCATTAGTTAAACCAAAAGGCATTACTAACCACTCATACAAGCCATATTTAGTTTTAAAGGCAGTTTTCCATTCATCGCCTTCTTTCATCCTAATCTGATGGTACCCACTCTTGAGATCAATTTTTGTAAAAACACAAGAACCATGCAATTCATCCAGCATATCATCTAATCTAGGAATGGGATGACGATACTTTACCGTTATATTGTTGATGGCTCGACAATCAACACACAACCTCCATGTCCTATCCTTCTTAGGAAGTAGCAGCACCGGAACCGCACAAGGACTTATACTTTCCCGCACATACCCTTTCTCCATTAATTCACTTACTTGCCTCCGAAGCTCCTTTGTTTCTTCTGGATTGGTCCTATAGGCAGGTCGGTTTGGAAGTGATGCACCAGGTATGAAATCAATTTGATGCTCAATTCCTCTAATGGGAGGCAAACCATGAGGTACCTCTTCGGGAAAGACATCTTCAAACTCCTGCAAAAGAGAAACAATATTGCTCGGTAATGAACCGACCAAATCATTAGTACATAAAAGAGCCTCCTTGTACATGAGTACGATAAGAGGTTGATGTGAAAATAATGCTCTCTTGATCTCACTTTTTTTTGCAATGTAATTAAATTTCTTCGCTCTTTCTTTATTTTCAGATTCTTTTTTCTCAACTTCTTTTCTCTCAACTTTTTTTCTCTCATTATCTTTTTTCTCAACTTCTTTTCTCTCATTTTCTTTTTTCTCAACTTCGGACTTCCTTTCTTTTTCTCTCTTTTTTTCATTTGACCTTTGCAACTTCAGTTGGTCCTCCATAACCTCTTTTGGTGTTAATGGCACAAGAGTGATAGGTTGATTTTTAAGAGTAAAAGAATACTTATTTATGAACCCATTATGCGTTACCTTCTGGTCAAGCTGCCATGGCCTCCCCAATAATAAATGGCATGCGTGCATAGGAACCACATCACAAAGCAACTCATCCTCATATTTGCCAATGGATAACGCCACCAACACTTGCCTCGTCACCTTGATTTCACCACATTCATTCTGCCACTGAAGTCGGTAAGGACGGGGATGTTTCAAGGTTGTTAATGCCAATTTCTCCACCAAATCAGTGCTGGCCACATTTGTACAACTCCCCCTATCAATAATAACGCTGCAAACTTTGTTATTTACAAAGCACCTAGTATGGAACAAGTTCTCCCTTTGGTTACATTCTTCCTCCTTAACATGCACATTGAGAACTCTCCTTTCTACTAATAAATCTCCAATAACAGCATTTTGCTCATCATCAATGTCTTCCAAAGGTGGCATGTCATCATCTACTTCTTCTTCATTCTCCGACTCAAGCTCTCCTTGTGCATTAATCACCATCGCCCTTTTCTTTACACATTGTCTGGCTATGTGACCTCGCCCCTGACATTTAAAACACTTAATATCACGTGTTTTAGAAGTAGAAGAATCCGTGTTACCTGAAGTTGTGGTTGTCGCTGACTTGGCATTCTTAAAGGGTTCAAATTTTGGCTTATTTTGTATATTCTCATCTCTTTTAGGGGCTGTCTTCCATGTGTTATTGGTAGACACAAATTGTCCCTTCCTTGTTAACCCCTTTCGCTTGAGTTGTTCCTCCACCTTTATGGCTTGATGCACCATATCAGACAACTCAACATAGTGCTGCAACTCGACTATATCAGCAATCTCATGGTTTAAACCCTGCAAAAACCTAGCCATGGTTGCTTCCCGGTCCTCTTTCACACTAGCTCGGATCATAGCTACCTCCATCTCCTTGTAATACTCATCCACACACTTGGACCCTTGAGTTAATCTCTGCAATTTTTGAAACAAACCCCTATAGTAGTGGTTGGGTACAAATCGCCTCATAAGCATTTTCATCTCCTCCCAAGTGTCAACGGGTGGCTCTCTATTCCTCCTCCTATTAATAAGCAATTGATCCCACCAAATAATGGCATAATCGGTGAATTCAATTGCAGCCAACTTAACCTTCTTCATCTCTGAATAGTTATGACAATCAAACACCATCTCCATTTTAGTTTCCTACTCCAAATAAGCTTCAGGATCATTTTTACCTTGGAAAGATGGGATTTTAATCTTTATGTTTCCTAAATCATTATCCCTCCTAACATCCTAACATCTCTATTCTCATAACCACGCCTAACCTGCCCCGATTCACATTTGGCCCATCAAACTCCTCCAACTCTACTTCTTCCTCAATATTTCCCCAAATGATGCATGTAGACACACCATTCCGTACCCCCCAAACTCTCGTTAGGTCCCTAGTACCTCCCTTCATCACTACAAACCTAGGTTATGTCCCGAGTACTGACCTAGAAGCCATCGGGCACTCCCCAGCTCAGTTTGACCAAAAAGTCAAACTCTTCATCTCGACTGAGACTGAATGAATCTTCGAAGGGTACTGAATACGCTTTCCAACGGTCCATCCCGTGTGCAATTTCGACTTACCATGCGGACGAACGATCCGTTTGAGTCCGAAACTGACCCAGAGGCCACTGGGCGCTCCCGGGCTCTTTTTGACCTAAGTCAACTCTTCATCTCGACCGAGACTGAATGAATCTTCGAAGGGCACTGAATACTCTTTCCAACGGTCCGTCCCGTGCGCAATTCCGACTTGCCATGCGGACGAACGACCCGTTTGATTCCAAGAGGTCACCGAATGCTTCCGGGGCTGGGTTGACCAAAGTCAACTCCCCAAACCGGGTCAAACTCTTTGGAATGTCGAAGTACATCTCCTAACCTTTCCAACGGTCCGCCCCGTGCGCGATTTGGACTTACCATGCGGAAGAACGATCCGTTTGCGTCCGAGCGATTCCCCGTCTAATGGACCGACAAACGCTTTCGAGCCATATTGACCCAAAGTCAACTCCCGAACCCGGGAGCGGTCCAAAGGACTTTCGAAGGTCTCTGAATTACCTTTCCAACGGTCTGCCCCGTGCGCGATTCTGACCAACGGTTTGCCCTCGGCAGCCAATTTTCCGAAAAAGCTTGAAGCGCACTGCCAAATGGCAGGTTCCAGACCCTGCCTATCGGCACTTGCCGATAGGCAGGAACAGGTCTATGCCGATCGGCAGTTACCTGGGCCTATAAATGGAGGCCTTCACCTTATTTGCAGGAGGAGCCCAGATCTGATAAAAATCACTCTCAGCGAATCCCAGAAACCTCTCTTAAAGGCAGCGTGATTTCAACTTCCAAATTCCTTTTTTACCTCCACTTTTCATCATCCTTTTCATCAAACTTGGTGAATTAGCCACTCCCCATCATCATCCAAGTGCAAGAGCTGCCCTCCCACATTCAAGATCAAGCTCAAGATCTTCAAGAAGGTCCAACTTTCTCAACTTTCTCTTAAATTCTCTTAAATTCGCAGTAACTTGTTTTATTACTTAGCACTTTTTATTATCTCATCTCATACATCCTAATATATTTTTTATTTAGTATTATTGCACATCTCTTATTTTCATGTAAATAAAAACCCAAAAAACAAGAAAAGGAGGGTTTACTCATAAATTCCAAATAGGGATTCTCATACTTTTCTCACACTTTTCTCACCACTAAAACACTTTTTCTACACACACACACACATAGTCACAAATAAGAGATCCCCCATTTGGATTTATGGGATAAACCCCACCCCTCGTTTTGTATGCGAACTACGTGGGCTTTGATGCCTTTATAGGCTACGTAGGCGTCTCGGGGTAAAACCCGAGACTCGAGTCCTTTTCTCACTTTTTCTCTTATTTTCCTATCTTCTCTAAAGCTAATTTTCTTATATTCTATATACTTGTAACGTATTACTCCATATGCGTTATCGTTCCATTATAACGACCAACGTAGGGGTAATCGCGTAAATCTTATTCTTCTAATACTATTCTTATATCTTCCTACGGATGACTCGCTTTATCTTTTCCATGATACAAGTCGAGGATTCCTACCTCCATTATATATATACACATGCACACATATCACGGGGGGAAATATAAAGGACAATAGTAAATATCCATGAGAGACCGAAAGGGCGGAACGGGTGCCTAACACCTTCCCATTTCGTAACTAAGCCTCCGAACCCTTTTCGAATCATCTTGGTTTCGCATGCACTAGTATGTCTTTAGATGCCATCCTTCGGGATGGCTTCGCCTTTTTTCTTTTGTCTGTTTTGAGTAAAATAGACTGGCGACTCTGAATCTCTCTACATTTTTACACCTCATCTCAAACGATGCCGGCCGAAGCGCTCCCGAGAGGGATGCGCTGGACCCGAGGGATCTTCTCTCCTTCGCGCGCCCGCCCCAGCGCGGCGAGGATCGGGGATGGCTACAATGCAATTCAAAGAGTTGAATATGCTGAAGATGAACGCGGGGCTGATCATACACATGGGAGTGGAGATAAATTTGCACAAGACCCTTTGTCACTATCTATGGCCAAAGGAATTTGTGATTTACAGAGATCATGAATCCTTGAAGCATTTGAAGGGATAACAAAAGTTGAACAAACGTCATGCCAAGTGGGTGGAATTCATTGAAACATTTCCGTATGTGATCAAATACAAGCAAGGTAAGGAAAATGTGGTGGCTGATGCATTATCCAGAAGGTATGCTTTACTTTCCATTTTAGACACAAAATTGCTTGGTTTTGAATACATTAAGGATTTGTATGAGCAAGATTCTGATTTTTGTGATGTGTTCAATGCATTTGAAAAAGTGGCATTTGGAAAGTTTTATAGGCATGATGGATTTTTGTTTCGAGAAAATAAATTATGTGTGCCTATGTGTTCATTGCATGAATTGCTTGTGAGAAGCTCATGGTGGTGGTTTAATGGGTCATTTTGGTGTAGCTAAGACTTTAGGAATTTTACATGATCATTTTTTTTGCCCTCATATGAAACGTGATGTGGAAAGAATTTGTGAGAAATGTATCACTTGTAAACAGGACAAGTCAAAGTTGAAACCCCATGGTTTGTACAGCCCTTTGCCTATACGTAATGAACCTTGGACTGATATTTCTATGGATTTTGTTTTGGGTTTACCTAGGACTAAGAGGGGAAGAGATTCAGTTTTTGTAGTGGTAGATAGGTTCTCTAAGATGGCACACTTCATTGCATGTCATAAAACTGATGATGCATCTCATATAGCTGATTTGTTTTTCAAAGAAATTGTTAAGTTACATGGCATGCCTAGGACCATTGTTTCTGATAGGGATGCAAAGTTTTTGAGTTACTTTTGGAAGACTTTATGGGGAAAGTTGGTAACCAAGTTGTTGTTTTCTACTACTTGTCATCCACAAACTGATGGCCAAACTGAAGTAGTGAATAGAACTTTGTCTTCTTTGTTGTGTGCTATCATTAAGAAAGATTTCAAAGCATGGGAGGATTGTTTGCCACATGTTGAATTTGCTTACAATAGAAGTGTACATTCTGCAACTAAGTTTTCACCATTTGAAATTGTGTATGGTTTTAATCCATTATCACCTTTGGATTTAATTCCTTTACCTTTAAGTGAACAGGTAAACTTAGATGGCAAAAAGAAGGCTGAATTTGTAAAGAAGCTTCATGAAAAGGCTCGAATGAACATTGAAAGGAGGACTGAACAATATGTCCATCAATCCAATAAGGGACGCAAGAAGGTAGTGTTTAAACCAGGAGATTGGGTTTGGTTGCACTTGAGGAAGGAACGTTTTCCAAGTAAAAGGCGTTCAAAACTCCTACCTCGGGGTGATGGACCATTTCAAGTTTTGGAATGCATCAATGACAATGCATATAGGCTTGACTAACCAGGTGAGTACGGTGTTAGTACAAGCTTTAATGTTGTTGATTTATCTCCTTTTGACGCAGGTGATGATTTGAAGACAAATCCTTCTCAAGAGCGGGAGAATGATGCAATTCAAGGAGCTGGATATGAAGATGAACGCGGAGCTGATCATACACATGGGAGTGGAGATAAATTTGCATAAGACCCTTTGTCACTTTCTAGTGGTCCAATTACAAGACTTAGAGCCAAACATTTTAAGGAAGCACTTATTGGGCTGATCCAAGAGAAATTGGCTGATTGTGGAAAGATGAAGACCAAGATGGGCCCAAATGATAATCAAAGCTTAGTCTATGTCATTAAAGCAATTTGAGGAGATAATTATCGTGCAAAAACGTGACCATCATGTTCACACCATAAATGGGCATCAATTTATCTATTTTCAAGGTTAATAAATGGGGGATGAATCTAGTCTTGGCTGGTTATCTTTAAATACATTGAACTTAGTCATTTAGTCATATTTTGTTGTTTTCCAAGTCCAAGTGGCCTAAAAACTGTGGGAACTTGTTTACTTTGACAATTGTGTTGTTTTAATGCTGTATTTATTTCATTTCCTATTCTTGGAGGGTTGCTCCAAGTATAAATGAGGGGAGCTACGAATTTTGTAAGCACTTTTTGAGATAAACTAATATTATTGTGAGGTATTTTTTGTTCCTTTTGGTTCTTAAGAAAACTTTCTGAACTTATCAAGTTAATCTTGTGGCGTTCAAACAACCAAACTTATCACTTTGATTCGTGAGAGATTCTTGGGTTTCTTGGTTAATCCTTTGTAGTCTTGGTTCTTATCTTACTAGGTAACGGGCCAAGGCTCAACAAACTTTGTTTATATGATCTTGGGTTCTTCAACCATCATTGTTATTGGGTTTCATCACAATTGTTGGTGAGATGTATATCATTAAATCCAAATATGTTATTATTTGGATTTCATCATTGTTATTGGGTTTCATCACAATTAAATCCAAATATGGCTTGTATGAGTGGTTAGTAATGCCTTTTGGATTTAAAGTCGGTTTTCCATTCATCGCCACAAGATTTTCTTATGTGTGCTCTGATACCAAAATGACCCATTAAACCACCAGCAATTCACGCAATGAACACCTAGGCACACATAATTTATTTTCTCGAAACAAAAATCCATCATGCCTATAGAACTTTCCTAATGCCACATTTTCACATGCATTGATCACATCACAAAAATCAGAATCTTGCATATAGAAATCCTTAATGTATTCAAAACCAAGCAATTTTGTGTCTAAAATGGAAAGTAAAGCATACCTTCTGGATAATGCATCAACCCCGCGTTCATCTTAAGCATATTCAGCTCCTTGAATTGCATCATTATGAATCAAGGTTGTTAATGCCAATTTCTCCACCAAATCAGTGCTGGCCACATTTGTACAACTCCCCCCATCAATAATAACGCTGCAAACTTTGTTATTTACAAAGCACCTAGTATGGAACAAGTTCTCCCTTTGGTTACATTCTTCCTCCTTAACCTGCACATTGAGAATTCGCCTTGCTACTAATAAATCTCCAATAACAGCATTTTGCTCATCATCAATGTCTTCTAAAGGTGGTGTTGATGCAAAAAACTGGACCGAATCCCATTTTTATGATCACAGATAAATAGATAAAAGCAATCCAATCAAGCACATGAGAGACAAAGATTTTTAAAGTGGTTCGGCTATAAGAAAAAGCCTACGTCCACTGTTATTTTATTCCCAGGGGTTTACAATAGCACCATAGGGTGTAGAGAGAGAAAGGATGTGTATCTTGTGTATGGGGTTTCTAGGTTCCCCCGGATCTCCTCCTTTTTGGCTAAGGGGATACATGTATTTATAGTGATGGGAGATAAAGAGATTCATTGTATGTAGACATTTATGTCTACATTCAACGAATCTAATTGTTGAATTGCTTGTACATTAAGGCTCATTAAATGCGCTGCCATCTTCATTAATGCGCATTAAATGCATAGTTATCCTTTGATCTTCCTGGTTGGTATGCCGACCAACTCTCCTCGGGTGCCGACTAACTCTCTTCGGGTGCCGACCACTCTCCTCGGGTGCCGACTAATACTCCTCGGGTGCCAACTAATTTTCCTCGAGTACTGACCAACTCTCCTCGGGTGCCGACTAATACTCCTCGGATGTCGAATATTGCCACGTAGGATGACATGTGTCCTTTTCTGATTGGTCCTCGTAGATGGAGAATTTTTGCGTTAACAGAAGCCCCCAATGCTCCATGCTTGATGGTTTACTTGAAAGGATGGAGTATTTATTCTGCAGTGTTGCTCGGTGCTCGTGAAATTCTTGATCTAACTTCTTGATTTGTTCAACATAAAGTGCATTATCTCCTGGACGACATATGATGCAGGCTGATCGATGGTTGCTAATCTTTCTTTTGAGGAACTCCGTGTGCTATGTATCACCCTGGGAATTTGGATGCAGCCATGCCATAGTTATGCAGCTTGTAGCTTGTCATAATCTTCAAGTATGTTGATTGGTTTGCTAGCCGACCAACTGCCTCCTGTGCCGAGCAACTGAGTGCTAACTTCACGTGCTTGATTCTTCTGATTTATGATCCTCTGAATACTTTGTCGAGTAACATACTAGCTTTTGAATCCAACTCTTCAATCTGATTAGTACCAAGCTAGTGGTGGACTTCGAAACATTTTCATACAACTTCTTCTTCAATGTTGGTCGGAATAGCAGTAGTAAAGATCTTAGTGCTGTAGATGCTAAATTTGACTTCTGAACTTCAATAGTATGTGCATAATAACTCCTGAATATGCCTCCTGAACTTCTGAATGCACCTCCTGAACTTCTGAATACGCCTCCGTGTGAGTTTGTGGAGTTAAATTTGATGCTCGACTGCATGATGTTATAAGAATGTGCCACCGAATGAACAAATATATCTGTAATAGAAGCCCCCAAGTGTGGAATGTGAACTTTGAATGCTTTTTGCTTGATCGCTTTCACATACTCATAAAATGTTTCCGACCAACTATAGTTGACAACTTCTTATTTCCGACCAACCTGAGTTGGTGGATTTTTTCTTAACGAGCAACTTTGACACTTTCTGGAATAATTTTACCTCCCGAGGAATACATAGTTTTACTTCCCGTAGGAATACATAGTTTTACTTCACGGAGGAATACAAGTAGCTTTACTTCCCGGAGGAATACAAGTAGCTTTACTTCGAGGAATACAAGTTTTACTTCCCGGAGGAATACAAGTTTTACTTCCCGGAGGAATACAAGTAGCTTTACTTCCCGGAGGAATACAAGTAGCGTTACTTCCCGGAGGAATACAAGTTTTACTTCCCGGAGGAATACAAGTAGCTTTACTTCCCGGAGGAATACAAGTAGCTTTACTTCCCGGAGGAATACAAGTTTTACTTCCCGGAGGAATACATTTACTTCCTAACCAACATAAGTTGGCATTTTTAGGAATACATTTTCGATAATAAATGGTAGAGACTTCCTCGGAGCTGACCAACAGATTGTTGGGAATAAGATATAATAAATGCTCTGTTGGTAATAAGATATAATAAATGCTGGAGAACTCCTCGGAGCTGACCAACAGATTGTTGGGAATAAGATATAATAAATGCTGGAGATCTCCTCGGAGCTGACCAACAGATTGTTGGGAATAAGATATAATAAATGCTGGAGACCTCCTTGGAGCTGAATATATGATTATAAATATTTGTCGAGCTCCATGCTGAAATAAGAATAGAATATGCATCCAAATAGATATAAAGAATAATTAAAAATAATAAAGTGCCTCGTTGATCTGTCGAGGTAGAATTATATAATGCCGAACAAGAATAAGATCTTCCATAACATAAGAATATGGCCGAGAACGTTGTCAGGCCTGAATATAAATAAGAATTATCCGACCAACTATCCGTTGGGGGTGAAACACAACGAATGTTGTAATTCTCCTTAAAGCTGAATAAGTATCTTGTCGAGGCACAATTGCATAATGCCGAATAAGAATAATATTTTCCAGAACATAAGAATATGGCTGAGAACTTTGCTGGGCTTGCATATAAATAAGAATTACCCCGACCAACTATCCGTTGGGGGTGACATATAATAAATGTTATAGTTCTCCTCGGAGCTGAATATGATAATAAGTATCTCGCCGAGTTCCATGTTGAGATGAATAAAGAATATGAATCCCAAGGGATATATAGAATAATTTATGCTTGAGCCGATATCTGGGCCTGAATATAAATAAGAATTGCCCCGACCAACTATCCGTTGGGGGTGAAATATAATAACTGTTGTAGCTTTTCCTCGGAACTGAATATATAATGAGTATCTCGCCGAGCTCCATGTTGAGATGAATATAGAATATGAATCCCAATGGATATATAGAATCATTTGTGCTGGAGCAGATATCATAGCAATAATAAAATCAATAGTTCCTCGCTGAGGTGAAATTTCATACTGCCGAGCTATGATAATATTTTTCAGAAGAGTAAGATTATTTCCGAGCATTCGTCGGAGTTGAATCTTGTACCTGTAAAAATTAATATCTTGCTCTACCATTTGTGTAGGCTGAATTGATTAGTCGTGAGAATAATTTAATCATTCAATAAATATATGATAGGTATATGTTTGAGAAATAAAAATATTAATTTCAAAAAATGAAATAATATATGTTGGCTGATATGTCGAGGCACAATTGCCTGATGCCGAGCAATACTACTTTTCCAGAGGTTTACGAGAGCTTTCATCGGGATTGAATATCGTCCCTATGAAATTTTAATAGGCTGCCCGAGCACCTGTCGAGACTAGAGAAAATAATTATTATCATGGGAATAATTATTCAGCCAAACAATATGTGATGTGTATCAGCATAAAAAATTCAAAATATAATATTTTTGTGCCAAATGTGTGTGAGATGGACAAATTTTTATCAAATATGCATCATAAATAAGACGTAGAGTTTTTTGTAAAGTTATTTAATCTCCAACAACTAATCAGGTATAAGTTGCTGTTTGAAAATTATTTATCACTTGGTTTTAAAAATATTTTTGGGGTGATCACAAGTTAAAAAAGACTTAAGCCCCCTGTTTGTCCCCGAGCTGAACTCGTGTTTAAAGAAATATCTGGGGTGCTTCGCATTTTTTAATACCCCAAGATTCTACTGCTGCCGACAAGCGGCATGGATGTTGCCGACCAACATTTAAGGATATCTCAAGTTATAGAATATATGGTGTCGACCAAGAAGCAAATGATCCCCGACCAGCTGAGCAATTTCGCCGATCAACAAAAATGGTGCATTGACAGCACCGAACAACATTAGATGTCACCGACCAAAAAGTGGATGGTTGGATAGTTGCCGACCAGTAAATTGAACCCTCCGAACAAGACTAAGATGTCGCCGATCAAGAAGTAGATGATCGTCAACCTGCAATTGGTTCCACCGAGCTACAATATGAGTCTCCGACCAACAATAAGATACCTCGTAGTTGGATATAATTATTTCAACGTTGCTGATGGATCTTCACATCTTATCTCCGACAAACAAAAATGGTATGGTTAAGCTTCCCTTTAATAAAAGATGGCCGAGATGATGCCGACCAACAATATAGATGGCTGACCAGAATATCTCAAATCCTTAGATCAGAAAAATAACATTCGATGTAAAATTTAAGCATTAAGAATGTTAATTAAATGAATACTTATCTAATCCACTATATTGTGTGATTCCGATAAAGAAACCATGTGATGTGATGAACGAGGGGCCAACATATCAAATTTGTGCCCAGAGTCTTGATATGGTCATGATTTGTTTAATTGATCCTTTTTTACAAGAGGTGGGTAATGGTTTTTCAAGTGAGAGAAAACTATTTTTTATATTTATCCCTTCCTATTCCCTATTTGGAGAGATAAAAATATGCTGAATGATCGAAGTTATTACCAAATTTATATCAAAAATCAATCAATGAGACTTTATTGACATAGATGGAAGATGAACCAAATTAAGTATATAGTTCATAAAAATGAATGCAAAGAGACTCAAACTTGAAGAGAGAGAAAATAGATCTGGGTCATGATTTCCATGAGAAAACTTTTTATTGTCTTTAACCTTTTCCCATTCTTTGATTAAAAATATGATGGGAATTTGAATAGACATCAAAGATCTTACAAAATTTATAATGAAAATTATCAAATCTTACCACCGTCGTATATATTGGTATATGTAATCATTTAAAATATTTATTCCATGATATAAAATTGAAACTTGAAAATCAAGCAAAAAGTTATGATTTATGAAATCCACTATTTTTCAGATTTTTAAATAAGAATTAATCTAACAGTTATGATTTTAAAATCATGATATGCAATATTTTGCAGATAAAAATTGGACAATTAATTTATGTATATAAACATTAAAATCATGATTGAATCAACAGATGTATGTATAATTGATTATACGTAGAGAAAATAAAAACTTAGCTTTTGATGGAGAACAATGCTTGTAACACGTTTCCCACAGACGACGCCAATCTGTTGATGCAAAAAACTGGACCGAATCCCATTTTTATGATCACAGATAAATAGATAAAAGCAATCCAATCAAGCACATGAGAGACAAAGATTTTTAAAGTGGTTCGGCTATAAGAAAAAGCCTACGTCCACTGTTATTTTATTCCCAGGGGTTTACAATAGCACCATAGGGTGTAGAGAGAGAAAGGATGTGTATCTTGTGTATGGGGTTTCTAGGTTCCCCCGGATCTCCTCCTTTTTGGCTAAGGGGATACATGCATTTATAGTGATGGGAGATAAAGAGATTCATTGTATGTAGACATTTATGTCTACATTCAACGAATCTAATTGTTGAATTGCTTGTACATTAAGGCTCATTAAATGCGCTGCCATCTTCATTAATGCGCATTAAATGCATAGTTATCCTTTGATCTTCCTGGTTGGTATGCCGACCAACTCTCCTCGGGTGCCGACTAACTCTCTTCGGGTGCCGACCACTCTCCTCGGGTGCCGACTAATACTCCTCGGGTGCCAACTAATTTTCATCGAGTACTGACCAACTCTCCTCGGGTGCCGACTAATACTCCTCGGATGTCGAATATTGCCACGTAGGATGACATGTGTCCTTTTCTGATTGGTCCTCGTAGATGGAGAATTTTTGCGTTAACAGGTGGCATGTCATCATCTACTTCTTCATTCTCCGACTCAAGCTCTCCTTGCGCATTAATCACCATCGCCCTTTTGTTTACAAATTGGCTGGCTATGTGACCTCGTCCCTAACATTTAAAACACTTAATATCACGTGTTTTAGAAGTAGAAGAATCCGTGTTACCTGAAGTTGTGGTTGTCGCTGACTTGGCATTCTTAAAGGGTTCAAAATTTGGCTTGTTTTGTACATTCTCATCCCTTTTAGGAGCTGTCTTCCATGTGTTGTTGGTAGACACAAATTGTCCCTTCCTTGTTAACCCCTTCTGCTTGAGTTGTTCCTCCACCTTTATGGCTTAATGCACCATATATGACAATTCAGCATAGTGCTGCAACTCGACTATATCAGCAATATCACGGTTTAAACCGTTCGAAAATCTAGCCATGGTGGCTTCCCGGTCCTCTTCCACATTAGCTCGAATCATAGCTACCTCCATCTCCTTGTAATACTCATCCACACACTTGGAACCTTGAGTTAATCTCTGCAATTTTTTGAAACAAACCCCTATAGTAGTGGTTGGGTACAAATCGTCTCCTCATTAGCATTTTCATCTCCTCCCAAGTGTCAACGGGTGGCTCCCTATTCCTCCTCCTATTAATCAGTAATTGATCCCACCAAATAATGGCATAATCGCTGAATTCAATTGCAGCCAACTTAACCTTCTTCATCTATGAATAGTTGGACAATCAAACACCATCTCCATTTTAGTTTCCCACTCCAAATAAGCTTCAGGATCATTTTTACCTTGGAAAGATGGGATTTTAATCTTTATGTTTCCTAAATCATTATCCCTCCTAGGTCTAGCCATCCTAACATCTCCACGCCCAAACCTTCCCTGATTCACATTTGGCCCATCAAACTCCTCCAACTCTACTTCTTCCTCAATATTTCCCCATGGAACACGCCCGCCTTGTCGCCTATTGGGAATGTCTTGTTTCTGCCCCCTAGGTATTCCTACTTCTACCCTATCCAACCTCTCTTGAATAGGTTCTAATTCAGCCCTCAACATACGCCTCATCTCCCCTATCATTGCTTGCATTTGAAGGTTTGGAACGGCTGGTTGTTGAACTTCTTCGGTCGTGTCTTCTTCTTAAATATTGGACATGTCTAGAATCTGCAAAAATATTAGAAACCTCACAAGCACTCCCTCGCGTGTTTCACTCACACTCATGTTTTCACTCAAAATGGCTTTTACCCTCTTATGATCTCACACTCTCTTGCCCTTTTCCACTCTTTTGTGTCCTCTTTAGTTCTTAATCGAACTCAATAAACAAATTCAAATTAACCACCAGCAATTCAGATTGAGGAGAAACCAAAACTCATCACAATGTAAGGAATTTGATTGCGGGAGAAAAAAAAATGAATGACTCACACAGTTGCTAAGGTTTCAGCAATACGAAAAAAAAAGAATGCATACATTTTTTTTGTGTTTCAATCTTGTTTCTCACCTCCTAAAACCCTTTTTTTTTTGTTTTCTTTTTTTTTTTTGTTTTTTTTTCCTAAAGGAGGAAACAAAGAAAAAAAAAGGATAGTCAAACTTGCCTTAGAAATAAGCTCTGATACCAAATGATATGAATCTCACCAACAATTGTGATGAAACCCAATAACAATGATGGTTGAAGAACCCAAGATCGTATAAACAAAGTTTGTTGAGCCTTGACCCGTTACCTAGTAAGATAAGAACAAAGACTACAAAGGATTAAAACCCCACACCAAGAAATCCAAGAATCTCTCACGAATCAAGGTGATATGTTTGGTTGTTTGAACGTCACAAGATTAACTTGATAAGTTCAGAAAGTTTTCTTAAGAAACAAGATGAACAAAAATACCTCACAATAATATTAGTTTATCTCAAAAAGTGCTTACAAAATTCGTAGCTCCCCTCATTTATACTTGGAACAACCCTCCAAGAATAGGAAATGAAATAAATACAGCATTAAAACAACACAATTGTCAAAGTAAACAAGTTCCCACGTTTTTTAGGCCACTTGGACTTGGAAAACAACAAAATATGACTAAATGACTAAGTTCAATGTATTTAAAGATAACCAGCCAAGACTAGATTCATCCCCCATTTATTAACCTTGAAAATAGATAAATTCATGCCCATTTATGGTGTGAACATGATGGTCACGTTTTTGCATGATAATTATCTCCCCAAATTGCTTTAATGACATAGACTAAGCTTTGATTATCATTTGGGCCCATCTTGGTCTTCATCTTTCCACAATCAGTCCACTTCTCTTGGATCAGCCCAATAAGTGCTTCCTTAAAATGTTTGGCTCTAAGTCTTGTAATTGGACCACTAGAAAGTGACAAAGGGTCTTGTGCAAATTTATCTCCACTCCCATGTGTATGATCAGCCCCGCGTTCATCTTCAGCATATTCAGCTCCTTGAATTGCATCACTTGGATTACCGTGGCCACCCTGCAACCCATTGATCCCGATTTTTACCGTCAGTATAGGGACTATATGACCACTTTTGTTGGGGGAGAGTGATGAAGGAGCATGAGCTCAGTAGGGTATCTTTATACTCTCGTATTTTATTACGAGTGATGTTAGCCCACTAGCCTATTCTCCTTTTTGTTTTTTATTGTCTTTTTACTTGTAGGGTTATCTTGGCCAGCAACATAACTTAGCCAATAAATATGGCGCTTGGCTTCCCTTAGTATTCACTATTATTACTTTTGAAATGAATGAGAATTAGAAAGAATTTGACATTTACCTTATCAATGTTGTTGTGTAATATAGATTAATCGCTTCCGCTCCCAACTACACATCTAATTCCTTTGCATGCACATTGGGATATTCGAGATTTGGATGCTCAAGTAGAATTTGGTTTAATTCTTGAGGTCACATATAAATAAGGGTTCAAAAAATTCTTCATTCTAATTGATAATGAGGAAATGGGGACTGAGATCAAACAGAGGAAAAATGATATGGTAAAAAATTCCAGAGGAAACCGAAACCAGTGGGAGTGGGAACATCAATGAAGCATTTTGACGAGCACTTGCATAATTGTCATATAACATCAATGGGTGAGTGATCCAAAATCAGATGTAAAGATGATGAAAGCGAAGGAACTTTACGGCACAAAGTGGAGATTG